>JAXQQM020092761.1:0-104905 GCA_034641835.2 Pinus albicaulis | reverse complement strand
GGCTCATGGTATTGAGAAAGGATAAACATATATAAGGAGAAGAAATTCATTGTGCAAATGATGAATGTGAGAGCAAGATGTCTGAGCTTGAATGAATACTTCTCTATGAAGTATATCTGCATGGAAAGGGTAAAGGTTTGATGATAGATCTGAATCTATGAAGCACTTATGAAGAAATGATGAAGCGAGATCTTTAGATCTGAAATGTACTTGTATTTGCTAGATCTGTTTATGGAGTGATTAGATCTGTGATGAGGCGAACATCTGTCTGAAGCAAAAGGGTAGATCTGAACTGAATATCTGATCTGATGAAGTATGCTGCTCTGTAATGATTGAAGATCTATACGCTACTTCGCCGCGGAGGAAGCGCGTATATACGCGACTTCAGCGAAGAGAAAGCGCGTATGCGCAATAAAATATACACTGAGGTATACGCTGGTTTGTGTGGACGGAAGCGCGTATATACGCGACATCAGTGAAGGGAAAGAGCGTATGCAAACTAGGGTTTGCTGAAGCAAGGGGTATGAAATATCTGATCTATTCTGATGTGTTTCTGCTATCTGATCTGTGTTGATAAGTATCTGTTGGTGATGTATGTTTGTGCTTAAAAAGTATGGAAAGGGTTCAGTCTGAAAATATGATGAAATATGGTCTGCAAGTTGTGTTCTATTGAAGTTGTTGGATCCAGTGTGAAAATTGATGAAACGTGGTCCATAGAGGTGCTGAGGGTTGTAGCCTTCAGTCAGGGGGTCGTAGCTCCCTTCCAGGAGAGGCTGGTAAACGAGATCAGGGGGTCGTAGCTCCCTTCCAGGAGAGGCTGGTAAACGAGTCGGGGGGTTGGAGCTCCCTTCCAGGAGAAGGCCCAGTATGGCGAATTGGGTGCACAACGTCTTCCATTAATCTGCGCGACACACATATGTTGTAAGATGTTTTCTCTATAATAAAATATTGAAGGTGAGCAAGCTATGGCCGGTGGTTTTCTCGATTTAAGTTTCCACTAAAAATCTGTTCGTATGTGTAGTGCTTTGTGTGATGGTTTATTAAATTTCTTCACTACTTTTATTCTTTAGCTTATTGAATATCGAAGAATGAATGATGGAATGGTTTAAGTAAAGACTTAATGACATATCTAAATGATAGATCTGAATCTATGAAGCACTTATGAAGAAATGATGAAGCGGGATCTTTAGATCTGAAATGTACTTGTATTTGTTAGATCTGATTATGGAAGGCTTAGATCTGTGATGAGGCGAGCATCTAGGTGAACATCTGTCTGAAGCAAAAGGGTAGATCTGAACTGAATATCTGATCTGATGAAGTATGCTGCTCTGCAATGATTGAAGATCTATACGCTACTTGGCCGAGGAGGAAGCGGCATATGCCAGCTCTTCAACAGAGAAGCAGATGCGCAATAAAAATATAGACCGAGGGAACAAGGCGCCTGTCAGGACTTGAGCACAGAGCATACGCGGACACTGAAGGGAAAGCGTTGGAGGTAAATAGGGTTTGCTGAAGCAAGGGGTATGAAATATCCGATCTGTTCTACTGTGTTTCTGCTATCTGATCTGTGTTGATATGTATCTGTTGGTGATGTA
Source organism: Pinus albicaulis (assembly GCA_034641835.2). Taxonomy (NCBI): domain Eukaryota; kingdom Viridiplantae; phylum Streptophyta; class Pinopsida; order Pinales; family Pinaceae; genus Pinus; species Pinus albicaulis. Next base: position 103,310 of record JAXQQM020092761.1, on the reverse strand, counting down.
TGTTTGTGCTTAAAAGTATGGAAAGGGTCCAATGTGAAAATATGATGAAATGTGGCCTGCAAGTGTTGTTCTATTGAAGTTGTTGGATCCAGTGTGAAAATTGATGAAACGTGGTCCAAGGTGGTGCCGAGGGTTGTAGCCTTCAGTCAGGGGGTTGTATCTCCCTTCCAGGTGAGGCTGGTAAACGAGATCGGGGGGTCGTAGCTCCCTTCCAGGAGAGGCTGGTAAACGAGTCAGGGGGTTGGAGCTCCCTTCCAGGAGAGGCTGGTAAACGAGCGCAGGTGGGTGCCTGCGTGATGGTAGAGTTTGCACCAGCACATATGTTGTAAGATGTTTTCTCTATAATAAAATATTGAAGGCTGAGCAACTGCAGCGGTGGTTTTCTCCCGACTTGGGTTTCCACCTAAAAATCCTGGTGTTCATGTGTGATGCTTTGTGTGATGGTTTATTCTGTTCTTACTGCACATGTTTACTGTTTATTGAACATCTGATGAATGAATGATGGATTAATAGAAGTGAAGATTTAATGACATTTCTAGATCTCTGTGTATACGCTAGTTTAATAAAGGGGATCCGCGTATATACGCTAGTTTACTGAAGGAAAGTAGCGTATGGGTTTTAAGGAATGAAAAAGCAAAAAGATTTGATTATGCAGTAAATACTGATTCACCCCCCCCCCTCTCAGTATTTTTCCCAACAAGAATTCATGCCCAACTGACAAATGGAGAAAACAATTAATGCAACAATGACTATAATTGTGAATTATCACACCGCAAAATTGAAGCCTACCGAAGTATATCCTATTCACGAACAAGTAAATTTTGAAGTGGTACCAATTGGGAGATGGGCCAAAAGAACATAAGACAAGTGACCATGGATTTTTTTTTTATTTTACAACTCAGTTGAAAAGGAATTAAAGGTGTACTTTCTGTCAAAGGAAAAAACATTCTGACTAATGCTTCAAGAGTTTCACAATATATAAGCAAACAATGTGCTTCAGATGGACCAGAACAATATAAGGCAAGCGACCATGGACTTTTTTATTATTTTACAGCTCAGTTGAAAAGGAAATAAAGGTGTACTTCCTGTCAAAGGCAAAAAACAATCATAATGCTTGAAGAGTTTTAAAAAATATAAATAAACAATATGCTTCATTCATAAGTGTACATTTATAGAGCCACATCAATATTTTTATGAACAATTAACAGGTTAAAAAACTTCCCATGTCATTTTGGGAAAAGAAAAAAATGAAGCACATAAATTAGCTGTTTTCTATTATTACTCTGACTAAAACAAGTTAAATTGTACAACAGCTATGCAAAGCTTGCCACGATTGCAATCAAATAAGGCAACAATGAAGAAAAGACTGGACTGCCATATTGTGAAGACCATATTATTATTCACTTCCATAGCTTCACACTCTTGTCATGACTTGCAGAAGCAACCATGCCTGTTGCCTCAGAAGCAGCTAATGCAGCAATGAAGCCATCATGAGTAGGAATTGTCATACTCTTATTCTCGACCATATTCCATAGCTTCAGAGACTGTAAAAAGAATAAGATGAGATCAGCACAACCCTCTCACTTTAAAAATAAAAAAAGTCCATCCAAGTAGAAACCCATTACAAATTTTTCCCATTGGCCCGACTCCTCACATGCCAATGACAATGACATCACTGCTCCTATCCTCCATAGCTCAAGTGTACCATATACCCATGAGAGAGCACTGTCTCTACGTACTGTCCTATCTAGTGGTCTGTCGATGCCACCTCCTCCAACCAGCTCCTGCCAAAGTAGGCTAATCACCTTGTGACTCCACACATGGTCAATATGCTGAGATAGCTCCTGAAAAGGGTGTACCCTCCTGTCGAACCATCCTGTCACTAGGGATGTTCGAGGCTCTAATAGAGATCTAAAAATGTGTGTGCGCCTAAACATCAAACCCATCGCGCAACAACTGCCATCACCTACCGACTCTATGATGTGATGGGAAATCCCACCTGGATCCCAACAGTAATCTGGCCCTCGTGTCCCTCTGGTAATCCATGGACTCTGCTGGAATGTGGCCATGGATGTATCCAGCTGCCTAGCCTGCTCCATGGGGTACCAGCTCAGTACTTCTCGCCATCCAACCTCGATAAAGGAATCGAATGCAAGAATCCCTGCACATAGAACAATCCCTCCATCATGCAAGTGTTGCACCCTATGCAACTCATGTTGCCTATTTCACCATCCTAGTCAACATATGAGATCTGAATAGGTGGCTCAATCTCCCTCTTTCCAATGGGAAGAGGTGACCCAATAGTGTTGCTAGCCCTGTCTATGTATGCCTGAAGGGGGCTACTATGACACTCCCCTATGCTCTCTAGTTGTACCATTAAGGAATCCAATCGTTCCCCAATGTGGGCCAACTTGGTCGTTGACTCGACACAAACCACTCTCATGCCCTCATGTTCTTCATTTGCAACAAAATAGCCTCTCGTACTAATGTGGCCTTCCCTTTAAAAGCTAGAAGGTCGGCTTGAAGCTGATGGCGCTGTTGTGTGCGACCATCATCCAATACCTCTGTATCTGCTAGCGCCTCCTCAAGGGTTAGCCCAAAGGATGGCTGCACACCCTCCTCCATAGACACTCCAACACACAAGACATGCTCACTAATCAGCTGCATTTGATTATCATCCAACAAGTTTGTCATAGACCTGGAGGCCTCTATACCTATTAGCTCCTCAACAACAGTGGAGTTGTCTCCCGACACCTCATCAACCTGTGACGCGTTGCTATCATCAGAGAACTCAGTCACAACCCTAGATACCCCATCAATGGATACCTCAACAATGGGTGGTGTCTCACCAGCGAGTGTATGCTCAATTGTCTCCTTGCCAACTATGGCCCCTTCAAGTACTCTTTCATCTTATTCCTTAATCCGTCTCACCATCCCTGCATTATTCTACTGAATTCCCCCTGATCTGTGCCTGTCTTTTAGTTCACGAAACTCCCAAAAAGAGAGGGTCGCTTGAGTGTCATTACCCAATGATTGGTACACCCGCCAATTTGTTGCCAATTACTCCACATCAATTGCAATAATTTCTTGATTCCCAATTGTTGCATGAATCAGTTTCTTCCCCGAATTAACGATCATTTGTTGAACCCTAATCACCTCATTCAAGGTTACTGCCATGGCATCTGAGTTTAACCTTTATTATGGTTGGTCATAGAATGAGGGTTTCCCACAAGCTAAGCCAAGATTATGCTCTGATACCACTGTAATATCCCAAATGGGAAAATGATAGTAATAAAAGCAATGATAGACTAAAATTACAGCAATAAGGAAAACACCTTTAAAACACAGAATTTGGAGCCACAATCACTGTTGAGCCATTTTATTAATATGCTAGGAAAGAGTACAAATGAGGTGCTAAAAAGATTGCACCTGGACCTGCTCAAAGTAGGCTGGAGGACAGCTCAAACCCAAACAAAAACTCCTGCCGGAAACTGCTTTGCATGGCTCAATGACTGCATTGAGCTACCTAGAAATGTTGTTGCTAGTTGACTTCGAGTTGCTAGTTGGCCTAGCTCCCGTGCTCAGAAAATTCTAGGAATTTGGGAAGGTGATCCTTGCCAAAAACCCAGAAAAGGTTTCCTCTAATTCCAACCTTCAAAATCTAACCGTTTTTCCCCTAGCGCCTCTAGCTGCTGGCTGAGTAGGGGCTGCATAAATGAGTTGATCTGCTACTCAGAAATTTCCAGGATTCTAACCATAGACTCTACTCAAGAAACCCAGAAAAACCCAAAAAGGGTTCGTCCTAGTTTTGACTTCTGAAAATTGGCCCTCTTGGGCTCGGCTCACCGAACTGTTGGGAAATTCAAAATCTTGGTTGGAACTGCTGGTAGATGTCTCCAAAATGCTGCCAAAATCCCTGGTAAGAGGTGGCTAGCCTCCCCTCCAAATCCTCTTGTTGAACTCCTCTTCTCTCTCGCACTTCTGGCACTTCCTCTCCATTGTATTGTGCATTCACTGCGCAGTCTCTACTGCCTCTACGTAGTCCTGAAGGGACTCTACTCAAGAAACCCAGAGAAACCCGAAAAGGGTTCTTCCTAGTTTTGACTTCGAAAAATTAGCCCTCTTGGGCTTGGCTCACCCAATTGTTGGGAAATTCAAAATCTTCGCTGGAACAGATGGTAGATGTCTCCAAAATGTTGCCAAAATCCCTGGTAAGAGGTGGCTAGCCTCCCCTCCAAATCCTCTGGTTGAACTCCTCTTCTCTCCCACACTTCTAGCACTTCCTCTCCACTGTACTATGCAATCACTGCGCAGTCTCTGCTGCCTCTACACAGTCCTAAAGGGACTACGCTCTCGGGTGCCTTTACGTAGTCCTGAAGGGACTACGCACTCCTACTGTTGCTGGTGTTTCAATCCCTCACCAAAGGGTGGAACTCCTCTCCTGAGCAGGTACTCAAAGTCCCCCAAGGATGAGGTTGGGATCTCTGCTCGGAGACACTTGTGTGCTGAACAACACTGCAGACTTGGCTAAACAGCTCAAGCGTGCTCTAGTCAAAATGACAAGAAGGAATTTGTTGAATGAATGAATGATCTCTATGGCTGCCCTCATCCCCTTTTTATTCTTGTGAAACCCTAACAATTCTTGAAACCCTAATAATCCCTTGGGTCCACATGAGTTGCGTTGTCCACTTGGCCCCTTGGGCTCCACATAAGTTGCATTGTCCACTTGGCCTCTTGGACCCACATGAGCTGCGTTGTCCACTTTAACTCTAAGAAAGTGCTTTTATTCTAAATGTTGGGTTTATGGGTCCCTTCACCCCTTTATTCTCCCACTAAACTTTAGAAAAGCAAAATTGGAAAACTTTAATATTCTAATTAGTTGTCTGCTAATTAGGAATATTACACTCATTTGACCACCAATAAATTTGACGTGTAGGTTAGCATAACCATTTTCATGCTTTCCTGATTAAATCTCCTTGAGTGCATCCCTTATTTTTTTTTGTCAGGACATGGTCTCAAACTTCCTTTGTCTCTGAAAACCAGATTTGTTCCATTACCATAACCTTGTCACTTGTATTTATGATGAGGTTCATGTTTATAGTTTTTCATTGTTTTCCATCATACTTGTTTGAGATCATTAAAGTTTGATGAACCTATTCAGGGAACTGCTTATCATTTCACATCATAACTTTGAACACATTGTAGAAGAATGGTAGACTTTCTTATATCTATTTGACATTGCCTTTGGGTTTTTACATTGGCTTTGATGGTGATTATGGGATGGTAAATCAGCTAACACAAATTCTCTTTATTGGTATTTTCCATTGATTATTTTACATGATTGTATGTCTCTTTACACTTGGTTGAATTCAAGAGTAAATTGTCCATGATCAATACAAAACCCATAATCCTTGAGATTGCCTTCACTTGTGATCTCCCATTTGATGAATTTATGAAGTATAGGACAAAAGGAAAAGGTTTGAGTAAACCTACAAGTTGGAGTGTTACCACCATCATTGTCTCATTGACTTTGTCCTCTCGAGGGTCTTTTCTGACACCATATACCCATTTTCTTTGGAAGGCACTGATGCCACCTTACAACCACCATAAAAAGCCAATAGGAATCAATTTTGTTTTTTTTCTCTACGAGTCCCAAAATTTCAGCAATCTATCAATATGTCCTAGAGAGTCTAGTAATGTCTTTTGTTTGGATGTCTAAACTAGACTTAAAATTGTTTGTATAAATATGCATGTTACATCCATGTATACCCAATGTGTGGGCTTCCTTCATAATAGCTACCCTAGTGCCATGGCATGTGGCTTGGAGCATTCCCTTTGTCTCCACTCTATTCCATCATCATTTCACACGACACCTGCCATTTGATGGATGTAGTTGTACCATCGACCTGTCACTCCCTTAGATGTTGAAACCACCTAATAGGGTCATTTATTAACCTCTCTTATTGAGCTTGGTAACACTTGTACATTTTAAAGCCCATTTGGACCATGAAGTGTCCACTTTTTCCCCTGGTTAGTAAGCTTATTTACTTAATTACACTAATGGATTGTTGGAAGGTGAGGAGGACTAATGTACTTTCTTTGTCAATTCTATGGAACAAAGAAAATTCTGATCCAGTTCACTCCAATCAGCTTATGAGCCATGCAAAGCAGTTCATTTTCTTTGTTCCATAGAACTGACAAAAAAAGTACATTAATGTAGACTTTGTTCCATAATCTTTTCCTTAGGCATACACTAGGTGTAGACTTTGAGATTCCTAGATACAAAGGAAAGAGTTAGGTGTTAAGGTTACAATTGAAGTGTTGGAGGAGTGATATCATTTCAGCCAGAGAAGAGACAAGGAGAAAATCTGCTAGTTGTAGAATGACAAAGTTGACACATGTTGTAGAGTGCATAGGCCTGGATACCATAGAGATAGGTAACTCAAAACTGCGACACATAGATAAATGGTTGCAAATAGAGGTAAGGGAATGTTAGAACTGCAAACAAATGTTACCACAAAGAGGTGATGCAATGGAGAATGATCAACATGGAATTCTAGACCTAACAAGGCATATCTGATAGGCTCTATAAGATGCTCAAGGCAATGGCCACTGCTACAAAGTCATGGCTCCAATACCACTATTGGGCTCACGAGAATGCAAGAGATGTTTAGGATAAACATAAGATTGCATAATATTAACCATATATACATATAAAGAATTACATGTGACATTTGGATTATCCTTCCAAGGTCCCTTGGGATTGAGTCAAAGTGATGGTTCATGTTCCTCCACACCAACCCTAACGGATTAGGTGTCCAACAAATATAAATAAATAAATAAACAAACCAAATAAAAGATAATTAACTACATATGTACATAATTCAACCTGAATTCAATAAATCATTGAATTTTTATCTCTGTTTTATCTCTTGAAATTTGCTAGTTGTAGGAACATTCATTTGTTGCCCATGATGGGTGATTTATCTCTAGTGATAAGGAGTATGAAGGATGAAGTTCCCCTGATAAATATTAATCTAATGGTTGCTAAGTCACCCGATACGGGGATACTGGGATATTATGTAGATTTGAGCAACTGGATTCGGTGATGGTGGCCCAAATCGCAGATACTTTTTGATACGATAATGCTATATATTATTTATTATATATATATATATATATATATATATATATATATATATATATTTTAAAAATATATATATATATTAATATATTAAAAATTAGATATTTTTTACACAAATTCATATAAAATTCATTGATTCAAACATAGATACATCATACTCATGAGTCATACATGATCATTGATCATTGATACATTGATACACCATACATGATACATTGATACAATTGTCAAATTTACTCATAAAGACAAGATTGAAGATAGTAAGACAGTGTAGTTTTCTCATTAAGTCATCAGAATCAAAATGTGTTACATAAGTACACTGCCAATGGCAAATAGAAATAGAAAATACAAAAAAACTATAGTCTACAAGACTACAAGCCTGAAGCCTCAATGAGTCAGAGACTTAGAGTCAATGAGTCATCAATCCTCATCATCATAATCAGCATCACTGTCCTCATCCCGATCATCATGCTCACCACTGCTCTCCTCTGGCTCTGATGCATCCTCCTCCTCTGCCATCTTTGCATCTGCTGGTGTGGAGGATGACGCCTCTACTCCATCATCAAATGTGACAGGCTCTAGCACTGGTGCAAAATATAGAGGGACAATGCACTTACCGGATGCTCGAATCTCTTCGAAAGAACTCCCTTTCTCCTTGCTCACACTTGCTCCTTGCTCACTGGTACGCCGTATCCGTATAGGGATACTGCTGGGATACTTCTGAACTTTATACTGATACGCTCTAGATCTTTAGAATTTGAAGTAACTGGTACACCAGATCCTATACGGGGATTCCTGGATTCAGTGACCCTTTTGGACTAATTCCACACAGTTCAGTTCATGCCATTATAAAAATCAAACAGAAAATACCCATTCTGCTCAGATTTTTTGCAGGATCTTCTGCAGGTTGTCTTTCATGTTTTTTTCCAGGGACTTGTAAACCTATGAAAGAGGAGCAGAGAAAGCAATTTTTTCAGAAAAAAAAAGAAAAAAAACAGTGGCATATTCACAATTTACACAAGATTTACCATGGAAACCCAAAATGGGCAAACCAGCTTGTGAGACAATACACTTGCTTGGCTAGGGAAAAGTACCTACCTAGAAGGAGCACTAGACACTTGGAGGAGGAAATTTGATCTCTGGAGTTCAGGACCATGCGATATGATGTACATGGTGTATGCATGAACCCTTGGTTGGTCCATGATGGACATGCACATCTGGAGGTAGCTTGCTCTTGATTTGTTAGACCTCAACTCCATGCTTAAGTGACTTTATTCTTTGGAGCACTTGAGACCTTGTGACAACATATACGAATTCTTCTATGGCTTGAGCGAAGTTTGTGGAACATATCTGAGTTCATCTGTGGCTTGATCCAAGTTCAGTGGTGACTAGACCGAAGTCCTGTGACAGTTGATCAAAGTCTGTAGCATAGATCCAAATATGTGGTCTTCTTCTAAGTCTGTCATATTTGTCTGAGATCTATACCATCTATCCAAGGTATTTCAAGGAGGTCTGAAACCTATATTTATCTCTGATCTGAATTGCTATCATCATATCAGTCCAATATCTATTCATTGTTTGAAGTCCGAACTTAAGAAAAGGTGTATTCAATCTTGTTTCCTTGTGGCATGATGAGAGGATCAACCTTTCCTTGGTGATCTTTGTTGGACATTCAGTTGTGAATACTTAGCACTTGTGGAAGCCTTCATGGGTCAGTAAATTCCTTGTCTTGATGTATTGTTGAAGAATCAATTCAAATGCTTAAATAACAATATGCTCTGCTTTAAAATTTGCATATTCATAATCTGTTTTTGTATGAGAAATTGTGTAACCACAAACAAGAAAACTAGATCATTCTTTGGCACCACCTACACACGACAATGATCCAAACAGTTACATCTTCAATGTTGACTGGATAAAAATGTCACGACCATTCAGAAATTTTCCTCGCAATGTTTCTCTCAAGAGAAACCCACCTTGCCTTAGCAATCATTCCTGAGCCTGATACCATCTCCAGTACCTAACATTTTGCACTACAATGCCCATACACTTTGCTATGAACTCCACCCGTACTAACCCCTACTCTTGAATAATTTTAAATTTAAGTTGCAGTGTCAATGTTTCTTGAAAAAGAGTTGAAAGAAAGAAAAGATTATATTAGTTTTCGATGGTAGCCAAAACCAGTTAATGTGACTAACTAAATAGAAGTAAATGATTGAACCTCAAAGTTTGCCCAGTGATCACAAGTGCTGAAAAATGTTTATCTGGCCAAATATCTTGGTATTGGACCTTGTGCCAACTCCATAGTTTTAAATAAGGACAGCAGTCAACAACTTTCTACACTCATAACAGGAAAGCAGAGATAGAAATCACCAGCCTTTAAGATATGAAAAAAAAAACTAAGAATCTAACAATTTTGATGCAAATAAATTTGGATGACACAACCTTTATCCAGGTTGCTCTGCTAATGAACCAACAAGCATAACAACTGGTTACCCAGATGGCTTCATGGATGGGAGTTAAGGCTACCAGCATCTCAACACTAGCTCATGCCCTCCAACTGAATATGGTTCGAACAGTAAGAAATGGGATTCATGCGCCTCTTGGTGAATATCAAGACACCCTATACCCCAATCAAATACCAACTCATTCCAATGAAGAGGCCCAACAATGCAGCTAGGAGAATGAAATTTCCCCAACATCCCTCCATTGAGAATTCAATCATTGATTCCCATATTATGACGGAATGCATCTTGTCCTAATATAGCATCACTAGGCTCACACAAGAAAACTGCCCAAAAATCAAGTATGTGAGGCATGGCTGCACAGAAACGACGATAGCAACAGTGATGGATTTATAACCTGGTATTTTTAAGTTGCTGAGAGATTCAACCATCCTTGGTTAGTTGTCTAGATATTAGTATATCAATTGACAATTATGCCTTTAACACTTTCGATTTTCATAATCTATGCTATGTCATGGACATAGTAGGATAAGCATGTTGTTTTCTATGAACTTGCTCATAGACACCAATTAGCCTCAGTATACAAAAGTGTTTGTTAAATTTTATTTGCGATGGCAAGAAGAGAAATGTTTTACTTATTGTGCCAGTGATCAATGTGACCTTCGGGCAAAATTAAAAGGCCCAAGATAAATCTATTTTGAAATGTAGGTAAACCTTACTGTAAAGTAACAAACATCCTTATATGTGTGTCTTTCCCCATATTGAGATCATAACTTTTCATAAAAATATGGTAGATATTTATTCGGATCTGTTTCCATTTCCATTTCCGCAACTTACATTAAAACAGTATAGAAACATCATTGTTTTCTTTGAATGCTGCCAATGGCAGCATTCAAAGAAAACAGTCATTGAAGAAAAAGAAATGGGGAAACAGCAACCAAAAATTATAATGTGAATAATTTTAATTGTAACGTCAAAAACTTAAATACAGTGAATTATTTGGGCCTTGAATGGATTTCTATTCACTAATTTAGCTCTTATGTGCATAAAATGCATGGTTCAGGGGTGTCATTTCTTATCTTAAAACCATCTGGTGCCCAATTCTTGTTCCATTGGTGTTTCCTGCTTTGCCTCTATTTTTCTGATTCTGGTATCATGAACCATAGCCTCCACGCACATTACCCGAGACCTATTAAAAAATCCTAATATTTTGGAAATACTCGTTTGTCCCTGAACCACTAGAAGCCTCAATTCCTAAGAGTTCATGATTCTTGGAACACCTATATAGTTGCTAAATATAAAAAAATGTTAAACATTCTAATCGACAAGAAAACACAAGTATGAAGTCGACTCAAATAATTGATATGATACTTCAACCTTCTGAACTGTTATATGGTATTGCTGTACTATATAAATCATATATTTTAAATCCTGAACAATCTTCAAATCTAAGGGAATGGCCCTGACTGAAAAGGAAATATTTTAAAAGGACACTAGTATGATCCCCTGTCAAGTAATTGATGTGATACCTTAACCTTATGACCCCTTGTTAAATTTGGACAACTAGGTCCAAACTCCATGTTATAATGCTCAGATTAAGAAGCTAATATTTTTGTTGGAATCCTCTTTCAGAGAGGTGTAAAATCCATATATAATATGTCTTAATCCGATGAGCAGAACATATATTTTGAATTTATTATTCTTAATAAATTATATGTGCAGGTCGGCCTTGAGGTTGCACGCCCCCAGCAGATGTGTCACACGCCCCAATGATGGATATAAATACAGGAAAAGTTGGAGAGCATTTCATCATCATCACAACACACATCTTCCTCTCTCATCCAAAAATAGTACGAGCTACCTGGAGGACGAGTCTCATCCACACGTGGGAAGGAAAAGGAGGACAGACCGTACGGCTGAGCTGAAGTACGATTTTCTGCTGCTAGGGTTTCGCAGAAAGTTTGACCAGCGTTGACTTTGGTCAACGCATGGTCCAATCAAGCTGAAAACTTGTGGAATGTTCGATTTTTGAAGGCCGTACTACTTGGCACAAAAATCGAGGTCAAAGGGTTGACCGTTTTGCTGTTGCGTTGACTTTTAGCTTGCTTCCCTGCGTTGAATTTTTCAGGACAACGTTGACTTTTGTAGAGTTGACTTGGGTTGACTCATTTGCTGATTGGAGGACTGTTGTGACACATGCTGGGCTGGCTGACCAAGGAGACTTTGCTGGTTGAAGCATCCTGTTGACCGCCGAAACGAACACACACATTTTTACTGTTTCTGATTTGTCTTCTGTAAGATCTACTTATATGTTCTATCTGCATTTTGCTTAACTATTTGTATGATTGCTGTGAGAAAAGTAAAATTGCTCCTAGCATAGAACATCTACAAAATTTTACATGGTATCGGAGCCGAGGTGAAGACAAACTCTATCTTTAGCAATCATCACCGAAGAAATGGGTTCCACTAGTCTTGAATTCAAGGAGAATGACAAGCTGACTGGAAGTGATGACTTCCATGCCTGGAAGATGACATTAGACCTTAAATTGGAAGATCATGATCTCCTGGATCATGTGACAGGGAAGATTCAAGAACCTCCATCAAATGCCTCTGCTGCTGTTAGAAACAAGTATAAGAAGGGAGAAATCAGAGCAAAGCTGCTGATCAGGGAATCCATAAATAAGAGTCTAGTTGCCTACATATCTGAACTAGGCACATCCAAGGAGATGTATGACAAATTGATACTTATGTTCCAAGTAAACAATGTGAACCAAGTGCTATTCCTCAAGAACAAGTTGAAGAATATGAAGAAGGGCCGAGACGAGTCTATTCAAACTTTCTTTATGAAGTTGACCGAAACCAGGAACAATCTGCTAGCTATTGGGGAGACAATAGCTGACAATAGCTGATCGTGAGATGGTTCTCACCGCACTTGGAGGACTTCCACATGAATGGCAAGTATTCACAACTACCATTCTCAACAATAATACCATTCCTAACTTTGATGAGCTTCTGTCAAGATGTATGCAAGAAGAAACAAGGATGAAGGAATTTGATAATGAAAGAAATACTGCCTATGGTGCTCATTCCCGAAAGAAGAACTCTGGTAGTTCTAAGGACAAAGGAAGGACTAAGGCTCAAGAGAAGAAGGGTAAATGTTTCACCTGCCATAGGCCTGGACACTATGCTAGAGAATGCCCCTTCAAGAAGGATTCTCCCGATAGTGACGATAACAACAACAACCGAAGGAATGGGAATCGAAGAAATGACAAATCCAAAGGAAAGAGGAAGGCTCACTTTGGAGGAAACAATCAACCTTCTAAAAGGACCATAAATACCAGGTATGAGGAGTCTAATGTTGTTGATAAAAGAAATGAGTATATTCTAGTATCTGCTCTCTCAGCTGCATCTCCGCCCGACACTATGGATGTCTGGCTAATCGATAGTGGTGCCTCAAGACACATCACCGGATTCAAGGAAGCACTTTCTGACATGGTTGAAAGGGATACTAATCTAGAAATTATCCTTGGGGATAATGCCACTTATCCCGTGAAAGGGACCGAGACTGTGACCCTCCACTTGTCTCAAGGACAAGTCCTCCGTCTACAAGATGTACTCTATGTACCCAAATTGAAGAAGAACCTTGTGTCTGTATCTGCCATGGAAGACAAAGGATTCAATGTAACTTTCTCTGATGGAAAGGTACTCATGTGGAAGAAGAGCTTCAAGGAAGCTATCTCAATTGGTTTTAGAGTTGGTACACTCTACCAAGTTGGAGGGAGTCCGTTGGGAGCTATGACTTGTGATACTATCCGTCAAACCGAACTATGGCACCGAAGATTTGGACACCTTCATTACAAGGCTCTTCCCGAAGCTAGGAAGGTGGTGACAGGGATGCCTGATTTTGGAAATAATCATGAAGGTGTATGTAAGGGCTGTGCTGAAGGGAAACATACAAGGGGACCTTTCCCCTCAAGTATCACAAAGACATCTGATATATTGCAACTGGTCCATTCTGATCTTTCTGGTATGTTACCCGTAACATCCCTGGGGGGATGTTCTTACTATATGACATTTACTGATGACTTCTCTCGCAAAACCTGGATATACTTCTTGAAGAAGAAAGATGAGGCTTTCATGTGGTTCCGTACCTTCAAAGCCTTGGTGGAAAATATGACCGGAAAGAAGATCAAGATTTTGAGGACTGACAATGGCACTGAATATGAGTCAAATGAGTTCAAAGACTTTTGCAGAGAAGCCGGCATTAAGAGGGAGACTACCACTGCATATACTCCTGAGCAGAATGGTGTTGCTGAACGCAAGAATAGGACCATTGTGGACGCTGCCCGTGCCATGCTATGTGACCAAGGTCTACCGAAGTTTCTGTGGGGAGAAGCTGCAAATACTGCTGTGTACATTCAAAACCGATGCCCTCATTCCGCTCTGGACTCCAAAACTCCCGAAGAGGTTTTCTCTGGTAAGAAACCCGATGTCTCACATTTTAGAATTTTTGGATGTCCTGTCTATTTTCATGTGCCGAAAGAAAAGAGAAGTAAGCTGGATGCTACTGGGAAGAAAGGAATGTTTGTGGGCTATAGAGAGACTTCTAAGGCATATAGAGTCTATGTACCTGGTCAAAGGGAAGTAGAGATAAGCCATGATGTCACTTTTGACGAAGATGCTTCCCTGAAGAAAGTATTAGATCTTCCTAGATCTGGAGAAAATCATGAAGAAAGACCTGGAAATCTGGAAGAACCCCAGGATGAGACTATGCCTGATATCGAAGGACCAATGGACCCTATAGATCCATCTCCTTCGCTGGGAAAGAGACCTTCATGGCTCAGGGACACCCTCGAAGATGCTGAGGGTCATGCTGCCCCAAGGGGGACATTCCGAGAAAGCAAGAAGCCGTGTAGATACCAAGGGTATCTAGCCGCCATGAGTACTATTGTACAATCTGAACCTGGATCTTTTGAGGAAGCCGTAAAGCATCAAGTTTGGAAGGATGCTATGCACGAAGAATATGAGTCCATAATGAAGAATGATGTCTGGGATGTGGTCCCGAGACCGAAGGACAAATCAGTTGTCACCGCCAAATGGCTCTACAAGATCAAACATGGATCTGATGGGAGTGCTGAAAAGTTCAAGGCAAGATTTGTTGCCCGTGGCTTCTCTCAAAAGGAAGGAATAGACTATGATGACATATTTGCACTTGTGGCACGATATACCACCATCCGATCAATCATAGTCCTTGCTGCTACGCAAGGATGGAGTCTTCATCAGATGGATGTCAAGACCGCTTTTCTGCATGGTGCAATAAAGGAAGAGGTGTATGTAGAACAACCTCCGGGATTTGAAGTTCAAGATCGAGACACTTATGTCTGCAGGTTGAAGAAAGCCCTCTATGGGTTAAAGCAAGCACCCAGAGCTTGGTACGAGAGGATGGAGAGTTACTTGATGAAGCTGGGCTTCACTCGAAGCAATGCTGATCCAAACCTTTACTTCAAGGTTGTGGAAGGGAAGCCTCTCATTCTAGTGCTGTATGTGGACGACGTCTTCCTGACAGGTGATGACCCTCTCATTCATCAATGTAAGAGGGAGCTTGCTGCTGAGTTCGAGATGAAAGACCTAGGACTGATGCACTATTTCCTAGGCCTGGAGGTTTGGCAGAGACCTGGAGAGATTTTCCTTTCTCAAGGAAAATATATTGTGAAGCTTCTGGAAAGATTTGGGATGGTGGACTGTAAGTCCGTGTCGACATCGATGGAACTCAACTTTAAGAAGTTGAGTGGCAGCGCTGCTGGGCCTATCTTGGCCAATCCTACTGAGTATCGTCAACTCACAGGAGCTTTGATGTTCTTAGTGAACACCCGACCAGATATATGTTTTATGGTGGAAACACTGAGTCAACAGTATGCTGATTTACTATCACACTGGGTTGTGCATGAACTTTGAGATATCTTCGGACACGATAAACCATGGCTGAGAGCACTGCCGGAGTGACACAGACTGTGATATACTGAGCTGACTGTAATGTGCATATGATCGTAGGCAGCCTGGATGCCGCTTCAGTCTTGGTTCCCGCTCGATCTCATGGCTGAGCAGAAGCTAAAAGCTCTGTCAAGGGCTTTGAGCACCGCTGAGGCCGAATACATTACCGCTAGTATGGCCTCGTTGTGAAGCAAGCTTTGGTTATGAAGCTCTTTAGTGAGCCGTTTGGACATGTGCTAGATACCACCGTGATACTCGTGATAACCAGAGTGGATTCGTTTGATCGAGAATCCCGTGTTCCACGACCGATCCAAGCATATTGATATCAGGTACCACTTTATCTGGGATATGGTACAACGAGGCGCTGTAAGGCTCGATCATATAGGAACTGATGAGCAGGTCACGATATTCTCACAAAGCCCTCGGGGAAGGTCAAGTTCCTAAACTTCCGTGAGAATCTTGGTATCGTGGAACGACCCTATGCTGAGGGTTCTGTTGGATGATGAGCTCTGGGAGCTCTGGGGGGCTTTGGGGATAACTTCTCGGAGCTATAAGCACTCATAATGCTTCACTTCACCTTTCGATCATTGAGTCGTTGTTCACTACTCATTCCCGTATGCATCCTACCCATTGAGTTCAGGGCTCATGGGAAGTACCTCTCATTTGGCCAATGAGGTGGGAAAAGCTAGAGACTATTAGCAAAGACTGATGGACGCATCAGAGATTGCCGTACTCTCTATCTAGGATGGCACGGTCCAACCACTTGATCTGGGATCAAGATTTGTGAGGTCTGGGACCTCTGGACTGATTATGTCAGTCGAGGGATGATGTCTTTGTGACTCCAATTCACTTCCTGCTCTCCAACAAAGAAGCTTTGTAAACAAGTTTCAAGGACTCATAAAATAGTAGGCTGATTCAATTAATGATTAAGTTCTCCTGGGTTGAGAGGGGAGGCAGCCAATTTGGACAACTAGGTCCAAACTCCATGTTATAATGCTCAGATTAAGAAGCTAATATTTTTGTTGGAATCCTCTTTCAGAGAGGTGTAAAATCCATATATAATATGTCTTAATCCGATGAGCAGAACATATATCTTGAATTTATTATTCTTAATAAATTATATGTGCCGGTCGGCCTTGAGGTTGCACGCCCCCAGCAGATGTGTCACACGCCCCAATGATGGATATAAATACAGGAAAAGTTGGAGAGCATTTCATCATCATCACAACACACATCTTCCTCTCTCATCCAAAATAGTACGAGCTACCTGGAGGACTAGTTTCATCCACACGTGGGAAGGAAAAGGAGGACGAATAAATAAGCTTACAGTACAATCACGATTTTTATTAACATGGTTCCCGCCAGAAGGATTTGACCAGCGTTGACTTTGGTCAACAGTCCAATGGTAGCTTATGGAAAGTTCGATTTTTGAGCGTTACTTGCTTCAAATGGGGTGAAAAAGTTGCAGCGTTCACTTTCGACACAATTGACTTGCACGACACCGCCTGCGTTGACTTTTTCAGGACTGCGTTGACTTTTGTGGAGTTGACTTGGGTTGACTCATTTGCTGATTGGAGGACTGTTGTGGCACATGCTGGGCTGGCTGACCAAAGGAGACTTTGCTGGTTGAAGCATCATGTTGACCGCCGAAACGAACACACACATTTTTCCTGTTTCTGATTTGTCTTCTGTAAGATCTACTTATATGTTCTATCTGCATTTTGCTTAACTATTTTTATGATTGCTGTGAGAAAAGTAGTTAACCTAGCATGGTGTCTACCATTTACACCCACTTACATAATGTGTGACTTCTATACATATATGAACATATGTTGAAGTTTCAATCAACAAAGAAAGTTGGCCGGTACAGAAAGGACAATAATTTAAAAATAGTTTCACAAATACCTTATTTGGGTTTCAACCCATCGTTAGGAAGTCTGATCAATTTTTTTTATTTTTTATTTTTTTTAAATCTGAGATAATTGGTAACGAAAATTTGAAAGTTTTTCTGAACAAGGCCAGAATCAATCTACGCTGCAAAAGTTGTTCTTTTAAAAATCCAGTTCTTTCAGAGTTATAAAGAAAATTGAAAATATTCAAAAATAAGTCCTTGATTAGGTAAGTTGATGTCATCAAATCTTTTATAACAAAAGTAAACTTTCAAGAGTCAATATTTGAAAATAAGCATTTGAATTGCAAGAAAACCCTACCTCTAATTCTTTGAATAATGTGTTATGTATATTTTATTAAAAAATTAAATATATCTATAAAACTATGGTTCATTGGTTTTCGAGACAGGGGAATGGCGGGGATGGGGACACACCCAGAGCGCATTCTCGATATTTTCAAGGGACAACAATTATACACACACAGTTGCTTCAAGCTTGTAAGCATAACAAGTTATACTTTAGAATATTATGCATAGCCCCTGCACTTGCCAATTCTGAAAAATATCGAGCAATTTAAAAAGGGCTAAGTACATTTCATTATTTTCCCATAGACATGAGCAAAACGCAATTTAGTCTTAGGCAACATAAGTGTAACTATTTTCAATTTTCAATAAGGTCCATGAAGGATCTATCAAACAAAGAACTATCTCTATGGCAACTTTTCTTCCTCATTTCTTGTTAATGATTATTATGATAAATGTAAAAGGCATTCCCCTTTTGGAAACTTTTATAGTTGTGTTACAAACCATTATACAATACTTTTGTTTTGTAAGGAGATTAGATTCATATTTAAGATTAAGAAGGTGATATAATAGGAATATATTCAAACATTTAGTATCCAATCCAAGTCATTACTATATAATTGGTTTCACAATGTTTGATATTGGGATGGTCGAAGCACTGTACATGAATGACTCCTAGAAACCTATGAACACTATGTAAAAGCTGAGATGACCAGAAAAAAGAGAAAGAACAATAGCAATAGCCACAAGGATCAGCCATTTCAAATGTTGTATTCCCTGTTTTTTTGACATGGAGGCTTTGATTGTTATAATTTTGTGACTGCAAATAAAATATTTAAATCACTAGAAACCCAAATTGAAACCCATCATACAAAACCCATATTTTGAGCTGCAACTTGTCAATAATAGATTAAAATTTAGTGCAATACAAAAATAATGGATGG
Source organism: Pinus albicaulis (assembly GCA_034641835.2). Lineage (NCBI taxonomy): Eukaryota > Viridiplantae > Streptophyta > Pinopsida > Pinales > Pinaceae > Pinus > Pinus albicaulis. The sequence continues at coordinate 84,575 of JAXQQM020092761.1, read as the reverse complement.
GAAAAATAATCATTAATCAATGTCCATGATTGTCAAAACTGAAGATATACACTTGGATTTTCCCTGAAAACTACCCAAAACATCCCAAAAATCTGTCCAGAAAATCCCTGAAATTTGCCAGAAACATCTTGGGGTCCTTAACCCATATCCAATCTTTTAGATAAAGTTTTGGGTGAATAAACAAGTGATTTCTTGACTTGGATGAACATTTAAGGGGATGTTTAATGATAGTTGTGTAAGTTTACAACCACAATACCATGCTGTGCAGTTCACTTTGAAATGGAACTGATGATGATCCAACAGAGTGGCCACCAAGAAAGGGTCCTAGAGACTGTGGATGGAGAAGATATTGAAATCAGCTACAAGTTTGTGTTGAATTAGGTAAATCAGCTACAAGTTTGTGTTGAACTAGGTGATAAACAACTCTTTATTGAGTAGCTCATATTTGAAGGGAGATGTTGGAGGAACAAACATCAAGTAAGTTTACAGCGACAATACCATGTTGTGCAGTTCACTTTGAAATGTAAGTGATGATGAACCAGCAGAGTGGCCACCAAGAATGGGTCCCAGAGACTGTGGATGGAGAGGATATTGTAATCAGCTACAAGTTTGTGTTGAACGAGGTGATAAACAACTCTTTATTAAGTAACTCATATTTGACGGGAGATGTTGGAGGAACAAACATCATGCCATCTCCAGTACCTAACATTTTGCACTACAATGCCCATGCACTTTGCTATGAACGCCACCCCACTCCACCCCACCCCTACTAACCCCTGCTCTTGAAAATTATGAAACCTTTCAGTTTAAGTTGCAGTGTCAATGTTTCTTGAAAAAATGTTGAAAGAAAGAAAATATTATATTAATTTTCAATGATAGCCAAAAACAAGTTAATGTGACTATTTAAGTAGAAGTAAACAATTGAACCTCGAAGCTTGCCCAATTATCACAAGTGTTGAAAAATGTTTATCTGGCCAAGTATCTTGGTGTTGGACCTGGTGCTCAATAGTTGTAAATAAGGACAGCAGACAACAACTTTCTACACTCATAACAGTGAAAGCAGAGATAGAAATCACGAGCCTTTAAGATATGAAAAAAAAAAACCCTAAGAAACTGACAATTTTGATGCAAATAAATTTGGATGACACAACCTGTATCCAGGTTACTCTCCTAATGAACCAACAAGCATAAAAACTGATTACCCAGATGGCTTCATGAATGGGAGTTAACCCATATCCAATCTTTTAGATAAAGTTTTGGGTGAATAAACAAGTGATTTCTTGACTTGGATGAACATTTAAGGGGATGTTCAATGATAGTTGCGTAAGTAAGTTTACAACCAAAACACCATGCTGTGCAGTTCACTTTGAAATGTAAGTGATGATGAACCAGCTGAGTGGCCACCAAGAATAGGTCCCAGAGACTGCGGATGGAGAAGATATTGTAATCAACTACAAGTTTGTGTTGAACAAGGTCATATTCTATCCGGGTATAAGTTCATGTTAGATGAATCTTATAATTTATTGTGCTTTCCTAGAACAGAGACTTCTTCAATGTGGGTTTTCTACAGATAAAACATTATTCGAATAATGCTTTATCAACTGTTTAAAATTTTAAAGAGGGTACAACAGAAAACACAACAAAATGATAAGATAATTTCTAAGGAGGTAAAATTTATTGAGTTGAGGCTTCTGAAAATGAGTATAAGGAGGTAAAATGTATTGAGTTGAGGCTTCTAAAAATGAGAGGTCTTGTTTTAGAGACTGATTTCTGTAATTTTGAATTCATGGGAAAATTAACAGTCACTCATTTACATTATTCAGAATAAACAGTTAAAGGTACTAACCAAGCATTGTGAGTTACAATGCTCTCGTTGGTGCATTCTTGAGGGCTGATGACAGTAAGCTAACCTCTGAAACAATCGACAAGATATTTAAAAAGAACTTAGATCCCTGTCAACTAAGCTTGCTTTGATAAATGGTCAGCACAATTATCATGCAATGATATGTTCATATGGAACATGTTTTTGGTTTATGCTACATCAAGACATGCATGCAGAATAGAAGTTAGTGAGCCATGTAAATGTGGGATACATCAATCATGAAGAGGGTAGAATCTAGATCCACAAAAAGACCTTTCTTCTTTAATTGCTACAACTCTTTGGACATGAGCTGCATTTGACTCACTAGTTTTGTTGTGGATATTGTCCAGTTCAAAACATTTTGCATCGAGTGATACTTGAGTATATTTTTTCTTACTAATTTGTTATTTGCAGTGTATGCTTGCTGAAATTGTTCGGAATCATCAAAGAGACTCCCATTGTGATCTTTTTCATTTGTGTTATCTATGGTATCACCTGTTTTGGCCAAGTAGAAAGGTCTGCACTGTTGACTTGTTTATCATCTGTTACTAAATTTTCTCCATGCTTACAACATAAATGTTTTTGAGACCTCGCATGATTATTCATGATAATAAACACCAATATCGCTCGCAATAAGTACATAGTGAAAATTGGTGGCTTTTGCATTCAAAATTTTATTTATTAATCATTATAATACTCGACAATCAGTTATTTATAGCTTCGTTAGAACCTTTGGACTGCAAACAAGCATGGTTGTAGAGTACTGCAAACAATCTAACTCATATTAAAATAGAAATATTAGTCCTATGGTCTAACTCGCATTAGAAATCAAATCCATACCGAGAAAACATTATCTAGATTTGTCATTCAGACCTGGCACCTAAACCAATGGAAGTCCCTCATGGGCATGTTTTTTGCAGTGATTCTTATCATTAACTAATAAATATATAATTAAACAATAAAAATGAAATGCAGGTAGCTACCTCTTGAGTGGGTTTAGTAGCCTCTGGAAGCTTCTCCTCTGGCACAGCGCCTTGAGTGGGTTTAGAAGCCTCTAGAAGCTTATCCTGTGGCACGGAGCTTTAATCCTGCTGGTCTGAGTCCACGTCAATTTCCTCTGCATCCAATTTCCTTACTTTGGGACTCTCGGAAGCCTGGATTCCATGCCAATCCAAATTCCCTTTTATGGTTTCTGGCATTTTTAGGTACAACTGGATCAGCACAATCCATCTGCGCCAGAGCCTCTGGCTGGTGACCTCCTATGGTTTTAGGACATTTAATTTTCTTTTGGAAGTCAACTCATTTCTTCTCTCTTTTTCGCTTATTTTCTTTGTTGATTTTGGGGTCGAAAAAGGCACTTGTCGTCTTCATTAGTGTAGCCATTATCGCCCACGCCTTTAGCTTTGTCTGCCTTCGTGGAATCCTAAACATACAGGCTCTTGAGTGCCTCGTTGCGCTTGTCGATATGTATTTTGAATTTATGAAGAGAGATGGAGGGCTTGGGATGGGGTGTCACCCAACAATATGGATAATCTTGAGTAGATTCTTTCTGTAGAAGGAAATAAATCACCAGACCATAGGCAATCGGGATCCGATATATCAGAGTAGGTTCTGAAATAAATCACCAGATTTCAACCAAATGTATAGCCCTGCAACAGGCACTCGAGATCAATTTCTTGATTTCTCGCATCCTTCCTCCAAACCTGTGATAGTATGGCCGCATCCTTCCAAACCTAGACAAATCATGCAACCCGAGGGAAATGAACCAGGGAAATTAAAAAATTTGATATTTGAAATATGAACCAGGGAAATTAAAAAATTTGATATTTGAAATTTTTTTGACATTTTGACATGAAATACGTGTTTTGTTTTTGTTTTTGTTTTTTTTTGTTAATGTCACTCAAATTCCACTAAATGAAATGTGTAAGTCTCTTCTTTGGGTTAATCAGGGTTTGGGTAAATAAGTGGTATTGTTGATTATAAATAATTATTAATCAGGTTACATCTAAGAATGTTTATTTAAATTATTAATTATATAAAATTGTTAAATTTCTATTTCATAAATTATTATTTGAGAGGATTTTGGTTGATTTTTAATCTAATTATGTGATATTAAAAATGAATTATGGTAACTTAATAATAAGTTTTATGTGGTTAAAAGGGAAGTCGTAATGTTATGGTATGAATGATTATTTACAATGAAATGTTTGGTTTAATAAGGATAACTCATCTATGGACATTTTTCATGATGTTTAAGAGGGAGTCAATATATGAAATGCGATACTTAAAGGGCTCCCACGTGCTTTAGAAATTTTATATCTATTGTTTTATAAACATTAGAGGTGGAAAAATATCCTAAGCTCTAGAGCTAAGTTTGTTCCAACTTAGCTATATCTTGAACAACAAATTGTTGTTGACTTCAAGAATTTGATAGAAATTTGGCGGGTTGTAGGGTAGTCTTGTCATGAAATAAATGTAATGTAGTTACTAGGTAGGTAGGGGGAACCATTTTGGTGGAACTTGGCCATAAATGGGACATCTATCCATGCATAGTTTTTTAAGAACAAATACACCTAGTGGATTATCATTGTAGGGGAATCACTTTAGGATCTAGGCTACTGTGCACACACTAACTAAAGGGATATTAGTGAAACCCACAAAAGTATTATAGGTGCTTTTATAGAAATAGGTGTTCTTTTGTTCTCGTTGGTTAGGTGTGGGAAAATGACAATAAAGTAAGAGAAGTTATAGGTGCTTTTATAGAAACATGTGTTCTTGTTCTCTCATTGGTTAGGTATGGGCAAATGACAATAAAGTAAGAGAAGGATTTGACCGCTGGTCTTTCCTATAATTTTGGTCTCATTTTTTAGCATCACCCTTCTTAAGGTAGTTGTACATTTAGAATTGAGAAGACAAATGTGAAATTAAGATAGGGTTTGATGGATCCTTTTAATTAAGAACTACTATTGGGAGGAGATATCACACATATTTTGGGAAGAGTATCTAGTAATGTGGCTAAGATAAGGATTACGAGTGCCTAAAATTTTTATGCTACTCCTCATGTATAATATTTCCCCATGGTTGTTTTAGTTATCACCGTGTGCAATTGCAATACAAAACCAAGAGAATATCAAAGGTTTACCTAGGTATGTTATTCCTACCACAATAAAGTTACAAATCTAAAGCCCACATAAATAAAGTTATCTACTTGGGATCAACATAATCCAACGTCTAGACAAGGGGAGCTATCATAGGTAACAAGTCATACTTGGTAGGTGCAAGTTTGATATGTACCACTTTCCTTTGATCTTCCTTGTTAGGAGGTTATTTAAGTCTGTGGGATATTTTTCTTGTAATTCTTTGCAAAGTGTTTGCACTTGTGCTAGGTTTTGCACATGAAAGGCAATGGTTCATAATCTTATATTTGAATATGTTTCCAATTGTCGAGGATTAGCTTTCATAGTCCTTCCTCTAAATCAACCTCAATGTACATCTTAGTGCCACTGAACATTATCTTTGGGTCCAGATTTGTATATGCATCTCCCAAAAGTATTGTGAGTACTCTCAAGTGGATATTCTTTCCAATCATGGAGAGGTAAGTGTGGTAAATGGACCTAAAAAAATAATAGAATGGACAACTAGCTTCAAGTTGAAGTCAGAAGCCCATATATTCAAGTACATTCCTTTGGTGCTAAAGAAGTAGGCCCATTTATGGATATTAGGTCCCTATCAACCTTTGTTTCACATAGAAATCCATAAAAATCTCAATCGTAGAAGTAGTGGGTGAGCTTACCTTTGATTATGACATTTTAAACCCAAATGGCCATTGAATTGGGTAAGAACCAAATCTCAACTATCCACTTATCAAACCTCTTCTAATTAAAGTGAGAACCATGTATGGATAAGAGGAGACCTTAGGAGAGGATCCTTAGGGATATCGTCCAATTTCTTGACAAAGCGTGAATGTTTAGATTTCAAGGCTTTCCCAAGGGTAGAGACAAGGGTGCAAAATGTCAATGCCTCTAGGTTTGGAGGGTGAAAATTTTTATGTATTTAGTTTAGTAGAAAATTATTTTTCTAGCATCTTTAGCTTTGGAATTTCATTTACTAAATGGAAATTTATCCCTTTTATAGTTAGAATCCATTATTATAGAGGTAGTTATCCATTACCCGGACCCTGACCATGACCTCCCCATGATGTGTTTCCTATGCTCAAGGAGGGTCGTGCCACAAGGTTATACTCCAAACCACAAAGGTAAAATATAAACCAATAATCAAATGCCAAGAGAACTACTGCCAATGACCTGGTCCTAACTGGAGACTAGCGCACAGGAAGATGACCTAACGTAGGGTCCCAACAAATATGAGGAAGGTTCAGCCTTGTAGAAGTGAAACAACAAAATACAATAGGAAAATAAGCATAAATCCTAGAAACCAATTTTTTCCTCACCACATTGATCAGGACTCGATGAAACAAAGCATCAACATCATCCCATAGGGCACAAAAAATTCTTGAGATAGGAAACGTTACCAATTCGAATTTTTTATTCCCCAAAATACCCCATTTCATGGCAGGAAAATGGTTCATCAAAGATACCAAATATTGAACAAAAGCCCCCATGCAAGAGATAAAAACCAAAATCCAATGCTCAATCCCAGAACGCATGCACATCAAGGAAAGAAAAATTCCATAATAGATAGAGAGAGTTCGAAAATACTCAGACAACCCACCGAGGTAAACATTTCTTGCCTCCCATACTTCCCGGGAGGTTCCATTACTAACACATAACGCCATCTCATAAACAACCTTCCATAGAATTATGAATTAGTATATGAAACCAGGGATAAGGGTATGCATGAAGCAAACAAATTGAACATGCCCACAACAACTGCTTACAGAGTGAGAGGTGATGTCAATTGCACCTAAGTTTATGGCTTGGTAAGTCACCTTTGCTATCGCCTTGGAGGTTTTTGGAAGCCTATTTTCATTGTATACAAGCGAGACTCGAGTCTTTGCATAAAACCCTGGAGGCGTTCCATATGTTCGATGCTAGCGCCACACTTTAATTATAATAACACGTCTTGCCACCTTACACATGAGGGAGAATGTGTGAGGGTTGCCATCCGGCCACCCAACGTCCTCTCTCATAACTCCTCTGACCATGACACAGATCCCACCGATGCCATTTCATCGGCTCTCACCCTAATTGATGGCATGTTGAAGTAATTTTGAAAAGTATAAGGTTTAAACATATTACTCACACATTTTTTTTACTTCTAATTACTTTACATGAAATTCTGTTACCTCATATGGACAATTAACTAATCATGCATAACATATTCATTTTTTTTTTTAATATAACTCACATATTATTATTATATATATAGGGACATCCTTATACATCACCTTCATACTAAGTGTTGAAAACGACAACATGAAATATAAGAAATATTTTAATTTTAATTTCCCTTCAATTAAATTAGAAGAAAATTGTAATTCCACATCACATGATAGTTTGTACAAGTTAACTAAGTTAGAATGACTTAGTTAGTTCAATTAATTCAAGTTGAGGGTCAAACTAGAGGCATGCAGAGTGTCTCCTACTTTTTAGGGGTCCTCATTGAGTTTATTTTGAGTTGTAATTAATTAACTTAATTTATTTGATTTAAAATCAGGTTATTTTAGGGGTCCTGCTTGTATTTTTCCAATAACCTTATCGAGTCCGCTACCCTGTATCCCGATGGTTTCAGCCTAAAACCCAAATATGCTAGACCCTCCTTGATATTCTTTGTGGGGTATTGAAACATATTTTAAATTTGAGAAGCATTTTCATCCGCGAAGTCCGAATGTAATATTAGGGACTTTAATTTATTTGCCATCAAACTAGTAGCATTAACAAATCGAGAAAATATGGTAAACATGTGTGCCCATTGTGAGAGAACAACCCGCTCGAAGACCATGATGTCGTCCATGAAAACGTTATGTGAACAGACACTGACCTACAAACCCAAACTCCCACAAGGTTTCCCTCCCTAGTAGCCTGCGAAATCTTATGGCCGAGTCCATCCATGACTAATATAAATAGTAGTGGGGATATTGAGGACCCTTGTTTGAGCCCCCACCCCACCCTAAAGAAACCTGAAGGTAATCCATTTATGATGACAACAAAAGAGGCAGAGTTAACAAAATTCATAATCCATTCCACATTCCTCTGTGACATGCCAATTTTAGTCAGGATGATCCAGAGGTATTCCCAATCCACACAACCATATGCCTTTGATAAGTCAACCTACATCGCAATATATTTTATGTTCTATGTGTGAATAGTATGCAAAGTTTATTGTGAGATGGCCACAACATCATGAATAAGCCTGTTGTGTAAAAGCTCGAACTGTTCCTTTGAGATATGAGTAGAGAGACACTTCTTAATCTGCACAACAATGACCTTTGATATGATCTTATATATAATGTTGCATAAAGATATGGGTCGAAAAACATTAAATTTTGTTGGAGCTAGTCCCTTAGGAATTAAGGCAATAAACATAGAATTTATAGAACCTGTGATGTGGCCATGTAACCGAGACTTCTCCACCATTTGTGTAATATCTCTCCCCATCAATTGAAAAAATGTCAGGAACAATTCTACGGTCCATCCGCCTGGACCCGGGCATTTGTCATGAGCAAAGGTCATTAGAACATAAAGAGTTTCTTCCTCGAAGACCTCCCTTGATAGTGCTGCATTCTGACCCTCATCGAACATGGTGGGGTAATCATGGGCCAGCCATAATTAATCATCCACGTGATCACCTTCCTAAGCTTTAATTTTTTTTTGGAAATGTCTGACAACCTCAAGTTGTATCTCCTCCATGGAGTGAAACTCCTCACCAGTATCATTAATGATCTTCCATATACTATTTCGTTGTCGTCGAAGGTTGGCGATGTTATGGAAGTATTTCGTATTTTTGTCACCAACCTGAAGCCATATCTCCCTACTCTTCAAACGCCAAGTTTGTTCCTGTATAGTAAAATCTTCCTCTTACGATCCTCCAATTCCTTTAGATGCCTCCAGAGCATCACATTGTCACCCAGTAAATCCAGAGTATGTAACATATCTCTGATTTCAGTATTTATAGAAGTAAGTTCAGTAATGAGGCATTTATTCTTTTACCTCTCCCAAATCTTTACCTTAACCTTCAGCCCTTCAAGTATCAGTCCCATCCAAGTCATGGGAGTATACAATCTTTGGTCCTCCGTGGCCTCTTAGTGTTCACTGACCAATTTCTGAAAATTTTGGATCCTCAAGCCAAATCCGGTTGAATTTGAAAGGCAAACCATGCGGAAACTTGACCTCACACCAGCTAAGAATAATGGGGGATGGTCTGATATTGAAATATCTGGCACCCTCGAGTGTACCATCCCCAGGCTTTCCAATAATTTCTCATGTAAAATAAATCTACCAAGCCTCTTGCTAATGTATGCATCACCGGTCCTTTTGTTGTACCACACCGAGCACAACTTGTGGGGTTGTATATCCCGCAAATTATTCTCCATGAAAAGGTTTGTAAGAAATGTAGATATAGGTTCCATCCTGCATCGCTTCCCCCAATGTTCCTTTTAGGAAAGGGTGGCATTAAAATCCCCTACAGTAATAAGAGAGCCTATTTTGAGTATATCATTGTCTTCCATTCTCTTCCAGAAAATATTTTGATCTGAGTAAGGTGCCTATAAATTTATAAAATGCATACGCTCCTTGTAACCCCGGATGTGGCCAGATAGTAGTATTCCACCAAAGAAATAATATGCACGGAAACTAGCCAGCATAGGATTCAACATAGCCACCACGCCCCCAGATAGACCCTGAGAATCCACCGCAACGATGTCCCACCTTGGATACATATTCCGAATATAGGTATACACCTTGTTAGAAGAAGTCATGGTCTCCTGGCACAAGACCATAAATGTATTGCACAATTTAAGAAAATTCCTAGTAGAGAGATATTTATAATGGTCTACTAGGCCAAGATATTGAATGAAATTCAATTCATCATGAGCCATGTTTCTCGGGGGACAGTGCTTTAGGTACTCGGTTGAATGCGGTAGAAATTGGAACCTCGTACATTCCAGGGTTCCCTGATGATGTAATGTCTCGAATAGGTTTGTTCCCCCCCCGGTTAGTCATCAATATTTTTCACTTGTTGGTGATGACTAGTTGTAACAGCCAAGTTTTCTTGCAGCTGATCTAAAAATTTGTCAAATTTGCCAGCTGGAAAGCACCCATAAACTTTTTTTCCCTCTTATCTTTTCAGTCTGCCCATGACGAGGTGAAACCTCATTATCAAATCCTGCCTTGCCTCAGCCATACTAGTCTGCCCATCAGCTCTAAAGAAACAATCCAAATCTGTCCAAAAGTCTCCCCTAAGTTAGGAAGTGGCGTTTTAGGAATTTCTCCCTTGGAAAACTATCCTAAAGCCAAAGAACCTCCATCTGCTATAGACCAATCATAACAAACCTTCCCATTCTGCAAATAAAGTTGGTTACAACCATAGGTTGCGCCACTAATACACCCTCAAGTTTCAGCAATACATGGACCATAAGTCAAACTGATTCTAGGTGTTTTTTACAGTGTTTAAATGGATCTTCCAAGGACAGAGGCATACCAGCATCTCAGAATACAATATTTGGCTCCACATGAGAAGACAACTGCTTCTCAATGTGATCTTGAGCCTGGGATGCAGCCACAGAGCAGAGAGTTTTTCATTAAGCTCTTGCGATCACAGTCAAAGCCTGAAAGGACAATGAAAAGAAAAATGACACTGTCAAAAGGCTGATGATATGACATGACTAAAAAACCTCCTTCATCTATAAGCAGAGGGTTTGAAGACTGAAGCGCCTCCTTCATCTCTAAGCAGAGAGCCAAAGGTAAAGTCTGTTTTTGAGTTTTTCACTAACTGTGAAGACAAGCTTTGAAGTACAATGAGACAACAACTGAAGGTCTGTGCATGAAAATGATGATCAAAGGCAGAGGGAAAGCAGTGGGCTTTAAAAATGATTTGTATGATATCACTATTATTTCTGTTACAATGTGAAGCCAACAGGTTCATCATCATTTAAGAAAGGATTGTTAAACAGATGGCCAAAATAGTCAAATAGTCTTGGGCTCAAACTAACCTCTGCCATCATGTATAAGAGAAGCCACTTTCAGTATGATTCATCAAACATGCTTATTTTGATTAAGACAGAGGTTGAAAGGACATAGAGCATTTTGTCAAGATAGGCCTCCTTCATTCATAAGCAGAGGGCCAGAGGAGTGACTAATTTCAAGGTTTGACTGATCAAGAGACAAATGGTAAGACCAACAGAATACAGTTGAAAGCTTCTGAATAGGATAATCATGTAAAAAACAAAGGAAAAACATGAGTACTATAACTGTCAAAAAGGATGGCTTGTCTCTTATCAGAGTTTGTTTTAAAAAACAGTGTGAAGCCCATTTAAAACAACTTTGTTGATGATTGAGGGATAGGTCATGACACAGGCCAATGATGATAATTATTTTTCAAAGGGTACTTATTTTCCTATTCACGAGGGAATGTCTTTAAATTACTCATCCTAGTAGACAAAGGAAATGTGAGTTTAGTTTTTCCCAAGAAAGGCATTGCAGATAGATACACAAGCTCACAAAAATGTAAGAAGGATTATGGCATGAGTTTCAAATCTCTGGAACAAACATTCAAAAGCAATACCTGCATGCCACTGCTACAAATAAAGGCATTTTCCTTATGAAAATAGGTCAAAGGTGCTTTGTTGTTTACAGTTGGAATAGAGAAGAATTTTTCTGAAGAAGTGCCCTTTTGATGGACAGATGACAGTAAAGCCCAGGCTTCTTGCAGACCTCCTTCACAGAAGAACTAAAAGGCAGCTCTCCCTTGCTCAATTTTCAAATCTAGAACATCATCCCCTGTCTTATCTCCTCAAAAATCAAAACTGGATCATTCTGTTAATCTGAGGATAAGTTGGTTGTTGGGGTTGGAGACCTTTTGTAAACAGGATTTTCACTTACAGGTTCCAACAAGTTCTTTACCCACAGTCAAAAGAGAAGCTCAAACTCACCTGCCATCTCATTCGGTTTCCACAGTGGGCAAGACCATATCCAAAGCATCCAAAGCAAAAAATGTCAGTTTAGGTTGCAAAAGGGAGAAGCTACCTCCTTCAAAGTGTTAAAGCAAACCTCATACAACACAAAGTATCTTCTACAGGTGTCCTCTTTTCAAATAACAAAAACAAATGGATGATGATGATATTCAGAGGTGTTCCTCTTCCTTTTTCATAAAAACCTTTTTCAACTGATCAAGAGTAACAGAAGATGAGCCACAGTAGCTCAGAGCAGAACTTCCTTCCACAGTGAAGATGTCAAAAAGGAGGACATTTTTTCATTCCTTAAATGAGAAAACAGTCAAAGTTTTAAAATTCTCAAAAAGGTTGTTTCATTTCAAAAAGGGAGGTCAGGCTTATAAGGAAATGACCATTTGCCACTATAAGTTTTGAACAAAAGGGAGTCTCATTTGTGTTTTGGAAAAGGCACGAACTTCAAGTTTTGGTTTTAGCCCAAAGGCCTCTTCAAATATTGTCAAAACCTTCATCAAACACTTCATAGGGTTTTTTTATTCTCTTTTCAAATGCAAGGGTATTTTGATCGTTGCAAAGCTCTTTTAAATTTCTCCATACACGAAGCAAACTCCTCTTGCTGTCAACTGGGTCGAGGAAAGAGTTTTTGAGCAAATCCACCAAGTTTCCGGGCTTGAAGACCACGCGGTGGGCCTGTAAGATTGCGCGGCGTGTTCAGGCAAAAAATTTCCACAGAGTTGGACTGCTGCGAGGCGCGCCTGTAGCCTCTGGTCGCAAGGGCCCGACAGTGACCCGACACCTCTCCATTCGCGCGGCGCCTTTCCTATCAAACGTGCCGCGCAGGTTCAAGTGATCAAAACACCTCCCAACCAATCCTAGAGTTGATCAAACTCCTCGAACAAGGCTGCCATCGTGTTTCAAGGTATTTTTTCTTGCCCCCTTGCTAAATTCAAATTGCTAGACAGTGTTTGAGGCAGCAAAAGCCATGGTGTAAATTAAGATATCTTGAGTGAATGATTTGAAATAAGGTTACAGTTGGTTGAAAATGAAGTGTTAATTCCAGCTTCAAAGAGCCTAAAACTGCCCTTAAAAATGCTCAAACATCACATTCTTGTTCTAGTGGGGTTGTCAAGCATTTAGGACATCCTAACTGCTGTTGCACAAAACATGAACTCTGTCAGCTGTGTGCATTGGTGAAGACAGTGTTAAGGAGTGTTGATGTTTTTGTTTAAAGATCCAAGCTTGCAATAGCTATGATTGCCCAGCACTGACATAGTGAAAATGGTGGGTTCCTATTGATGTTTAAAAACCTTTAAACTGCCCTCAAAACAATATTGAAAGGTGTAAGACAGTGTCCAAAGGGAGAAACTCAGTATTTGGAAAAGTAAAACAATAGGCCTAATTTCACGAACAGTGATCACTGTATAGGTGTTTTTGATTCAAAAGTCATCTCTGTGGGGTATAAAAAAAAAAAACCACTGTTACCTCCTTTAAAGCAGATTTTAGTAAGTGGAGCTACCATTGCATTTGGAGGTATTGTCAAACTCTGTGTGAGGAAACAGTGAATACAAGGGCAGTGTTTTGGTTAAGAGGAGTTTTTGTTTTTTGACTGCTACAGGGTTGTTTGTGCTCACACCAAAACACAAGGAGCTTGATGGCTTCACCTAAACACAGTGACCCTTTGACTGTGTGTATGCATTTTTATTTTAATGTGTGATTATTATTGAATTTACTTGTTGATTGGAATACAAAAGGAGAAGAGCAGTGTTTTGGGAGGAGCAGAGACTTAATAGCAAAGAAAGCATCTCACACAACATTTTGAAAACCAATTCACCTTGATCAAACAGTGATTGAAAAAGAGGGCAGAGTTTTGTTTGAGAACACATTTCAAGAAATCCTTTTGAGGTAGTTTGGGTTTTGCAGAGAGCATCTAGAACAAGATGCCTCCCAGGCAGGATAGTAGGAGTGGATTGCACAAGATGTATGATCCTATTTCCACCGAAGAAGTGAATGCCCACCCATCAGTATTGTTCAATTTCCATGAGGTCAGGTGCTTAGATTTTTGCCAAAGGGTGCAAGAGGTAAAGAGTTTTTCTCCTTTGACACACCTTTGCGCTTTGAGGTTCAGAGACAAGCATTTCTAGTTGGCGGGCCTTGACTTCAAGTTCTCCCCAATATCCTCTCAAAAGCCACTAAAATTCCCTATATTGGTGAGAAATGGTTTAAACAAAGCCATTTGGACTTAGATGATTACAAGCCCTTTCTAAAGCCTGAACACAGAGATTCTTGTCCTTCTATTTTCCCTTTCTCATATCTTTTAGCCAGCTACGCCCCCCTCATGAAGATTATCATGAAGTACTTCACTTGCGAGGGAAGATTCTCCCGAATCTATGCTTATCACATTCGACTGCTGATGCATTTCACAAGGACCAAGCAGCGAAATCTTCCTTTCTTCTTGCACAAGAGCATTGAGAAAATGGCCTCCACTGTCCAGAAGAGGCCTCCTTCATAGCAAATAGCCTATCTCTTCCATCACTCTCTCATCAAAATCATTATTCTTCATCAGCTTGAAAAGAGAGAGGTCTCTTGGGATGTTTTCATCACTCATCCGGATTTCTCCACTGTCCCTCCAGTCCATACATCCCCTACATCTCCTACTCATCGCCCCTCGCCTTCTTCTAGCAGACCTACTCCTAAAAGGCTCAAGTTTACTACAGAACAAACAAAGGAACATGAAGAAGGAGAAGGAAGTGACCAGCAAGAGGATGAAGGGCAGCAGCATGAAGAACAACAAACTGATGATGAAGGACAGTAGCATGACAGTGATGAGGGTGAACAACAGACTCATGATGAGGCTGAACATCAGCCTTATGATGACACACAACAACATCACAGTGGTGATGAACAGCAGCAAGGGAAAGAGGAAGAAAGTGCTGAACAACAGAATGACAGCGAGGGCGAGACAGGGCAGCAACATAAAGATGATGAAGGGCAGCCTTGTGAGACAAAGCAGCAAGGGAAGCATGATAGTGATGAGCAAGGGCAGCCTAAAGAGGACACACAGCAGTCCTATGAGATAGAGCAACAGCATGAAAATGATGAAAAAGGGCATGACAGTGATAAGCAAGGGCAGCCTCAAGAAGAACAACAAACTCAAAAGGATGACAAGAAAGATGACAAAGATAAAGGGGTCATGCCCTCTTCTCCTAAAAAGGCCAAGCCCTGGACAACAAAGAAGAGAGTGCCTAGAGTGGTCACTCCAAATGTGACAAGGGCTCTCCGAAGTAAAGGAAAATTGCCAAAAAAGCCTATCATTGATTTGCCTAGGAGGAAGAGCACTAGAATAGCCACCCAAAGCAAAGGGAAGGGCAAGGTAGACGAAAGTCATGAATAGGAGAGTGCATTCGACATCATCCAAGTCCAAAGCGATGATAGTGATAATGAGGCCCAGATTCTAGAAAACCTCTTAATCCATAGAGAAGGTCAAATTGATGCATTGAAGGATGATCTTCATAGGGTAAGGAATTTCAATCAATTTCTGGAAATCCAAAATAGGCAAATGAGCGTCCATATGGCTGTTTATGAGACACGGGTGACTAAGTACAAAAAGGAGGCCTCTAAAGCCCAAGCAAGGTTGGAAGAACTCATGGGCGATTTTGATGAAAGTGAAGGCGAAGATCAGCCTAAGTGAAAGAGGCCTAGAACCATGGGGCTTAAAAGGGGCCTTGAGAAGCAAAAAGAAGAGGAAAATGCCCTCCTCCAATCTACTCCTCTCACTGCACTGTTTGAACAGGAGATAGAAAACAATAAGGAGGCGTGGCTTGAGAGAGTCAATGACCATTTGGAGAAGAAGTTGAAGAAGGAAAACAGGGATTTAGACCTTCAAAGGAGAATGACGAGGCATTATAAAAAGTTAAATCAGTTTGCCCGGCGCAAGTTGAAGGCTGCTCAAGACAAGCTCAAGGAGGCTAAAGGGAAGCGCCCGGCACAATTAGCGAGGAAAGACACACCAGGACTTCAAATTTTGGCCTCTGCTTCACAACATGTTGCTGAGAACCCTTGAGGGTCATGCTCACCAATTTTGGGCGATTTTTGATATATTTTGGTTTTTTGGCATTTTTGGGTTTTTGGCCAAAACTCATGGGCTTCGCCATTTCAGTTTGGGGGATCATCAAAGGAGGATAATGGTATCATTGGATGCCATAATTTCAGGAGCACACACTCAATGATTTTCAAGACATTTGAAGATCATTCACTCCCCCGAAATGGCAAAAAATGCCCGTTTTTTCTACACTCTGCCTGGTCTATCAGCAAACCTTATTTTTTTGTTTTTTATACACAGTCCTATTTTTGGAGGACTTCTAGGCATCAGATTGAGAAAATTTTAGTTGCTCCAGAAATTAGACACTCATAGATTTCCAACGAGCTATCATGAGCCTCGTTTTGACATCGAGAAGGCTGCCAAAAGTTGCGGGCAAGTCACGGGACCTTTTGCTGATGTAATTTTTGAGTATTTTTGTAAAATTTGAACGTTTAAAAACTACTTTTTCCTCATGTGCGTTTAGCTATTTTTGCACATGAGAAGTTATGAAAAGTCAATATAATTCCCTCTTTTAGCATTTTTTAGATATTTTGTGCCTCGGGCTTTGCAAAGCCTCAAAAACAAGTTTAGATATTTTGAATAGGCCAATGAGAGTGCAAATTGAACTAAGAGGTTTTCCTCACTTAAGCCTATATATTCCAAAGGATTTCATTGTAAACAAGGCTGAACTTGATGATAGAAGCAATATATGGTCATATATGCTTTGGAAGAAATACCTGTCTCATGCTTTTGGATAGTCTCTTGGATGTTCTTAGATGATGAAAGAGGATTGTTGTTGGATTCCATGACTTGGTAGAATGGTATAGTGTCTCTTTCTTTGTTTTGTTTTCTAGTTTTCATTCATGAATCCATGTTTCTTGCTTGCTATAGATCAGTAGAGAACAAATTTGAGACATGCCCTTGGAGGCACCTCAAATTTCCTGTTTCTTCATAGCTTCCATGTTTTCTTCATCCTTAGTCACATTAAAGAATTCTTGATTGCTCTTTAATAACTTAAGGATATTTTTTCTTATTTAATTCATGGTTTTGTGCATGCTAGGTATGATTTACGGTATGCCATACTTACTCATGGCTAGCTATAGCTCCATCCATGAAATTTCTCTTTGACTGATTAGATTGTCATTTGTTGAACCAAGGAGGTCTTGTTCTGATCTTGCCCTTTGCCTAAGACTATGCAATCTTGTTTTCAAAGTGCCCAATAACTTGAAGTATTGTGTTTAGGCGTTCTGGCATAGTGATTTGAGTTGTTTGTCTGTCTTAAGTGTTTTCCCCAAAGTCTGATAGCCATTTCCCAAAGTTAGAGGGTGATATATCTCTATGCATGGCTTGAATGTTTATTTCTATGTATTGATTAGCTTATAGTTACGTTTCTCATGATTAATGGTTTTCCCTACCATGTTTATGTTAGCTATTAAACTAGTTATGCTTGAAATCCTTTGTTGTTCCCAAACTTGATGTCCATTTTATTCCATTTTGCCCAAAGATCCTTTCTACCTCTACTCA
Organism: Pinus albicaulis; assembly: GCA_034641835.2. Classification (NCBI taxonomy): domain Eukaryota; kingdom Viridiplantae; phylum Streptophyta; class Pinopsida; order Pinales; family Pinaceae; genus Pinus; species Pinus albicaulis. Next base: position 66,986 of record JAXQQM020092761.1, on the reverse strand, counting down.
AATCAGCCCTTCAACAACCTTTTATCACCGTCTGATAGCTTTCTAGACCTTTTCGACCCCATAGCCTAGTTGATCTGACATATTTTTTACCTATCTTATATCTTTGATCAGTTTCATCCCTCACAACCTAAAAACCAATACCAAAAAACCTACTTCATAACTAGCCTAAAATCAGAACACAATAAGCAAACACACAAATATCCCTTACACATATAGAGAGAGCCCTCTCTGAGTCCAGGAAGGCTAGATCCTTGGGCTCCAAAGATTGGTTTGATGTTACACTGTCATTTGGCTTGCCAATTAGCCAAATCACGGGACCCTAACATAATGGCGATCACGGTGTGACTCTGAGTAATAAACAAACTTAGTTTCCCTAATATTTAGAGAATTTTGAGAATACTATTTGGCTGACTTATCCCATTGCTCACTAACATAATGGCGATCACGGTGGGAATAACTGAGTACATAAAAATCTAGCAAACTCTTGTAGATTCATTAGTCTTCAAAACTTAAACAGGCAAGCAGTCCATAAAACCATTTAGAGTAAATTCTTTTTGTTCTCGCCACCCTAGCAAAGTGATGAAACAGGTTTAGAATACTTTAATAAACCGTAGGCTGTACATAAAAACTCAGAAAAACCCCAAAAAATTCCCAAATTGGCTTTTCCCTAGTTACTGGTGGTGGACCATAGCTACATCTTTTAAAAAACAACCAAGTTCCACCTGGCGACTCCACTAGCCTCCAGTAGGCCTAAAAACTCCATAAAAAAACCAAAAATTCATAAACCATACCTTTCTGCTAACTTTTCCTTCCAGAAACATAAACTTAGGGTGGAAACTCTGTAAATTAGTGACAATATAAGTATAACTTAGCGATTCAGAAAGCCTCACCTAAACATAGGAGATAAGCAGAAACCTTCTTGCTATGAGAACCATTAGCTTGTCCATACAGCCTAGCGAACTGTTGAAACCAAGTGAATCACTCTTCTTTGCAAGTTCCCATCTCAAAGTTGCTATAAAACTTTTTCCCAAGCATCTTTGATAGTGTTGGTGGTGGACCATAGTTCTCATAATAAATCCACCTGGCGACTCCACTATTCCATCCTTTTAGTTTTGACCATCCTTCACATTAGTAAAACCTTAGAGAGGCCATCCATCCAAAACATTCACAAGTACCACCCTCTCTAAACTCTAGACCCAAAATCTGGCTTCACGAAGAATCAACACTAGAGCTCATCCAGACCCAAATCCCCCTATCATAGTAGACGACCCAGAGAAGATTTTGTGGCAAGCTTTTGAAACTGGCAATCTAGCTACCAATAGGTCCATCCGTAAAACAAAATCAGTGCCTGAACATCTCACTACCTTACCGAATTCCTCCTTTGAATTAAAATCATCAAAAACCCTTTTTAGAAGCAAGTCACAAAGTAAGATAGACTTTGACGATCTTGAGTTCCTAGATCTGCCACAGAGTCCTAGTAGAGAAGCCTCACCTGGCACCCCTCCCGAATTTCAGCTTCTCCATCACTTTGGCTCATACCATCCCAGATTTTCTCAAAACCAGGTCACTAACCCAAGTCCATTTGCCACACCTATCCAAACCACTACTTTTCAACCACTTCAGCTCATCCCACAAGCCCTCATTTTGTACATCACCCATTAGCTCCCGTCATGGCAGCCTGGTACGCACCCTTGGTGTTGCCACAACCTTTGGCTCCCTTACAACAGGACTATCAAGACAAAATCCCACACTTTACCGGAGAGGATACTACCACAGCTCAACAACATGTAGATAAGATTAGCGATGCCTTTGAATACATGGAAGTAGAAGATGAGACCATCAGAATGGGGATGTTCGCCGAAAGCCTGGGCTGAGAACCCAAAAAATGGTTTAAGAGCTTAACTCCAAACAGCATCCACAACCTCCTAGAACTCTACCAAGTCTTCATAAACAAGTGGGAAATCCGAAATAACCCCATTCAAATCTTGTCCGAATATAACAATCTAAAACGAGAAAATGGGGAAAGTGTCCAGGGATATTGCACTAGGTTCAACAGTGTGTATAATGCCCTCCCACCTCACTTCAAACCCCCATTTGGTTCAGCCTTGGAAAAATTCCTCGAGGGTTTTGACCCAGACATGACTTATCAGCTAAGAGACAAAGACCCCCCTACCCTAGAAGAAATGCAAAAAATAGCCATAAGGGCAGAGGCCAACTTAGCCAAGAAAAGAGCTAGGACTAGATCAGAAAGGAAAGTCACCTACCGGGATGAAGTCTCCACTTCATCGCCTTCCCTAGATCCTAGAATAGATGATTTATTCAGGTCCATGGCCAAAATGTGGGAAAAGATAAGTGAGAAGACCCCTCTCAGGGACAACCAGCCGATCCCTCCAAACAGAAATCAGAACCAAAATTTTAGGAGGGAACAACCTCAAAACAAACCAAGGGAAAATGACCAACAAATTAGGCCACCATTTAATGAAAATTATGTGGAAGAAGATGATAGGGATACAGAACCCATTGATGAAAATCATTTGAACCTCATAGGGTTTGATAATGAGAGTGAGGTGTACCTCACGGAAGAAGAACAAGCATTATTCTCTCCAAATCAGGATGAAACCAACTATGAAGATCCCGAGGATCCTGCCATAGATTTTCAGAATGCTATAATAGAAGCTCACAGGCAGTATGACCTTAGAAGCAGAAAAAATCAAGACAACTCCAAGAAAGGTAGCTCAGACACTGCTAAAACCCCTGATACCATCCTTAAGAAAGCAGTGAACAGCAACAAAATCATGGTCGGGAAAAATGACCAAAACAAAGATAGAGTTACCCAAACTAGTCCTGACTCAGATGCTCCTAGTACTTCCACAAAGATTCCCGAGGTGGCTGTGGAAAAAAAAATCTCAAAACAGAGCCAGCAAACTCTGAACATAGAGAAGGTCATGGCTGAAAAAGGTGAAACAAACATGTCTAAACTGCAGCTACCTTTTAGTTTTGAGGGTGAAATCGCCAAAATAAAGATCACCATGCCTCTTACCAAGCTCATCGCCCAAGGCTCTTATAAATCCCAAGTGTTAAAGGTCCTGAATCTATGGAATGATGCAAACACCCTTAATCTAGCTGATGACACTCCTGAAATGTTGTTTGGTCCGAAAATAGAAGGGAAATTCCAAGAGGGAACCACTCTCCCCTTTTACATTAGTTTGAATATCCATGACCAAATCCTTCACAATGCCATGCTAGGCTTCGGCGCCTTGCATAATCTTATGCCGAAGGTTGTAATGGAAAGATTAGGCATAGAAATCACAAGACCATACAAATAATTATATTCATTTGATTCTAGTAGAGTCAAATGTCTAGGCTTGATCAAAGATCTTTGTTTTAGTTTGGCCCAAATACCTGCAAAACATCTGATCATGGACATAGTGGTAGCAGACATTCCTCCCAAGTACGGAATGCTTCTATCCAGATCTTGGGGAGCCAAGCTCCAAGGGAATATTCAACTTGATATGTCCTACGCCACTATTCCTGTGTTTGACCAAACAAGAATACTCTATCGAGAGTCACACATGAAATACATGATCAGTAGCCAAGAGAGGCCAGAAAACATTCCAATGTATTCCTTGCATTCCGACCTGAACTCTTTTATTCTGCATACTGATGAGGACATTGAAGAACAGTCAGAAAACACTGAAACAAACTTAGACCCACCACATCAGCTGCCCCTAGTTCTCTATGATGAACTAGACACTCAAAACTACCATGATCATGAACAGCTATGTTTTGAGGAAAGTAAGTATGTTCCTTCTAAAATAGGAATAGAGCAAGAAGCGCAAACCATTATGTACTATCAAGTGAATTGCTCGAACCTTAGTCAAACATCAGCAGTAACATCAGGAAACTTTTTCAGAATAAAGACATTAGAAGACTTACATATCACAAACCTTTTCAGAACTCAGGAGCAGGGAAGCTTAATGTTTTTACCATACCTCAAAGATTTACCATCACATAAATCTTCCACTGCAAGTAAAACCTTAACTGTAGCCATAACAGCTCAAAATCCAGAAAAAGTACTTGATAAACTCCTTATGAGAAAATATGATAACCGCAGTCCAAATATACCTGAGTTACTTGAACTGGCTAAAATCATGTCATTCCATCAAAGACTTAGAACTGCTAGGATTGGAAATCTCATGCAGAACACTACATCACGCAGAAATAACAATGACAAACACTATGCCACTACCATTACTCCATGGAACAACTTCGACAAAAGAAGGTACAAAAGTCTAAACTAATCAATAATAATCAAAGATAAAATAGCTGGTCATAGGGTCTGTTTTGATTTTAGAAACACTAATGCACATCACTATAACAGAAGTTTTATCCTTCCTACCCAAGACCATGATATACCGATGATAAGTGCTTTTAATCACGTGCCTTTGCAAGATGATGTTTCAGGTTATAGCCAAATGATTCCCTTGCAAAGTAGACAACTCAGAGATTTTTCTCAGTATGCTGGAAGTAGTTCCAGTTTCAGACTCAGAATTGCAAAACCACCAGATATCAAAGATATGCTCATGAAAGCCATGTTTCCAGTCCTAAACTTCTGCATTTTAACATACCTTGATGATGTCATTATTTATTTCAAAAATTACCAAGAGTATATGCATTACTTAAGGAATATGTACAATAAAGGAAGGAGCAGAAATCAGAGGTATAAAGAGGTACAGTAGGAAGATACGGTTTCGTTCAGAGATTCTTGCATGAATCCTTATGTCATGCTGGAAAGAGATAATTTTCCAAATTTCTCTTTTTCAGGAGTTGAGTGGACCAAGAATGGTAGGAGATCCTTACGAGGATAAGATGCTTAAGTTTTTCCATTTCCAAGATTTCTGAGTTTAAGACATTTTCAATCATTGTATATACCACTGTTTGAAAAATAGATAAAACAGAAAAGTAAAAAAAAAATAGAAAAATAGAAAAGAGGGCAGTTGAGAAATAGAAAAAGGCCCCATGTTCCAAAAAATAGTCATTCAGAAAGTGCGCAAGTCTAAATGCCGCTACTAGTACTCAAATGTCTTGTTCAGTTATCTAACCTAATCATAGCCGAACATGTTTAAATTTATTTGCTGATAAGTTAGTGAGTGAAAAAATATGGTCAACATTGTGTAAGCTTGACTTATCAAAGAGAGTAGATTAGGAAAAGATACTGGTTCCACACGCCCAAAACAGAGCCAAAGAGGGAAGCGGGGATGAAAAAAAAATTGTGCATCTTAGCCCCATTTTTCCTAGTTTCCATTTTATGCAAAATAATATTTGTGTGCGACTTGTCTTTCATGCCGTAAATACATGACAAATCAGACTGTCTAACCTTGATTTGATCATCTTTTCAATTTCGTGTTTTAGATTAGAGAATAAATTCCTGTCAAACAGCTTAATATTGACAGTTGATCTAGCATAGGTAGAGTAATGAAGGAGTTCATCAGTTTAATCTAAACTCCCGACATATATAAGTGTAGAGTTAGATAGGTTCATTTTACAAAAAGAAAAAATATATATTGTCAAAAGGGTTGCTAGTCCAAATGCACCCAAAGGAAGAAAAAATGTTAGGAAAGGTAGTGGAGTAGGTAGAAATATCATCGATGCTAATCATGCTGTCATTTTTTAGAAGTAGCATCAAGGAAGAGTGAAATTCACACCAATGGGTAAGGCACTGCTCTTCATAAGTCAAAGATCTGAAATTTTGGACACCTCCTGAAAAGGAACTGCCCTCCCCAAATGGAGCCACTCTTAGTCATCAGTATTTTTCACTTCTTGGTGATGACTAGTTGTAATAGCCAAGTTTTCTTGCAGCCGATCTAAAAATTTGTCAAATTTGCCAGCTGGAAAACACCCATAAAATTTTTTTCCCTCTTACCTTTTCAGTCCACCCATGGCGAGGTGAAACCTCATTATCAAATCCTGCCTAGCCTCAACCATACTAGTCTGCCCATCAGCTCTAAAGAAACAATCCAAATCTGTCCAAAAGTCTCCCCTAAGTTAGGAAGTGGTGTTTTAGGCATTTCTCCCTCGGCAAACTATCCTAAAGCCAAAGAACCTCCATCTGCTATATACCAGTCATAACAGACCTTCCCATTCTGCAAATAAAGTTGGTTACAGCCATAGGTCGCACCACAAATACACCCTCAAGTTTCAGCAATACATGGACCATAAGTCAAACTGATTCTAGGTGTTTTTTACGGTGTTTAAATGGATCTTTCAAGGACAGAGGCATACCAGCATCTCAGAAGACAATATTTGGCTCCACATGAGAAGACAACTGCTTCTCAATGTGTTCTTGAGCCTGGGATGCAACCACAGAGCAGAGAGTTTTTCATTAAGCTCTTGCGATCACAGTCAAAGCCTGAAAGGACAGTGAAAAGAAAAATGACACTGTCAAAAGGCTGATGATATGACATGACTAAAAAACCTCCTTCATCTATAAGTAGAGGGTTTGAATACTGAAGCGCCTCCTTCATCTATAAGCAGAGAGCCAAAGGTAAAGTCTGTTTTTGAGTTTTTCACTAACTGTGAATAAAAGCTTTGAAGTACAGTGAGACAGCAACTGAAGGTCTGTGCATGAAAATGATGATCAAAGGCAGAGGCAAAGCAGTGGGATTTAAAAATGATTTGTATGATTTCACTATTATTTCAGTTACAATGTAAAGCCAATAGGTTCATCATCATTGAAGAAAGGATTGTTAAACAGATGGCCAAAAGAGTCAAATAGTCTTGGGCTCAAACTAACCTCTGCCATCATGTATAAGAGAAGCCACTTTCAATATGATTCATCAAAAATGCTTCTTTTGATTAAGACAGAGGTTGAAAGGACATCAAGCATTTTGTCAAGATAGGCCTCCTTCATTCATAAGTAGAGGGCCAGAGGAGTGACTGATTTCAAGGTTTGAATGATCAAGAGACAAATGGTAAGACCAGCAGAATACAGTTGAAAGCTTCTGAACAGGGAAATCATGTAAAAAACAAAGGAAAAACATGAGTACTATAACTGTCAAAAAGGCTGGCTTATCTCTTATCAGAGTTTGTTTTCAAAAACAGTCTGAAGCCCATTTAAAACAACTTTGCTGATGACTGAGGGATAGGCCATGACACATGCCAATGATGATAATTATTTTTCAAAGGGTACTCATTTTCCTATTCATGAGGGAATGTCTTTAAATTACTCATCCTAGTAGAGAAAGGAAATGTGAGTTTAGTTTTTCCCAATAAAGGCATTGCAGATAGATACGCAAGCTCACAAAAATGTAAGAAGGATTATGGCATGGGTTTAAAATCTCTGGAACAAACATTCAAAAGCAATACCTGCATGTCACTGCTACAAATAAAGGCATTTTCCTTATGAAAATAGGTCAAAGGTGCTTTGCTGTTTACAGTTGGAATAAGAAGAAGTTTTCTGAAGAAGTGCCCTTTTGATGGACAGATGACAGTAAAGCCCAGGCTTCTTGCAGACCTCCTTCACAAAAGAACTAAAAGGCAACTCTCCCTTGCTCAATTTTCAAATCTAGAACATCATCCCTTGTCTTATCTCCTCAAAAATGAAAACTGGATCATTCTGTTAAATCGAGGATAAGTTGGTTGTTGGGGTTGGAGACCTTTTGTAAACAAGATTTTCACTTACAGGTTCCAACACCACAGTCAAAAGAGAAGCTCAAACTCACCTGCCATCTCATTTGGTTTCCACAGTGGGCAAGACCATATCCAAAGCATCCGAAGCAAAAAATGTCAGTTTAGGTTGCAAAAGGGAGAAGCTACCTCCTTCAAAGTGTCAAAGCAAACCTCATACAACACAAAGTATCTTCTACAGGTGTCCTCTTTTCAAATAACAAAAACAAATGGATGATGATGATATTCAGAGGTGTTCCTCTTCCTTTTTCATAAAAACCTTTTTCAACTGATCAAGAGTAACAGAAGATGAGCCACAGTAGCTCAGAGCAGAACTTCCTTCCACAGTGCAGATGTCAAAAAGGAGGACATTTTTTCATTCCTTAAATGAGAAAACAGTCAAAGTTTTAAAATTCTCAAAAAGGCTGTTTCATTTCAAAAAGGGAGGTCAGGCTTATAAGGAAATGACCATTTGCCACTTTAAGTTTTGAACAAAAGGGAGTCTCATTTGTGTTTTGGAAAAGGCACGAACTTCAGGTTTTGGTTTTAACCCAAAGGCCTCTTCAAATATTGTCAAAACCTTCATAAAAAAACTTCATAGGGTTTTTTGATTCTCTTTTCAAATGCAAGGGTAGTTTGACCATGGCAAAGCTCTTTTAAATTTCTCCATACACGAAGCAAACTCCTCTTGTTGTCAACTGGGTCGAGGAAAGAGTTTTTGAGCAAATCCACCAAGTTTTCAAGACTTGAAAAATTGTGTGGCGCTCTTGGCAAGTCTGCCGGCGCGTTTAAGTAGAAAAATTTCACCGAGTTACCAGCTATTTACGCAGCCTTGTATCGGTCATAAGGAGCGTGACCCGACACCTCTCCATTCGTGCGACGCCTTTCCTATCAAACGTGCCACGCAGGTTCAAGCGATCAAAACACCTCCCAACCAATCTTAGAGCTGATCAAACTCCTCAAACAAGGCTGCCATCGTGTTTCAAGTTATTTTGTCTTGCCCCCTTGCTAAATTCAAATTGCTAGACAGTGTTTGAGGCAGTAAAAGCCTTGTGTAAATCAAGATATTTTGAGTGAATGATTTGAAAGAAGGTTACAGTTGGTAGAAAATGAAGTGTTAATTCCAGCTTCAAAAAGCCTAAAAATGCCCTTAAAAATGTTCAAACATCACATTCCTGTTCTAGTGGGGTTGTCAAGCATTTAGGACATACTAACTGCTGTTGCAAAAAACATGAACTTTGTCAGCTGTGTGCATTGGTGAAGACAGTGCTAAGGAGGTTTGATGTTTTCTAAAGATCCGGGCTTGCAATAGCTATGATTGCCCAGCACTGACATAGTGAAAATGGTGGGTTCCTATTGATGTTTAAAAACCTATAAACTGCCCTTAGAACAGTATTGAAAGGTGCAAGACAGTGTCCAAAGGGAGAAACTCAGTATTTGGAGAAGTAAAACAGTAGGCCTAATTTCATGAATAGTGATCACTGTATAAGTGTTTTTGATTCAGAAGTCATCTCTGTGGGGTAAAAAAGGGCAAAAAACCACTGTTACCTCCTTTAAAGCAGATTTTAGCAATTGGAACTATCATTGCATTTGGATATATTGTCAAACTCTGTGTGAGGAAACAATGAATACAAGGGCAATGTTTTGGTTAAGAGGAGTTTTTGTTTTTTGACTGCTACAGGGCTGTTTGTGCTCACACCAAAACACAAGGAGCTTGATGGCTTCACCTAAACACAGTGACCCTTTGACTGTGTGTATGCATTTTTAGTTGACTGTGTGATTGTTATTAAATTTACTTGTTGATTGGCATACAAAAGGAGAAGAGCAGTGTTTTGGGAGGAGCAAAGACCTAATAGCAAAGAAAGCATCTCACACAGCTTTTTGAAACCAAATTCACCTTGATCAAACAGTGATTGACAGAGAGGGCAGAGTATTGTTTGAGAACACATTTCAAGAAATCCTTTTGAGGCATTTTGGGTTTTGCAGAGAGCATCTAGAACAAGATGCCTCCCAGGCAGGATAGTAGGAGTGGATTGCATAAGATGTATGAACCTATTTCCACTGAAGAAGTGAATGCCCACCCATAAGTATTGTTCAACTTCCATGAGGTCGAGTGCTTAGATTTTTGCCAAAGGGTGCAAGAGGTGAAGAGTTTTTCTCCTTTGACACACCTTTGTGCTTTGAGGTTTCAAGATAAACATTTCCAATTGGCAGGCCTTGACTTCAAGTTCTCCCCAAGATCCATCTCCAAGGCCACTAAAATCCCCTATATTGGCGAGAAATGGTTTAACCAAATCCATTTGGACTTAGATGATTACAAGCCCTTTCTAAAGCCTAAACACAGAGATGCTTGTCCTTCTATTTTCCCTTTCTCATATCTTTCAGCCAGGTACGCCCCCCTCATGAAGATTATCATGAAGTACTTCACTTGCGAGGGAAGATTCTCCCGAATCTATGCTTATCACATTCGACTGCTGATGCATTTCAAAAGGACCAAGCAGCTAAATCTTCCTTTCTTCTTGCACAAGAGAATTGAGAAAATGGCCTCCAATGTCCAGAAGAGGCCTCCTTCACAGCAAATAGCCTGTCTCTTCCATCACTCTCTCATCAAAATCATCATTCTTCATCAGCTTGAAAAGAGAGAGGTCTATTGGGATGTTTTCATCACTCATCCGGATTTCTCCACTGTCCCTCCAATCCATACATCCCCTACATCTCCTACTCATTGCCCCTCACCTTCTTCTAGCAGACCTACTCCTAAAAGGCTCAAGTTTACTACAAAACAAACAAAGGAACATGAAGAAGGAGAAGGAAGTGACCAGCAAGAGGACGAAGGGCAGCAACATGAAGAACAACAAACTGATGATAAAGGACAGCAACATGACAGTGATGAGGGTGAACAACAGACTCATGATGAGGCTGAACAACAGCCTTATGATGACACACAGCAACATCACAGTGGTGATGAATAGCAGCAAGGGAAAGAGGAAGAAAGTGTTGAACAACAGCATGACAGTGAGGGTGAGACAGGGCAGCAGAATAAAGATGATGAAGGGAAACCTTGTGAGACAGAGCAGCAAGGGCAACATGATAGTGATGAGAAAGGGTAGCCTAAAGAGGACACACAACAGTCCTATGAGACAGTGCAACAACATGAAAATGATGAAAAAGGGCATGACAGTGACAAGCAAGGGCAGCCTAAAGAAGAACAAAAACCTCCTCAAGAAGAACAACAAACTCAAAAGGATGACAAGCAAGATGACAAAGGTAAAGGGGTCATGCCCTCTTCTCCTAAAAAGGCCAAGCCCTGGAAAACAAAGAAGAGAGTGCCTAGAGTGGTCACTCCAAATGTGACAAGGGCTCTCCGAAGTAAAGGAAAGTTGCCAAAAAAGCCTATCATTGATTTTCCTAGGAGGAAGAGCACTAGAATAGCCACCCAAAGCAAAGGGAAGGGCAAGGTAGATGGAAGTCATGAACAGGAGAGTGCATTCGACATCATCCAAGTCCAAAGCGATGATAGTGATAATGAGGCCCGGATTCTAGAAAACCTCTTAATCCATAGAGAAGGCCAAATTGATGCATTGAAGGATGATCTTCATAGGGCAAGGTATTTCAATAAATTTCTGGAAATCCAAAATAGGAAAATGAGTGTCCATATGTCTGTTTATGAGACACGGGCGACTAAGTACAAAAAGGAGGCCTCCAAAGCCCAAGCAAGGTTGGAAGAACTCATGGGTGAGTTTGATGAAAGTGAAGGCGAAGATCAGCCTAAGCGAAAGAGGCCTAGAACCATGGGGCTTAAAAGGGCCCTTGAGAAGCAAAAAGAAGAGGAAAATTCCCTCCTCCAATCTACTCCTCTCACTGCATTGTTTGAACAGGAGATAGAAAACAATAAGGAGGCGTGGCTTGAGAGAGTCAATGACCATTTGGAGAAGAAGTTGGAGAAGGCAAACAGGGATTTAGACCTTCAAAGGAGAATGACGAGGCATTATAAAAAGTTAAATCAGTTTGCCCAGCGCAAGTTGAAGGCTGCTCAAGACAAGCTCAAGGAGGCTAAAGGGAAGCGCCCAGCACGGAAAGTGAGGAAAGACACATCAGGACTTCAGATTTTTGCCTCTGCTTCACAACATGTTGCTGAGAACCCTTGAGGGTCATGCTCACCAATTTTGGGCGATTTTTGACATATTTTGGTTTTTGGCCAAAACTCATGGGCTTCGCCATTTCAGTTTGGGGGATCATCAAAGGAGGAGAATGGTATCATTAGATGCCATAATTTTAGGAGGACACACTCAGTGATTTTCAGGATATTTGGAGATCATTTTCTCCCCCGAAATGGCAAAAAATGCCCGCTTTTTCTACACTCTGCCCGGTCTATCAGCAAACTTTTTTTTGTTTTTTTTTTTTTGTTTTTTATACACAGTCCTATTTTTTGAGGACTTCCTGGCATCAGATTGAGAAAATTTAAATTTCTCCAGAAAGTAGACACTCAGATCTTTCCAACGAGCTATCAGGAGCCTCGTTTCGACATCGGGAAGACTTCCAAAAGTTGCGGGCAAGTTAGGGGACCTTTTGCTGATGTAATTTTTGAGTATTTTTGTAAAATTTGAACCTTTAAACACTGCTTTTTCCTCATGTGCGTTTAGCTATTTTTGCACATGAGAAGTTATGAAAAGTCAATTTAATTCCCTCTTTTAGCATTTTTTAGATATTTTATGAGATATTTTGTGCCGTGGGCTTTACAAAGCCTCAAGGACAAGTTTAGATATTTTGAATAGGCCAATGAGAGTGCAAATTGAACTAAGAGGTTTTCCTCACTTGAGCCTATATATTCCAAAGGCTTTCATTGTAAACAAGGCTGAACTTGATGATAGAAGCAACATATGGTCATATAAGCTTTGGAAGAAATACTTGTCTCATGCTTTTGGATAGTCTCTTGGATGTTCTTGGATGATGAAAGGGATTGTTGTTGGATTCCATGACTGATTCCATGACTTGGTAGAATGGTATAGTGTCTCTTTCTTTGTTTTGTTTTCTATTTTTCATTCATGAATACATGTTTCTTGCTTGCTATAGATCAGTAGAGAAGAAATTTGAGACATGCCCTTGGAGGCACCTCAAATTTCTTGTTTCTTCATAACTTCCATGTTTTCTTCATCCTTAGTCACATTAAAGAATTCTTGATTTCTCTTTAATAAATTAAGGATATTGTTGCTTATTTCATTCATGGTTTTATGCATGCTAAGTATGATTTACGGTACGCCCTACTTACTCATGGCTAGCCATAGCTCCATCCATGAAATTTCTCTTTGACTGATTAGATTGTCATTTGTTGAACCAAGGAGGTCTTGTTTCGATCTTGCCCTTTGCCTAAGACTATGCAATCTTTTTTTCAAAGTGCCCAATAACTTGAAGTACTGTGTTTAGGCATTCCGGCATAGTGATTTGAGTTGTTTTTCTCTCTTAATTGTATTTCCCCAAAGTCTGATAGTCATTTCCCAAAGTTAGAGAGTTATATATCTCTATGCATGGCTTGAATGTTTATTTCTATGTACTGATTAGATTATAGTTACATTTCTCATGATTAATGGTTTTCCCTACCATGTTTATGTCAGCTATTAAACTAGTTATGCTTGAAATCCTTTGTTGTTCCCAAACTTGATGTCCATTTTATTCCATTTTGCCCAAAGATCCTTTCTACCTCGAATCAAATCGGCCCTTCAACAGCCTTGTATCACCATCTGATAGCTTTCTTGACCTTTTTGACCCGATATCCCAGTTTATCTGACATCTTTTTACCTATCTTATATCTTTGATCGGTTTCATCCCTCACAACCTAAAAACCAAAACCAAAAACCTACTTCATAACTAGCCTAAAATCAGAAACATAATAAGCAAACACACAGATATCCCTTACACAAATAGAGAGAGCCCTCTCTGAGTCCAGGAAGGCTAGGTCCTTGGGCTCCAAAGATTGGTTTGATGTTACACTGTCATTTGGCTTGCCAATCAGCCAAATCACGGGACCCTAACACCCACGACGACCCCCCTTGCAGCACGTCATGACATTCAATCTTGAGGTAGGGCTAATTCGGAAAGGAGGTGTGCTCTCATCACATTGTTTGGCCGAAATCTCAAATAAATCCAGCTAGGGGTTCTGTGATATAAACTCAATGTCATTGTCAAACAAGTTTTGGGGCGAAGTGGCAAGGGAAAGATCCGATGTGGAATTTACCCCAAGCTGTGATCGCCCAGAGGTGACAGGAGGGGGAGATTCTGAGGATGAGAATGATCCAATGTCCCTAGCCAGGTCATCCGGGAGAGGGAAAACAGTATGGGACATGATTATAGGAGCAGTTGATTCATGAGGGGTGTGTGGTGCATGAGCGCCAGTTGATGGATGACGATGTCCAGTCAAACGCGCGAGGTTCCCAATGTACACTGATTGACAGATAGGGGGAAGGGGAATGGTCGAAACTTTCAGGTTATCTGGCGCTAGTGAAAAGGGGGATAATCTAGAATCTAGAGACATATAAAGGAAATTATTAGGAGGGTGGGTTGTGTGATATTGTTCCATACCTGATTTTCCACCCATTGTAGGTGGTGATGTGGTCTGAGTAGCAGTCTTTGTCGTCGAAACATCACTGGTCTTGTATGATCGCCTCCCGGAGTGACGCGTCCAGTAGTTTCGAACCAGGTGGCCTGTGTCATGATATAGTAGGCACCGGAAGAGGATGCTCCAATAGTCAACCCATTGTTGGTGAATTTCACAGTCCCACGACAAATCAATCTGAGTAGCAAGACCACCAACAAACTCCAGCTCAACTAGAATCCATGCAACCCATTTATCAGACATTCCAAGTCCCCTAGGATCCATGTATACAAATCTACCAATGGAATCCCCAATGGCAGAAAGGACCTTCAGAGTCTAGAATTCAAGCGGAAATCCCGGGAGTTTAACCCATACTAGATGATTGCGTGGAACCTCCGATGTTGGATTAAAACCAATATACCAGGTATGTAATGATAGGAAGCATCTACCGCATACCCATGGTATTTTCAGAATCCATTCAACTTCCTCCATAGTCAGGAAGTGAAAACTATACCAGTCATTCGATAATTGGCACACCTTAGGCGGATATCCCAGAATGCGACACCACTCAGTGTTTACCCAATTCTGTATATCCCTGTCGCACTCCCGATCGAAGTGCCATCACCCGATCAACGCCCTCTTCTGAAGGCTTGCCACCCTATCCAACATGACATCATAGTCAAAGCTCAACAATTCTGTCACATTGGAGGATGATGAGGTTTATCTCGAGTGCCCGTGTGATGTGCAACTAGTATCTGGTCTTGAAAACCATGTTTTGTGCGAGGGTTGTGTCGCGAAGGAGATCCCAGGGTCCTCGACCCCCAACGTCTCACATGTGTTCCAACTGTCCCCTCCTTTCTGACATCCACCGTCGATTGAAAGGCCTCTAGCATAGCCTCCTGTCCAGTGATGTCCGCGTCCAACGATGCCAGGTATTCTTTGAGATGTGCCATAAATGTATGTGGTCAACTCCAGCGCAAATTGGCGAAGGATGGAGGAATGACAATGCTCAATGTTAATGAAAATCTGTGAAGATAGGGAAAATAACATTCCCTAACGCTTAGAATTTATCAAATCCTGCAGAAAGGGGCGGTGTCAAGGTTCCTGCAACATTGGGGTTAGTAAAAATGTGCGAATATTTATCTTCGACCTGCCCCAAGTTGACCGCCTGTAAGTGTCGCCCACAGGAAGTTAATATAAAACACTTATAGCAATTGTGAAGATCAGCGCCTGTCAACTTACTATTCTTTCTACGATATTGTAAACATATGTCTATCACACACTACTTTCTCTGGCTAGAAAATCTTATGGTTTTTGTAACTACGACTTTGGCACTATCTTGACTTAGACCTATTTACACTCCTTTTATTTTATTTTCTGTTTTTGTGTTGTGTAACTGGTCCGGGAGTTTTTGTCGACCTATGTGACACACAAGGGGTCGGTGGGATGGGAACAACTTTTGATATGTTTCTCATCCAAAATTTCTTTTGTATTTGTTGTTTTACATGGGTATACATATTTCTCTGACTTATGCTGATGCCTGATGTGCGCTGCTTCTGCATATTGGTCATGACACATGATTGCACTTGGCTGGTGGAATACCTTTCTATTTATGATATGTGTTGCTTTCAGTAGTGGATTTGGTAATATGTTTAAATGCTACAACATATGCACTGACACATTATATAAGCCAATTTTTTTCACACTGGAAAAAATAAATAAATTAAAAATAAATTAAATAAATAAATAAATAAAATAAAATAAATAAATAAATTAAATAAAAAATTTATTATTATTATTATTTTATAATAATACCAAATAACATTGGCATAATAACATCTTTGTCATTAAAATATAGAATACAAGTGAAAGCAATAATAAATTTTCCCTCCCATAACAAAATGTTAAAAAAAATTTACAATTTAAAACAAGTAAAAGCAATAATAAATTTTCGCTCCCATAACAAAATGTAAAAAAACATTTACAATTTAAAACAAGTGAAAACAATAATAAAAATATAAAAGAACATTTAAAATTTAAAATAAGTGAAAGCAATAATAAATTTTCTCGCCCATAACAAAATGTTAAAAAACATTTACAATTTAAAACAATCGATTAAACCAACCAATGAAACCAATGGTGACTTTTTCCCATTAAATGTTAAAAGGCCATCTATAAAACTAAAACTTCTACCAAAACTGAATTCAAATCAGGCTTTTCTCATCCAACTGAAACACTTTGCGTCCAAAGGAAGTGCCCACAAAGGCAAAGAAACCATCACTCTGAAAAGGAACTTGTGTATAATATATATAGGTCTGAAGCATTTAAAATAGCTGCAAGCACAAAGCAAAGAGAGCTCCAGATATTCAAGTTACATTCACGTTACATACATTTTAAATCTTCGTATGCCCATGCTATCGATTTTGAACAGCCTTCGGCTTTCCAATTCTTCTGGTGTGGGCGAACTGACTTTTCAATGAATCGACGACAAGAGCTTTACGGGAATTTTTAGTGGGGCAGGTACGATAATGTAGTTTCAAATTTGAATGCTCTCTCAAATCACTAGATGGGATTTGAACACCTGATCTTTGTTTCGCAATTGCCCTTGATTGAATATCGTATACAAACCTCTTCGTCACGATGCCTGTCTTTTGGGTCACCGTTAGTCCTCTTTGAAACTTTTATAATGGTCAATATACAGTTTGATCGACACTTCAAGTTTTGTTACAGAGTTTTTTGTTTTTTTTTTGGTACATGAGGTTTTAGGGTGTTGGGTAACAGAAAATTGGCAATGGGCACTCTAATAGAGGCAGGAAACCTGCATGCTTCCCTGTCCTAAACGCAAAATTAAACTTTGTTAAACCCCCACAGGGAAACTCTTTCAATTGAAACCACCATGATTCTCTGTCAAATAACAGAGAGATTATTGTGTTCGCATGTTTTTTGAGTTAATCATGTTGTAGTTATGGATATGCATTTGTTTGAACTTCAGGTTGCGCGGAATGTGATGTGCTGATAGTCCAGAACCTGGGAGTAGCGGTGGTCACCAAGTATCAAAACTATTTGATTTGGCAACCCTTTGCCCCAATACACAAGTGGGCAAAGTTTGTAGGAGGTTTAGCTCCAATGGCGTCACTAAGATAGAAATATTCATCCAAAACATCACTAATGGACTTCAAGGACTTGTGCTTTTATAATTCCAAATGCAGATTTGACCATTGAACTTAAAGTTCAATCATTATTAAGGATTTAATGATTGGATTGAAATTGGGGCTTCATGTCTACTTGGAGAAGCATGCAATTTCCACAAACCATGGGCCACACATAACCACTTTTAGCGAGTGCTCATAGGCATTGGACTCAATCAAGAATGAAGAAACCTTTTGCAGCTAGATGAATGGCCTTAGATTTAAAGAGAAAGGGACTACGTGACGATTCATTCCAGGCCTATATCTATGCCAACAAAGGCCACAATGCATTAAATTTGCAGATCATGTCATGGGCCTTGAAATGTTCAATCTTTTGCATAAGCCATTCGACCTCCAGAGCCACATTAGGGACTAAAGTTGCATTTTCCACATAAGCGGTTGTGGAAGTGGGTGAGGATGGGGTCCATGGTGCAACACTAGAATCCAAGTTGCTCATGTCAAATTTAAGCATAAAGTATTTAAAAGAAGTTTTGGTATTTCTTTGCCCGATTGGCATAGGCTTCGAAAGGCCATTAGGAGTGGGTTCACCTTGTGTTTACTGTTCAAGTGCATTTATAGAAGCCTTGGTGACGATTTGCATTACAGAGCTTAGTCAGCACCTGCTCCAAGATTTTGATGCAGGAGCATCAAGGCCAATTTTCATTTTTAAATATGTAATAAAGGGGGTGTGACATTTTAATTGTTTTATTAATTAATTTGTTATTTTAAAATAAAATAGGAGAAAGTGAGGATTTTGTAAATATTCTTTTATTAATTAAAAGGATATGAGAGAAAATAGAATTAGGTAGCAAAATTAGGGAGTAGGAATTCTATGTACGGGACTTTGTTGAGTCCACACCTAAAATGAATTTAAATTAGATTTAGTTGCAAGACTTTAGGGATAAATCTAGATTTTAGGGGTGTTGAGTTATTTAAGGGAATTTGAACCTAAATTGGTTCAATTAAATTTGTATAAATTGATATGCCTCAAAGGCAAAATAGGTCAGGAAGAATAGAGTGATTGAGAGTTGAGGTTTGGATAGCCAAGGTTGTAAGCCTTCGGGCATTTTTAAGAGGCCAACGACTTGAAAATCAGGCCAGGAACTGAGACTTCCATGTAAGTAAGTTCATTTGTTATATGAAACATTGATTTGGAATTATGCGTCTTAATGGATTGATTTATGTGTGGTTAAAATTCTGCATCGAGGATTTGATATACACACTGTATGTGTGAGGAATATTTTAAGTTTCTGTGGGAGAATGGACAAGAAGCACACGTTGAAGTTTTAAGTATTGAAACGTTGAATCTGTCTGAAATAGAAGATTCGATGTAATTGTGCATCGATCAAAGGTTGCACACATAACTGTCAAAGGGTCGATTATGTTGAAGGAGAACTGAATTATAATCCAGCGTTGAATACATCGACTTTGATCGACGAGGTTAACCTGGTAGAAGTTGGAACCACGCGTGATAAATATTGAAGTAGAGCATTGACACGATGCATTGGTAACATCGTATGATTTTAGAGAACCTCCCTGCAGAATCAATTTATACATTTAAGGATCGATGGAACAGTATGTGGTCAAATTGAATGAACGTAAAATGAAAGCAGAATTTGTAAGCTGAAACAGAGTTAATTATTCATGGGGAGCGAGGTTGTATGACGGCACAGTGAAATTGTGGTGCAAAGGTTTGAGTGAATCTGTTGAAGGCCGAATCCAAGTCATGAAAATTCGAGTGAATCGTTTGTCCTCTTGCCCAAGAAATCGATGCCATCATGAACTGAGGACGTAGAGAAGTGTTGTTGCAAATCGAGTGGAAGAATTCCATTTTGTTGGTATTCAGCTTCTGGATAAAATCAGAGTTTATATGAGTTGTCATAGCGAAAGACTGGGCGCAGAGGCATTTGCATAAGTCAACATTGAAGCAAGTTAAATCAAGACTAGAACGTGTGGATGAATGATTCGATACGAGGAATCAGAACTCAAGGGCGACATTTATGTGAAGCTGGAAACAATGAATCGATTGATTATGGAAGTGCGTAGGTAGAAGAGTTAGATCTTCATTGAATGTAGATATTCAAAGCAGAGGTCGAGCACAGCACTGACATGGAGCAAAGTCGGGTTTGATAATGGAGAAGGTAAGTTAATTGCCAGTTTTAATATCTGGTTTGTTGATAATTGCCAAAGTTGAATGTGTATTGGCATTCAGTCCGGTCAACATAGGGGCGCTGATGGTATTTAAATCAAAGTCGATTCTGAATAGAAGGAAATTGCATATTGAATAAACCATGAAGGTTGGTAGATGTAGAATACATAAATCCATATGCGCTGGTGTCAATTAGTGACTGTCAATCTTGGTTAAAGTTTAAAAGGGGCGTATATATATTGGGTTGAGAACTTGAAGTTTCTCCCAAGTCAAAGTTTTACATAAAATAAAACGTTCCATGAACATTTAATTAAAGACCATACATGATTTGGGTTGACTAAATAAGAATTGGATTGCCATATAGATAAAGGAGAGTGGCCATCATGTTAGGTTGAAGAGAAAACTTTACAAAAATGAAATGATTGAAGAGCTTCCGCGTTTAAAAGTTTTTTTGTGGAATTGCCAGAATGGGGAATTTTGGAGCTTGATTTTGGAGATGCATTTGTATATGAACACAGAGGGAAAGATTCTGGGTTATGCAGGGTAACCTGCATCAGATTTTATTGAAGACTTCTACAACTCCATTCGCTTGTGTATGATACGGGGTGCTTTTCGCGTGGTGGATCTGAAACTCTTTAGGCAAAGCCTCTATGGTTTCATTAACAAAATGTGTACCTTTGTCTCTCATTAGGATATTTGGGCAGCCAAACCTAGTTAGAATATGTTCAAAAATAAAGTGTGTAGCGGTATCTGCAATGAAATCCTTCACATCTTGTGCTTCAGCCCATTGAATCACATAATCAGTCGCAGTGATGATTTAGCGCGCACTTGTCTTCTTTCCTGGTGTGTTGATGGGTCCAACAAATTCTATAGCCCATTTTTCGAATGCTTGCAAGGCCATCTACAGCTCTAAAGGCATTTCATCTCTGTGTGATGGTCTTCCGGTTATTTGGCAAGTGTCACAGGCTTTACAATAGTCGTGAGATTCGTGTTTCAGAATGGACCACCATAGCCCGACTCTTAGGATCTTCAGCGTCATCGCCATTCCTGCGTAGTGACCTCCTGCTACGCCCCCTGTGGGCTTCTGCTAAGATGGCGTGCGTTTTGTGCTCTAGAACGTATCTTCGTAGCACTTCGTGAGCTCACAGATTATACAGATGACCTGCGATGATGGTAAAATCTCCTGCGCAAGTTACCAAATCCTTCTTCTGATGTACCAAATATTCTGCAGGTGCCATCCCCGTCATGAGGAAGTGGATGATGTCGGTGAAGTGCGTATCTACTACTTGAATAGAAAACAGTTGCACATCCAACAGTCCTTCTTCTAGGTTGGTCGGTTCTTCACCATTTTCGATCCGTGATAGGTGATCTAGCCCAGCATTCAAATTTCCCGGCTTCACGATGATCTCAAAGTCATATTCTTGAAACAAAAATAGCCATCAGAAGATTTCCCCCCTAACACAAGCTTATTCACTAGGTATTTCAGAGCTGAGTGATCAATGAACATCTTGAAGTGCTTACCCAAAAAATAATGCCGATAATTCTGCAAGGCGTAGACCATGGCCAGCCCCTCCCGCTCAGTAGTGGAGTAGTTACGCTCTGCACTAGAGAGATTTCTACTGGAAAAAACAACTGGATGGTCAATGTTCCCTTCTCCCGGCTGCGTAAGGACAACTCCTAGGGAAATCGTTGAAGCATCAACATGGACATGGAACACCTTTGCCCAGTTAGGAAAGATGAGGATAGGCGCAGAGACCATCTTCTCCTTGAGTAGCTCGAAGCTTTTCTAACACTGGTCATCCCAAAATGATACATCCTTATTTAGAAATTTCTTCATAGGTGTCGTGATCAGTGCGTACCCTTGAATAAGCTTCTTATAGTAGCATGTGTGTCCGAGGATAGAGCGCAGCTATTTCTTAGTGGTAGGAACTGCCAGGTTGATGATAACTACCACCTTGGCAGGGTCGACCATCAGCCCTTGTCGACAAACTATGTGACCCAATAAGATCCCAAATGGTATGCAGAATATGCACTTCTTGATATTCAGGGAGATTTGGTGCTTTCTACAGGTGTCCAGCATCATGCGCAGGTTCGAGACATGACCCTTGACTAACCCAAATACAGTCGAGTAATCAAAATATACTTCCAATAACTTGTGGATAAATTCCTTAAATACTGCAACCACTACCTGTTGATATTGCAACAAGATGATGAGTTTAGTGAAAAGAGTCGTCTTCACTAAGTGGGCCTGCAAGCTATTTTTGGCGCAAGTCTATTTTTAGACTATGTATATTTTTAGACATGTCGATCATATTCTATGAGTTGCAGGATGCTATTTGTGGATGGTTGGTCAAGTTGGAAAAATAGATGGAATTATATTTTTAGACATATTGGGTGGAATCTATTTTTAGATTGCCAGTCTAAAAATAGATATGTCGAATATTAATAGCTCTTAATAATATTTGGACTATAAACATTATCTTATTCTCTTGGAGCACTTCAGTTAAGTGCACAGATGTGGCACAACAGCTGATAGAAGGAATTACGCTATTCTTGAGGGTTAAGTGGAGCTATTTCATGGAGACTTTAGTTAGAACTCATGTGAGAGAGTTTGGTGGAGTTATTGAGGTAGTTGGTGGAGTTGTGTTCAGTTTAACTTAGTTAAACATAGTTGAGCTAGTTGTATCTAGTCTAAATGATTGATACACTAGTGAGAGTGGTGTGAATTAATTATTAATTAATTCACTAATTATTAACTCATTAATCAACTGAAGAATACATCAGTTAACTACAGTGCATGGACAGTTTCAGTGGAGACTAGTGAAGAGGTAGGTGAAAGAGCAATGTGATTATCAGTTGTGACTATAGTGTTGCATGATTTGCAACACACAGTAGTTGGAGATGACAATGAGGATTGCATGAGCAAGGCTGGACCAATTCGAGTTCATTCAGAACCATTCTTCAGCAGTGATTGCGCAGTAGAGGCAGGCTAGCAGGTGGCAGAGATTGGAGCATGAGACTCATGCTAGATCGGACCTGATTAGTGTGTAGCAATTGGAGATTGTACTGAGAGCTTGTGAGGAGCTTTGTATGATGATTGTTACATGATATCTATGACATATAATATACAGATAGTTGGGGATTTTCAGCTTTAAGCTTTCCCATAAAATACTGTGTTCATATGTGTGAATTTTTATGGTTTTAATGTATGCATGCAATTAATTTTATTTCCACAATTAATGATCAATGGTAGAAGAGATTCTGTATTGTGCATGAAGTCAAATAGTGTGTGATCAGGAGAATCTCAGATGTATAACATATCATTTATATAATTTCTACATGGTATCAAAGCAATATTGATCATTGGAGCAATTGGAAAACATTGAAGCGGTTGAGTTTTGTGCTGGTGGAATTTGAATTTGTAGCAGTGTTTTCTTGGTGTCGAAGTTGAGATGTCTTTGAAAGGATTGTGATTGGAGTACGCCCTTGAGGTCAGCTTGAATTATATTGCATGGAAGGACAGGATGGAGGCGGTGTTGGATGATAATTGGTTGAAGGAGTTCATAGATGCAGAAATTCCAAAACCTGCTTCTAGCGATGTTGCCGCACTTGACGCATGGCAAAAGAAGACAGCAAAATGTCGAAGGATTTTTTTGAAAGGTGTGAAGGATCACATAGTGTCCAGCCTTCATGGTAAAGCTTCTCCATTCTTGATGTGGAAAGATTTGAAAGATTTGTTCCAAAGCAAGAGTGACCAGAAGAAGTTGGCACTCAAGGATAAACTCAGGAACATAAAAATGGAGAAAGGTGACAGTATACCCAAGTACCTCACGAAGTTTGTCCAGTGTAGGGATGAGCTGGGAAGTGTGGGGGTTACTGTTGATGACGAGGACTTGGTGAGCTTGGCTCTCCTTGGGCTTTCGAAGAGTTGGCATTCCTATCAGGACTCTGTCAATGGTCGGGAGAAATTGCCAGGATGGGAGCAATTTTGGTTGGATCTTGTGCAAGAGGAGATAAGGCGGAGTACTAGGGATAGATCTTCATCGAAGAATGTAGATGAAGAAAATTGTGATTTGGCTGCCAAAGCAAGGAAGGGGAACAACAAGAAGAATTCTTCTCAATCTAGTGCGAAAGGCAAGAAGCAGGACATGTCCAAGGTGAAGTGCTTTCACTGTCACCAACACAGACATTACGCCACTAATTGTCCACAGAAGAAGAAAAATAAGCAGGCTGCTGGATCTGCAGCTGGAGAGGCCTTAGTCTCATAGTTTGAGCTAGATTTTTCACTGATCGCATGCTTGGTCTCAAGTATGATGGGTTCAGTGTGGTTTCTTGATAGTGGTGCGTCTTTCCACATGACCGGAGACAAAGATTTTTTTACTGATTTGGATGAGAAAGATCTTGGGGTGCACATCGAGATGGGCGATGATGGTAGATACAATGCGACCAGTATCGGGACCATTTCATTTGAGAGGGATTCTGGTAAACCCTTCGTATTGAAGGAAGTCATGCATGTTTCAGGATTGAAGAAGAATCTTATCTCTGTGGCGATTTTGGAAGACAAGGGATATGATGTTGTCTTTAGAAAGGGAAAGGCTTTCCTGCGCAATAAGGCAACTAGTGAAACCTGGAGGATAGGGGTTCGAGTTAAGAACCTTTATCAATTGAAGGTAGATGGCTACGCAGCAATGGCAGGCAAGGCAGAAGGAGTGGTGAGCCAGGATGAGGGCGAGCTATGGCACAGGAGATTGGGCCATCTTCACCATGGTGCTTTGAAAATTTTGCAGCAGATTTCTATCGGGCTTCCCAAAGGTACACTTGCACAGTCATATCAGTGCAAGGGATGTACTTTGGGAAAATTTGTGAAAGCCACCTTTCACGAGAAGGATAGTCGCACCACAACGATCCTTGAGAGAATTCACACAGACGTGTGTGGACCTTTCTCAGTAGTTTCGACAGCGAAGCACAGGTATTATGTGATCTTTGTTGATGACTTTTCTCGGAAGTGCTGAATCTTCTTCATGCAGAAAAAGAGCGAGACATTCTCTAAGTTCTGTGATTTTAAGGCACTGGTGGAGAAAAAGTCGGGGAAGAAGGTGAAGGATCTTAGGAGCGACAATGGTGGTGAATTCATCTCTGGCGAATTCAAGGAATTTTTCAGCACAGAAGGAATTCGAAGAGAGCTCATAGCGCCTCATAACCCACAGCAGAATGGGGTCGCAGAGCGAAAGAACATAACGATCATGGGTGTTGCATGGGCGATGTTGCATGATCAGGGACTTCCCATACACTTGTGGGCTGAGGCATGCAATACTAGGGTTTATGTGCAAAACCGTTGTCCTCATAGGATACTTGGCATGAGTACACCCGAGGAGGCGTTTTCTGGTAAGAACCCTGATATTTCTCATTTGAGGATTTTTGGTTCACTTGTTTACATTCATGTGACGAAGGATGCTAGGAAGAAGCTGGAGCCAACCACAGAGTTTGGGATATTTGTGGGGTACGCTGATACACCTCACAACTATCGTGTGTATTTGCCAGACGTTCGAAAGACTGTTGTGCGACGGGATATCAAGTTTCATGAGGAGAAAGCCATGAAGTGTTCGCTTGAGAGGGAGCCACACTTGCATGCAGATGAGGAGCTATTAGTTCCTAAGGATGAGCCTCAAGATGTGGATCATCCACAAGAGGAGGTTCATGGAGTGGAAGAAACCACTCATGTAGCGCCAACCATCAGAGGGCGGAAGCGCACTACAAAAGTTGAGCGAATGAATCAGGATGCAGAGAAGATTGTAGGAGCACCTACATCACAGCGCAGACAGAGACAGTCACCTGACCGATATATTGGAAACATGGCTCTGATGAGCAAGTGTATCATGACAGAGCCATCCTCTTTCGAGGAAGCTATGGAGGACCCCGCATGGGTAGATGCCATGGTGGAAGAGTATGATTCGATTGTCAAAAATAGTGCATGGTTGATTGTCCCAATGTGTTGTGTAACCAGCTCCAGAAATAGAAGAAAAGAGATATCAGCGCCTTAGAAATAAGCCACTTCGAGGGGGCAACCTCCAATACATTACATAAATGAACAATTCTTAGATGATATAATTTACAAAACCTCCTTTCTATATATAGGAGTCCATGGGGCCATAATGTAATCCTAGTGGGCCACAATGTAATCCTAGCCGACCTAACAATAATAATTTAAGGGCACAATAATAACAAAATGGGGGTTACAAGGGTACAATAATAACAATAAGGGGTTACACTAACAACAATAAGGGACTATACTAGTAATATAGGGACCTAACATGCCCCTCTCCTTCAAAAAAGTGTTGTCCTCAACGCTTGAGTAGCTCTGGGTGCTTCTGTATAAAATTCTCATCCTCCCATGTAGAATCTTCGGTGGGTAAGTTCTTCCACTTGATGAGATACTCTGAAATTGATCGATTCCGTAGTTGTCGAGTTCTTGTTTCCATGACCGCTTCTGGTTCCAATATGATTTTTCCTTCCTCATCGAGTTCTGGCAATATTGTTTGAACTGGAAGATTTTCTCCCATAACCTTCTTTAAGCATGAAACATGGAAAACTGGATGTACTCGCGAAGAAGCAGGAAGCTCCAATTTGTATGCCATAGTACCAATCTTTTGCAACACCTTGTAAGGCCCATAGTACTTTGGCGATAATTTATTATCCTTCTTAGCTTGCTTGAGGGATATTTGTTTGTATGGTTGTAGCCGTAAAAATACCCAATCTCCTACATCAAAACTTCTCTCGCTGCGATGTTGATCTGCCTGTTGTTTCATTCGATTTTGTGCCAAATTCAGGTTATCCTTTAAGAGTTGGAGAACTTCTTGCTAATGCTTGATGTGATCTTCCACTGCTTGAACCTTCGAATTTTCCCTTAAAGATGATGTGATCGATGGTGGATGATATCCATAAAGTGCCATAAATGGGGTCATTTTTGCTGCAGTATGGAAGGAAGTGTTATACCACCATTCGGCGAGAGGTAACCACTTGACCCATTGTGTTTGTTTATCAGATACAAAACAACGAAGATATCCTTCCAAACATTTATTTACTATCTCGGTTTGACCATCAGATTGAGGATGATAAGATGAGCTATGAGCTAATTGAGTACCCAAACAAGAAAATAACTCCGTCCAAAAATTTCCAGTAAAAATGGGATCTCTGTCGCTCACAATAACCCTTGGGCTTTCATGTAGCTTTTGAATTCTGTCCATAAATGTAGTAGCAACTGTACTTGCTTTAAATGGATGAGATAATGCACAAAAGTGTGCATACTTGTTAAGTCTATCAACTACCACCATGATGACACTCTTTCCTTCAGACTTAGGTAAACCTGTGATAAAATCCATTGAAATCTCCTCCCAACGTTGACTTGGAATGGATAAAGGTTGTAGAAGTCCCGGGGTCTTAATTGTTTCCACTTTATTCTGCTGGCAAACCAAACATTCCGCCACAAACTTTTGAATATCGGATTTAAGGCCATCCCAAAAAAATTCTTTCTTCACCCTGTGGTAAGTTTTTAAAAATCCTGAGTGTCCTCCTAAAGGAGAAGTGTGCAATTCGAGAAGAATCTTTTGTTTTAGTTGGGAATTCTTACAAAGATATAAGCGATCTTTGTACCATAAGGAATCATTTTTCCAACTAAATGTATCAGATGTACTAGGATCTTGCTGCAACTTTTGAATGAGTGTCCATACATCTTGTCCTTCTTCCATTCATCTCTTGCTTCAGTTATCCAATCTGGTTGGATAATAGAAATGGCACAAAGCAATGCTTCCACCTCTTCATTCTTTCTTGAGAGTGCATATGCAACAACATTAAGCTTTCCTTTTTTGTAGATTATTTCAAATTCATAACCCAACATCTTTGTGACCCATTTTTGCTGCTCTTCTGAAGATAGTCTTTGTTCCAAAAGTGTTTAAGACTATCATGATCAGTTTTTACCTTGAAGTGTCTTCCCATTAGGTAATTTCGCCATTTCTTTAGTGCATGCAATATTGCTAACATTTCCTTCTCATAAATAGGTTTCTGTAAATACTTTCCTTTGATTGGACGACTTTCAAAAGCAATGGGTCTTCCTTCCTGCATTAAAGCTGCACCAATTCCATTTCCTGAGGCATCACATTCCACAATAAAGGTTTTTGTGAAGTCTGGCGTAGCTAAGACCGGTGCTAGGCACATTGCCTCTTTAAGATGTTCAAAGGCCTTAGTTGCTTCAGGGGTCCATGAAAATGCATCTTTCTTCAATAATGTTGTTAGAGGTGCTGCTATTCTCCCATAATTCTTAACAAACTTGCGATAATACCCTGTTAACCCGAGAAATCCTCGCAACTGCTTAATGGTTGTGGGAACTTTCCATTCCTTAATGGCTTAATTTTGTTAGGGTCCACTTTAACACCCTCGTGAGATACAATATGACCCAGATATTCCACCTCTTGTACTCCAAAGAAACATTTGGACTTTTTTGCATATAATTGTTTCTCCTGCCATAGTTTGAGCACCCTGTCAACATGTTCAACATGATCCTTCCAAGACCTGCTGTAGATTAGTATATCATCAAAAAATACTAGCACAAATTTTCTAAGGAAGGGTTTGAAAATGGAATTCATCGACCCTTGAAATGTAGAAGGTGCATTGGTAAGGCCAAAAGGCATGACCAAAAATTCATAATGACCCTCATGAGTTCGAAATGTTGTTTTTGGAATATCTTGAGTCTTCATTCTAATTTGATGATATCCTGAATGAAGATCCAACTTGGTAAAATAAATTGCTCCATGTAATTCATCCAATAATTCATCAATCACAGGAATGGGAAATTTATCTTCAATGGTGAGCTTATTGAGCTCCCTATAATCCGGACACATTCGCCATGATCCATCCTTCTTGTGTACCAATACTACAGGAGCAGAGAAAGAACTTTGACTAGGTTGAATTATACCGCCTCTAACATTTCTGCAATCATACGTTCAATTTCGCTCTTTTGGAAGTAAGGATATCTATAAGGCCTGATGTTTGGAGGAACACTTCCTGGAATCAAATGAATAGCGTGATCATGATCACGAATAGGTGGGAGTCATTTGGGAGTTTCAAACACCTTGGAATGATTGTCCAAGACTTGTTGGAGATCTGCAGAAATAGATGATTTTGATGTTGGAACTTCTAGTGAGCATAATTGTGCAATTACGCCTCGCTGTTCTTTCTTTAGAAGCTTTGTCATGACATTGGAGCTTATTATCCTTCCTGGCTTCCCCGCAATACCCCGTAATTCGACTTCCTTTCCTTCTGAAAAAAATTTCAAGAAAAGTTCTTGAAAATTAAAAGCTACCGTCCCCAAAGATTGTAACCATTGTACTCCTAGTACAACATCGGCACCTCCCATAGGAATGGCAAGCATTGGACTAGTCAATACATATTCCCCCATGGTTAGCTTGATATTATGGCATTTTCCAGAGCAATTTATAGTTCCTCCATTTGCAACCATCACTTGACAGTCTGGTGTTGGGTATAGGAAACAATTTAATTCCTTGGCTACCTTACAATGAATAAAATTATGGGTGCTACCTGAATCAATCAACACTATTACCTTTTTTTTCTTGATTTGTCCTTCTATCTTGAGAGTTTGAGGAGTGGTAATTCCTGCCAGTGCATTACACGATATGGTCGGATTCATTTCTTCCTCTTCTAGGGCTGGTTCCTGGTGTATATCCTCTTCTTGTTCATTTTCTTCTTCCTCTTCACAACCTATGTAAAATAATTTCTTCTCAGCACACTTATGACCTTTAGTGTATTTTCTATCACAACTGTAGCAAAGCCCTTTTGCTCTTTTTCTTCCAATTTTTGTGGTGTCAACCTTGTAGGTTGTGGAAATCTAGGCGTAGAAACACTTCCTTCTTTATAGAATTGAGTGGTAGGCTTCCTTGTCGCCATAATTTTACATTCAACTTTTCTTGCCAACTGAATGCCTTCTCCAATGAATCAGGTTCCAAAACACTAACTTCATGTTGGATGGTATCCTTTAAAGTGCCTAAGAAGAGATCAATCCTGTGTTCCTATGGAATATCAGTTACCCTTATATTTAATTTTTGGAAGTCCTCAATGTGCTGCCCCACTAAACCCCTTTGTTTGAGATTTATCAATTGGCTAAAGAAGGTGTTGCTCTTTGTATCCTCATAATGTGCTATCATTTCTTCCATAAAAATTGACCAAGTAACAATTTTTTTACGGGAGTAAAGCCATCGATACCATACAAATGTATTTTGTTCTAAATGTAAAGTTGCAATGCGTACCTTTTGTGTGTTTTGCACATTATGGAGATCAAAATATTGCTCCATCTGTAGTATCCATGTTACAGGATCCTTTCCATCAAACTTCCTCATATCCCTTTTTGGAATATGGTGGTTCTTCCCGCCAACATTAGAGTTTATGAAATCACGATTAACATTTATTTTGTTCTCATCATGAGGTTCTTCTACTATCTTTTCACCATTAGGAAACTTTTCTTGTATCAACTTTGTCAAACCTTCGATGTCTGCTTTTAGATCATTCTTCATGTTTTCCATGTTGTCTTTCATGTCATCCATCTTAGCTTCCATGCCAGCTTCCATGCCATCCATCTTAGCTTCCACGCATTTCTTCAAACCGTCCATCTTCGCTTCCACGCCTTTCTTCAAAACTTCCATTTCATTTTTTGTTGCTCTTTGCGAGAGTGAAATTTGTTGCACTTGCTCTTGTAATTTTGATAGATCATGTTGCAATTATTCATCTTCATTAGTCATAGTAGAGCCTTCTGAAGGCTTAATGGGTGTTGAATTATTTTTACGGGGCATCTTTTAGAACCCAATAATGATATCTATTCTACAATATTTCCTTGGAATCAATTCAAATTGATTCTTCAAACAAGACTTATGTAATTCGCAAAAAAAAATACACACCTTTTTCTTGCTTTTGAGGAGCTCGATATTGAAATTGGATTATCTATGTAATTGCAGCACTTCAATATTTGAATTTAAGTACCGAAGTATCCCTCTAAATTATCTTTCAAATGCCACAGGTTTGACCTGATTTCGATTCTCCAAGACAAAGTTGTGTCCAATCTCCCACAATGACCTAATTATGGACTGGTTCAGTACAACGAAGTTGTACGACATGCCACGTGTCACTGTTTCGTCCTTCTGCTCTAAAATTGATATCCGAGAAACTGCACTCCATTTAATAGCGAAATTTTTTTACGGCACTCCAATCCGATGCTCAGAGAGAGCGTTATGAAGATTTTCCCACGATCACCTCTTTGATATGAAATTCAGGAGCCTAAAAAAGGACTACCTTCCACAGATCATATCTCCGAAAATATTGCGAACCAAGATCTGAAATTGTTTGATGGTGTTCCTTAGGATTTCAGCTTCGCACCCTATGAATTTCAGCTTTTGAGAGTTAGAAAATGTTTTATAGCGCAAATGCCACGATGACCTGTTTAGGAGCCCGAAAAAAGACCTAACTTCCACAGATCATATCTCCGAGAATATTGCGAACCAAGCTTTGAAATTTTTAGAAAATCTTCCTTGGGATTTCTGCTTCACACCCTAAAAATTTCAGCTTCTGAAACTTCGTAGAGAAAAATTTATAGCGAAAATGCCACGATGACCTTTTTGGAGCAGCGAAACCCTAGAATCCAAAGCTCTGATACCAAATGTTGTGTAACCAGCTCCAGAAATAGAAGAAAAGAGATATCAACGCCTTAGAAATAAGCCACTTAGAAAGGGAAACCTCCAATACATTACATAAATGAACAATTCTTGGATGATACAATTTACAAAACCCCCTTTCTATATATAGGAGTCCATGGGGCCATAATGTAATTCTAGTGGGCCACAATGTAATCCTAGCCGACCTAACAATAATAATTTAAGGGCACAATAATAACAAAATGGGGGTTACAAGGGTACAATAATAACAATAAGGGGGTTACACTAACAACAATAAGGGACTATACTAGTAATATAGGGACCTAACACAATGTCGAAGGGGAAATCAGTGGTAGGTTCGAGATGGATCTACAAAGTGAAGCAAGCAGCTGACAGGAGCGTCGAGAAGTACAAGGCAAGATTTGTTGCCTGGGGCTTCTCACAGATTGAGGGGATTGATTATGAGGAAAAATTTGCACCCGTCGCAAGGTATTCTTCCATACGGACAATTATTTCTCTCTCAGTGCAGATGGGGTGGCACATTCATCAGATGGATGTGAAGACTGCATTCCTCAACGAAGTGATTGAGGAGGAGGTGTACATAGAGCAGCCCGATGGTTTCAAGATCTTTAGCAGCGAGTCGCATGTGTGCAGGCTCAAAAGAGCATTGTATGGGTTGAAACAAGTACCTCGTGCTTGGTACACACGGATAGACAGTTATTTCACCGGACTTGGATTCTCCAAGAGTGAGGCGGATCCGAACCTATATCAGATAGTGGTGGAGGGTAAGTTGTTGATCATTATACTTTATGTATATGATTTGATTCTGACAGGTGATGAACTGTTGATACACTCATGCGAGGCTGATCTTGCAAAGGAGTTTGAGATGAAGGACTTGGGCCTCCTTCATTATTTCCTGGGATTGGAAATTTGGCAGCGCAGTGATGGATTATTTGTGTCTCAAGGCAAGTATGCCCAGGAGATACTGGAGAAGTTCAACATGCATGGCTGCAAGCCTATCAACACTCCTCTTCTTGGTGGATGGAGGAAAGAGGATGCTACATCGGCAGAGGTAGTGGATGCCACTGTTTACCGACAGTTGGTGGGGTCACTTATGTATCTAGTCAATACATGACCTGACATATGCTACGCTGTTAACCAACTTTCACAAGCTATGGTTAAGCCTACCAAGCTCTTTTGGAAGGTGGGGAAGCATGTATTGAGATATCTCAGAGGCACATCGGGATATGGATTGTGGTACAGACAGTCAGATGAGGTGAAGCTATGTGGCTTCATGGATGCAGATTGGGCAGGGAGCCCAACGGACAGAAAGAGAACATATGGAGGTATTTTTAGTATCGGGTTGACAACATTTTCTTGGTACAGCAGGAAGCAGAGATCCATGGCACTCAGTTCAGCAGAGGCCAAGTATATGGTAGCGAGTTTGGCTGCATGCGAGGCTATATGGATGAGGAAGATCCTGGTCGGGTTGTTCGGTTCACACTTAGATCCTACTGTGATTTATTGTGATAATCAGAGTTGCATCAAACTCTCGGTTAATCCAATATTTCATGATAGATCTAAACACATTGACATCCGGTATCATCATATCAGAGATTGTGTGCAGCGGAAGATCATGTTACTTTCATACATTCCCACGGAGGATCAGGATGCTGATATCTTGACGAAGGCGCTCACTAGGAGAAAATTCGAATACCACAGAGGCAGGATCGGGGTGGAAAATAATCCCTATCTTGTTGAGAGGGAGTGTTGAGATTGCAACAAGATGATGAGCTTAGTGAAAAGAGTCGCCTTCACTAAGTGGGCCCGCAGGCTATTTTTTGGCGCAAGTCTATTTTTAGACATGTCGATCATATTCTATGAGTTGCAGGATGCTATTTGTGGATGGTTGGTCAAGTTGGAAAAATAGATGGACTTCTATTTTTAGACATATTGGGCGGAATCTATTTTTAGATTGCCAGTCTAAAAATAAATATGTCGAATATTATTAGCTCTTAATAATATTTGGACTATAAACATTATCTTATTCTCTTGGGGCACCTCATTTAAGTGCACAGATGTGGCACAATAGTTGACAGAAGGAATTACACTATTCTTGAGGGTTAAGGGGAGCTATTGCATGGAGACTTCAGTTAGAACTCATGTGACAGAGTTTGGTGGAGTTATTGAGGTAGTTGGTGGAGTTGTGTTCAGTTTAACTTAGTTAAACATAGTTGAGCTAGTTGTATCTAGTCTAACTGATTGATACACTAATGAGAGTGGTGTGAATTAATTATTAATTAATTCACTAATTATTAACTCATTAATCAACTAAAGAATACATCAGTTAACTACAGTGCATGGACAGTTTCAGTGGAGACCGGTGAAGAGGTAGGTGAAAGAGCAGTGTGACTATCAGTTGTGACTATAGTGTTGCATGATTTGCAACACACAGTGGTTGGAGATGCCAATGAGGATTGCGTGAGCAAGGCTAGACCAATTCGAGTTCATTCAGAGCCATTCTTCAGCAATGATTGCGCAGTAGAGGCAGGCTAGCAGGTGGCAGAGATTGGAGCATGAGATTTGCTAGATCGGACCTGATTAGTGTGTAGCAATTGGAGATTGTACTAAGAGCTTGTGAGGAGCTTTGTATAATTATTGTTACATGATCTCTATGACATATAATATACAGATAGTTGGGGGTTTTCAGCTTTAAGCTTTCCCATAAAATACTGTGTTCATATGTGTGAATTTTTATGGTTTTAATTTGTGCATGCAATTGATTTTATTTCCGCAATTAGTGATCAATGGTAGAAGAGATTATGTATTGTGCATGAATTCAAATAGTGTGTGATCAGGAGAATCTTGGATGTATAACATATCAGTTATATAATTTCTACACGACCCACGAAAAGATGGCAGGGTCATTCTCGAGTCCAAACGACATAATGGTGTACTGAAACGAACCCCATTCAGTGGAAAACATGGTTTTTCTGCGATCTTTAGGTGCAATCCTGATCTAATGATAGCGCAAGAACCCATCAGTGAACGAGTATGCCTCCCACCCCCCCTACGTTGTCAAGAATTTCATCTGAGAATGGAGTAGGAAAGGGATCATGTACGCACACATCATTCAATTTGCGCATGTCAACATAGATCCGTATCTCTCCCTTAGTTCTTTCTCCTGAACCACCATACGACTGACCCAATCTGACTGTTCAACTGGTTCGATGATACCTGCGGCAAGCATTTTGTCAATTTCTTCCTTGACTTTTTGTTTGTGCTTGGGGTTCAATCGATAAGGCCGCTAGTTTACAGGGCGCACATGTGGTTTTATAGTGATGCATATGACTCCTAGGTCCCCGTGAACCCCTCGAGCTCTAAGAATTTCGTTTGGAATAAGTCCTAGTATTCTGTGAGGAGTTTGCAACTTTTCCCACAGTGTCATCATCCCAATAGTCCCCAATTTTAGCTAACTTAGGTTGTGCTTCCATTCCAATATTGACTTCTCGCAGCTTCAGAGGCTTAGTGACATCGACAATCTGCAGTGGGGGTCCTGCAACTACGTGCTCTCCCTCCAATTTTGGGATAGAGACATTTCGTGGGTTGTCATCACACTCTTCGATTGATAAATTGCGGCAGTTGACAATATACTGTATCTGTGTTTCCCGTGTTGGTACCCCATGCGCTATGCACGAGCGTGATTCATTGAAGACTGATGCATCAATGTTCTGCATAGCTTCATCAAGTGCCTCTGTTCCTCCTATCAACCCGAATGTCCCTACAAACTCATCCTTCAAATTTTCTCGATGGCGGGTGCGCTGATGTAGTTCTGCGTCTAAGTACCATGCGGTCGGGATCGACCCCAAGGCATGAATGAATAGGTGGACCCATTCCTCTCTAGTTCTTTTGCCCCACTCTCCCATCCACGCAGACAAGTGCTCACGCAGGTCGCTTAGCCCCAAGAAAGTTTTTACGTGCAGGTGAGTCGGAGGTTCAAACTGTAAGATCATCATGTCACGACACTCTTCCCAATCTTGAAATGATCCTGTATACGTATCCCACCACCTCGCAGGAGTTGTGCGCGTGGAGAGATTAAGGGCCCATAGCCTTTGTTCCCTTGGGGCTTCAGCTTCAAAGGTTCGCAGAAACTCCTTAATGCTACCCAAACCATCAAAGTAGGGTAAGTCTCTTACCTCTGAGGAAATGCACCGGAATCTCCTTGTGATCCTAAGACATTGCAACGCAAAGACATCATGTGACTGATTCTGCCAATTTTCTATCTCCCCATCAGAGTCATAGAAACATTCACTGTCCTTTTCTGAGCAAAGCACACCATCCGCTGTAGGATTGATCCAATCTTCATCTCAAGCAGTTAATTTATAGAGGTGATCCACATTCTCCTCTTTGCGCATTGGTTCTGTATACCGCTCTCCTTCAATAGGATCTAGCGAGACTATCACTCGTGTACCTTCATTCTCAAACACCATGCTCCTTTTCTTTAGGTTGATAATACCTC
This sequence comes from Pinus albicaulis, assembly GCA_034641835.2. Classification (NCBI taxonomy): domain Eukaryota; kingdom Viridiplantae; phylum Streptophyta; class Pinopsida; order Pinales; family Pinaceae; genus Pinus; species Pinus albicaulis. Next base: position 31,165 of record JAXQQM020092761.1, on the reverse strand, counting down.
CCATATCTATAGCCCAATCCAGCCCTAGAAGCACAGGGTAAGGGTCTACATCGTCCACAATCTGAATTAGTTCAAATTTGGCACGTACCTTAACTCTTGCGATATCTTCCATAATCTTCGACAGCCGCCCCAATGGTATGCTCTTCTGTTGTTTAGCCATGTGAAACTATATGGTAGAAAATTCTATCTTAGGTTCTCCCATCCGTTGCCATGTCTGCTTAGGCAGGACGTTCACATCCGATCCCAGGTCCAAGATGACCTGATCCATCTCATAGTCGTCGATCTGTGCAGTAAGCCGCATTTCTCGACCCGTGTGCCTGTTATGTTTGTATAATTTTTGAACATATTTAACTTCTGTGGGAGGGGCAGTTCTTTCCGCACATCTATCTATCAGTGTCTGAAGATTGTTCACTGCCTTCTGGTTGTGCGGAGCTTCATACATGCTTGCATAAATGGTTTAACTTCGTCATCCGGTTTTAGGTGCGTTGGAGTCTTGGACATAGATGCCTCATCCTTTGTAAAGTCATTGTGGGGTGCGGCGAAGGTTTCCTTCTCCTTCTGTAGGTCCAAGCTTTCCTGCTTGACCGCTGCTTTTCGGATAAGCGATTCAGCCGCAACTTTCTCCTCAGCTCCTCCCGTAGCCATGCCGCTGCGTGTTATGACATTAACGCTTGACCCTTTGTCATATGGTTCAACCTTAACCCTCTGCACGTTTTATGAGTTCTAGCTTGTAGAAGTAAGATTTATTTAGATTAATTTCAGAAGTTGCTTTAATTTCATTTTGCAAGTAAGAGGATTTCTTTAGTTTCATTATGTAAGTGTGAGAATATCTTATAAGTTTGGGATTATATTAAGGGTGCCAATTTTCTATTTTAGAAAGAGAGATATAGAAGTATGAGGATCTACGTTAATAATATAATTTAGCTTTAATAAGAAAATCATTCTAGCACATATAGTGCACTACACTTCGTCAGTTTACAAGCCCTAGTCAATAATTTATGCAATCAATTTAAGACAATTAAATTGACAAACAGTTGTATAGCCTGCTATTTAAGGAACATTGCTTCCTCTCACATCCAATTTCATAAAATCGACCCCTTCAATCAATACATTTGGATCGAAATCTCTGCTTCTACCACCAATAGGATCTTTCTTTCCATTTGCTATTTCGCTCCTATCAACTCTACCTCCTATAAGAATAACAACTTGGATAAGAATTGTCCTTTCAATACTTTAGAAAAAGACATCTTCAACCTGAGGAATAAAGGTAATATCCTTTTTCTTGGGGACTTTAATGCTATAAATACTACTAACCAAGCCAATACGTTAAGTAACGACTCTAACCCAGACCCCTTGTGGCTTGATGAAGATAGTAACTTAGCTAATAAATTCAAGCGAAAATTTGAAGACATAATCGAGAACTTATTCGGCACCGAGCTCCTCAAACTTTGGAGTTCACAAGACCTAATAATTTGTAATGGTATTGACAAGTGGCCCCTCTATGGTAATATGACCTGTTTCCATGGGTTGGGTAGTAGTGTCATAGATTATGTGATTTTTTACTTCCTCGTCCTCAACTGTATTACAAACTTTGAGCTACTTAATGGATTTGAGCCTGTTTCTGACCACATACCTCTATATCTATCCCTCAATCTTGTTATGCATACCACCCACATACAGGAGACCAATGAAAGTAAAAGAAATTTTCGCTTCAATAGAAGTAAAGTTGACCTCTTCTTAAGGGACTTAGGATCCATGACTTATAATAACAACATCGATCAAACTTATTACCATTTCACTACTATCCTTTCCAATACCATTAGCAATTTCTCTAATAAGACTTCATTTAAGAAAATTAATATAAATTCCAATCCATGGCATGAAAAACATTGTAAAATTTCCAAGAAAGTGATCATAGATGCTCCTAATGAAATCATTAAGCTTTAGAATATCAATCTATACAAAAATAGCATCAAGAAGAAGAAAAAATCATATATTAATAAAAGACAAGATTATCTTCTCCACCTTTTTAAAGTCGTGCCCAAAAATTTTTGGTTGAATGTTCTTGTTCATAAAACCAAAGATAATCATTCTATCCCCTTAGAAAACTGGGACAACTATCTTAAGAAGTTATATGACTCTCCAGACACTATGTTCACTGCCTTAATCACTCCAATTGAGGAGGATGCATTTTCTTTGGAAGACATCGAGTCTGGTATTAATAAGCTCGCTAATGGGAAAGCTAAAGACATTGAAGGATACCAAGCTGAGATCCTTAAAATGGGAAGATATATCTTCATTCCTCATCTCCACAGGCTTCTCAAGTTGGTTGTAACACATGGCTTCCCTCAGCCTTGGATGCAAAGCCTTATTGTGCCTATCTTTAAAAACGAGGACAAAATAATTCTGTCTAACTACAAGACCACTATGATTAGCCACATCCTAGCCAAGATTTATGGGCTCATTTTGGAAATAAGCTTAGCCTTTGGTTTGAAAGCCAAGGAAAAAGAGCTAAAGGAAAATTTGGTTTTAGGAGACATCCCTTGACTATCGACCATCTTGTCACTCTCAGAATCATTACGGAGGAATGTCACAATAGTAAAGCCAATCTCTTCTATTGTTTTGTGAACTTTAAAAAATATTTCGACACTCTTCCTCAAGATAATATTTGGGAGAGATTTAAAGAGAGAATGGTCCCTCTTGAGTTGAGGATTTTTGTGATCCTTCTCTATGATACCATCATTACCAAGCTCAAGACCAACGAGGGGTGGTTTAAAGAAATAATGCAATATCGGAGTTAAGCAAGGGTTTCCCCTATCCACTATCCTTTTTGGCATATACATCAATAAGCTTGAGGAGTGTTTGGAATCTATGGGATGCAAGGGCATCGAGCTTGTTGGTGTTCTCATTACTCTTCTCCTTTATGCTGAAGATATCGTTCTTCTTGGAAAAATCCATGATGACCTTGATAATTAGCTTCAGACTCTTCATGTCTACTGCTCCAAGATGGGTATGACAGTTAATACTGACAAGACCAAATACATGATCATTAAATCCAAAGAGATCACCCATGGTAGTTTCATGTATAATAACCAGTGCTTAGAGTAGGTTTCTTCTTACAAAAATTTGGGCATTGACTTCCCTCATCAACTTAATTGGAATTATAACATCGAGAAAATGATTATTGGAGGCTAGAAAGCTTATTATGAGCTTGAAAAAAACTGTAAGTCGGTCGATATTTACATTTGGAGTAAAAATAGGTTCCACTTTGAGAGTCTTGACACCCTTGTTGTCTTATACGGTTGTGAAGTTTGGGGTTGCAGAATATCCAAAGAGTCATGGAGGAATATTTAGATGATTCAAAAACAATTCATAACCTACAACCTAAAGATCAAGGGAAACACTCCCTATCCTATCCTCTTGATCGAAGCTAGTTTGTCCCCCATTGAAAGTATGGCTATGTTTAGATATCTTATATATAAGAAGAAGCTTTACAACTTGGAATCCAAAAGGCTCCCCAAAATTTCCTCTAACTTTAGTCAAAACCCCCACCTTCGCATCAAGTGCGGGTGGCATAAGGATGCCCAGTCTTCGCTCAACCATTGGTGAATTAAGGAGGAGCTCAGTATGGGAAGAAATTATAGTGTCAAGAATACTATTACCTCCAAGTTTAAGGGCAAGTTGTGGGAGGACCACAAGCTGGAGGGTAAAAGGAAGCTTCGATATTATAAGGAAGTGATCAAACTCACTCTTGATAATCAAAATTATCTCTCTCTGCTGACCAAAAATAAGAAAAAATGAACATCGTCAGGATAAGAACTAATTCTCATGAGCTTCGGAATGAGATCAGACAATGTTCTATTCCCAAGACTCCCTAGAATGATAGAATTTGTCAGATTTGTGATACTAAGTAGGTGGAAGATGAAAAACACTTCCTTTTAGATTGCATGACTCTTATTCACATCTGCTCTCAATTCTCTAACATCTTCCACACTTCCAATCTTCTTGACCTATTAAGCCAACCCACCTATAGTGATCTTAGAGTCCTCCTTTCCCTTCTCTTTGATCATAGAAACAAGATTTTGAAGACTCAAACTTAGATTCGTTTTTGAGGTCAGATAGGCCGCAATGGTCTTAGTGGATGTTAATCGTCATCATCATCATCATTAGAATTTTTTATAATTAGTAATAATAATAAATAAATTATAATTTAGTTTTTATGATATTTTTAATTTTTACCATAGTGAGATGATGACTATATATGTTTATCGACGATTTAATTTATATGATTATACTAGTTTGTAAAATTCTATTTAAAGGTGGATGTATGAAATAATTGTCTACCAACTCTGCTTGCTTCAAATGATGTGAAATGTTTATAACCCTTTACAATTAAATTTATAATTAACCCTCTACATGTCATATATTTCCTTAAATGAAATGTAATGTAACATTTCTTTTAAAAAGACATTTAACCAATACAATATCTCTTCCATCGACTTCTTTCATCAAATAATATTTATGCAACTACCATATATACCTGAATGTTATATTCAAATAAACTTGAAAATATTTAATAAAAATTGTGTAAAAAAATCTGTTATATAGAGGATAATACAGTCTTTTTAAGAAATGTATCTATTTATAATAAATGTAAATATAAATGTGTATTTTCATTTATTTTTCATTTTATTAAAATAAGACAAAGCATAAATATAATTTTGATCAATATGGATAATTTTAATGACAAGTGCTACATAGTGGCTAGTCTTTGTCTCTTAGTCTCTTAGTTTAAATATAGCTAAATTCAAATTAATGTTAAGGTTTACAATCCAATCAATTTAAGTTTTACTGATTAATGAATTGAAATATTCTATTAATTATAATTCTGTATTGTGAAGTGGAGAATCTAATCCTATCCAATTGGAGTGATAATAATTTCGTTGAAAAAGTTCTATAAAAAGTATTATATTTTATGTGTAAAATATAAATAAATATATTCTAAAAGGCAATTGTTCTTTCTAAATATATATATATATATATATATATATATATATATATATATAAACAAACTAAATTATATATATATATTAAAAATAAAATAACTTTATTTAATTTATTGTTAATAATTTTTTATACCAATAATGTGTTTATGGAGCAGTCATATATAATTAAGGCAAATTTTCCAAATCACTCGGGTATAGCTTATCTTTATTTTTATTCTTTTACTCTCCATTTTATTTTGTTCAAAATCCTTTGTCCATGAAACGCTCTGAAGTTGGAATAAAAATAGATTTCCTATAAAGATAAAAATAGATTCCCTATAAAGTATATTGTGAAATAAAAGAAAAGAGAAGCCATTAAGTTGAACATAAGCTTCAAATTTGTTTGGAAAATTATGAAAAGTTTGGTAAGATTTCAATAATATCTGACAAATTTTTTTGTAAATTTAAATTACAATTGTCAAATTTCAAGATTTTAAATATTATTGGAGTTTTTGATAGTGCTAAATCTATTTCCGTCATAAAAAAAATAGATTTAAACATTCAGATTACACTATTTATTTTTATTACATTTTAAGTATCAGTGAAACTTTTAATGATGCTAAATTTATTTCCACCATAAAAAAAAAAATTAAATTTAAACATTCCAATTACACTGTTTATTTTTATTTATTTTTGGCAATCTAGGCAAATTTACAGCCTCCATAGACGACCCGACTCCTTAAGTTGGTAAACAAAGACTTTGAGGGATGAATGTGGCGTTTAACTCTGTATGAGCAAAGTTTCAATAAAGTTATTTAAAGTCCAATAAATGAAGACTTTAAAGTTATTGAGTTTCAATAAAGTTATTTAACCAGTCCAATAAAAAAGACTTTAATGTTATTAAGTAATTTCAATAAAGTTATTTAACAATTTCCTTGCGCCTTCTTGTCATTTGGGCTCTCCACCCACTCAAACTTCCAATTCTATTTTAGATGTGATTGAAGACGACCCATAAAGATTCTTCCAAAGTTTTTCCATCTCATGTCATGCAAGGCCCACCACCCACCATATTGTGGTGTGTAACACAGCATTGACAGAAGAGAATCAAATCTTTGGGGGTGGCTTAATTTTCCAAAAAGAAGAGCGCACTCACATTACTTAAATCCAAAAACACTTCTTTTCTGATTGAAGTTGGAATCCAAAAACACTTCTTTTCTGCTTGAAGTTTGAATAAACGAGATAGTGCAGCATTGACAGAAGATAATCAATTTTTTTCCGATATTTTGGGGATGGGTTAATTTTCGAAAAAGAAGAACCCACTCATATTAATTAAAATAAAATAATGAAAATAATTTTATTAAAAAAAATAAAAAATTAGTTTATGGTATTGATTTAAGATATTAAGAATTTATATTATGGGCTTATAGTATTTATGTGGAAAGTAGTTTATTTTAAAAGAAAAATTAAAACAACTTGGATTCATTTTAATTCTAGATCTGTAAGTGTCTATAAAAATCAAATTTATTCCTATAAAAAACTTTTCCTCTATACACTACTAAAATCTAAAATTAAAATGAATTTAAATCAATAATAATAAAATTATAATTTAATTCTAAAATTTCATTTACCAATTATTAAAAAGTAAAGATATAAAATAAATTCTTATCAAACTCTCTATGCTTCAAATGATGTGAAATGCTCGTAACCCTTTACAATAAAATTTTGGGTCATATATTTGGGCAAATGGTGTGCAATGAAATAATATTTTTAAAAGACCGTTTAACCAATACACTATCTATTATATAGAATTCTTTCATCAAATAATTTTTATACAACTACTGTATATATGTATATGTAAGTGCTATATTCAAGTAAGTTTGAAAATATTTCATAAAAATTGTTTTCACAAAATTCTAATATATAAAGGATAATATAATTTTTTAAGGATGGTGTATATTTATATTTATATTTATATTTTTATCTTTTAGAAAAAGTATAAATATAATTTTGGATGGATAAGTGTAATTTTAATGATGCATTTTAGTTTTTGTGTTATAGTATTTAAGAATTAGTACAATTCTTCATTTTGATTGTATTAGGTAAATGTGAAAATGTAAAGTTGTATTTACATGGTGTAATTTGTTATTTAATAATTTGTATGGCAATTTCATAATTATACTAGGTAAATGTGAAAAGATAAACATAGATTTAGAGATGTTGTGGCTTTGTAATTTATAATATTGGCAAGAATAAATGACATAGGACAACATCAAACCACTTGGGAGTCCACAACCTAGCCTTTCTAGACTCACAGAGGGCTCTCTCTATTTTTATGATTTAGCTTGATAATTATAAATGCTAATATTAGGCTAGTTATAGAAAATTATGAGATTGTTTGTTTTGATTGATTGGGTGGTTGGACAAATATGTTAGCCACCTATAAATTTTGTCATACCCAATGGTGGCTAATTTTGTCTTTAAGACTTCAAAAGATAGTTTCCTTTGAAAACTTATCATTTTTTAAAGTCTTATGATGATAATTACCCTTTGAGTTAATCTTCACTGCTGTTTCACTATTAATCCTAAAGTACCTATTGTTTGCTAAAAAGAAACTGCTTATAAGGCTCCTTTCTCCATTTTTTCACTTCACCATTTCACTCTTAAAAAACTCCATTTTCCCCTTTATTTCCTTCACAATTTTCCGCTTCTTTCCTTCATTCAACCTCTAAATCACCAAAACCCTCTTTTTAAACCTTATATATCCCTTTGATTTGGTTTAAATCCCTTCATTTTACCTACTGAAACATCATTTGGCTTTAAAAAACCCTGTTTAAGCCTAATAAACAGTCTTTTGCGCTATATAGGTCTTAATCCCCCGAGGGCTTATATCCATTAGCCCTTTTCCTCCATATGGTTGAAGCCCCGCAATCGGGCGCTCAAAACACAAAGCCTCCGTGCCAAAACCCTTTTTTCCTTTGTTTCTTCATTACCCCGATGATATGATTTTAAACAAATCTGGACCGTTGATCTACATAGATCAACGACCATCGGGCCCCATCCTTCCGCCCGATCACCTTCCTTTCCTTTCTTCTCCTTTCAACATATCTGCCTCCTCTTTTAATCTCGACCGTCTGTAAAAAAGATCTAACGATCGGGACTTAACCCGATCTCACCCATTTGATCCGCTACACGACAAAGCCACTGATGCAATCTTTGGTCCCATCATACTTCCTCCGTGCAGCTTGCCCTCCATCACGTTCAACCCGGACCATTGGATCTCGAGCCTTTAATTCGACGGTCAATGCGCAATATGGCGCGACTTTCGACCCCCCTCCTTCACCATGCTACTTCCACATGAAATGGGCAGTATTCGGAGGGACGCATGTCAGGTAATGTATGGAATCACGTTTTTTCGACCAAAATCATAAACCACCTGAGCGCTGCGCGAAAACCATTAATGGTTTTCAAAAACCACCATTCCACGATTCGCGCCATATTTCGAATTTGAAACCCTGTTTCTATGTTTACCATGGAAACCCATCCTCCGCTGCACTTCTTCGTCCTCAAGCATTTTCCGCTGCCTCCATTAAAACCTCTGAAACGTAGTATACCATTTTCGCAGGATTTTTTAATGAGTTTTTTGTGTTTTGCAGGGTTAAGTGGTGGTTAATTTGTGTTTTTCCACAGTCACAGACAGGTGACCATATGAGTACAGGGTGGCGATCCTATGTCTTATATTCGCAAAGAAAGGAACCAGCAGGGTTTTGGACTCTAAATTGCATCGATGGATCACGATCCTCGATCCTAGATGAAACCCTCCAACTGCATAAAGCCACCTGTATAAACAAAGCAGCAAAGTGTATTAGTGTACAGATCAATTAGGCAAAAGATGATTAAAGCCAAAGCCCTAAGTCATCGTGGTTTTAATCCCTCATGGCTTAAAGAGATAAAGACAAGATAAAGAACAAAGACTTGAAGATGAGAATTAAGGCTAATTAAGTCTAACACAGACTAAAAAAGCAAAATTAAAATGTTCAAGGTAAACAAAAGAGAGATATATTTAAACTGGAAGGTCTTCCATCGCCACATCGTAGGCTATTTATCCTCTTCACTAAGAAAGTGCCACCTGTGCCTCAAATAAATCAAAAGAAGGCATAGTTATTTCTTTAGTCGTTGATATATTTTCCGTAGTTATTGCCACCCCTACCCAAAGAGTTTTAAAGTCAACAAAATCCGTTGAAGATTGCAACAAGAAACAGTGAAGGAGGCATCCTGAAACATCATTCCTGATCCTAGTTGGAAAATAATCACCTAAACTAGGTGGGGCCCACACAGGTGATTTTTGGCGCAAAGTCTATTTTTAGACCATGTCTATTTTTAGACATGTCGATCATATTCTATGAGTTGCAAGATGCTATTTATGGATGATCTATCAAGTTGGTAAAAATAGATGGACCTCTATTTTTAGACATTAAGGGAATCTATTTTTAGACCGCCATTCTAAAAAAGAACAAATGAATATTATTAGCTCTTAATAATATTTGGACTATAAACATTATCTTATTCTCTTGGAGCACTTCAGTTTGATGCCTGGATGTGGCACATGCAGCTGACAGAAGGAATTACGCTATTCCTAGGGTTTAGTGAAGCTATTGCATGGTTGACTTCAGTTAGAACTCATGTGACATAGTTTGGTGGAGTTGATGAGACAGTTAATGGAGTTGTGTTCAGTTTAACTTAGTTGAGCTAGTTGTATCTAGTCTAACTGATTGATACAATTAGTGAGAGTGGTGAGAATTAATTATTAATTAATTCACTAATTATTAACTCATAAATCAACTAAAGAATATATCAGTTAACTGCAGTGCATGGACAGTTTCAGTGGAGACCAGTGGAGAGGTAGGTGAAAGAGCAGTGTGACTATCAGTTGTGACTATAGTTGTGCATGAGATTTGCACACACATTGATTGAGATTGCCAATGAGGATTGCGCAGTACAAGCCAAGGGGATTCGAACTTGGATCTCATTCATTCTCATCTTGGATTGCGTAGTAGAGGTAGGCAAACAGTGGAGAAGATTTGAACCTGTGACTTGTTCAGATCTGAGCTAGTTTGTGTGTAACAATTGGAGATAGTGCTGAGGGCTTGTGAGGAGTTTGTGCTATGTATTGTTACATGTTCTCTATCATTATAATATACAGATAGTTGGGGGGTTTCAACCATAAGCTTTCCCCATTACATACTGTGTTATATGTGTGCTTGATTATGTTTTAATGTGCGCATGCGACTGCTTCTATTTCCACAAATTGATGATCAATTGTAGAAGAGGTTATGTATTATGCATGAAGCTCAAATAGTGTGTAATGCATGAAGCTCAAATAGTGTGTAATCAGGATAATATCGGTGAATAATTCAGCTATTATTCAAATTTCTACATGGTATCAGAGCGAAAATTGATCATTGGATCTATTACAGTGATTACATTTTATTTCGGCAGACAGAGTCTGTAAGCGGGCCATGTAGCCTCTGGATCCATCCTTTATTTGAAAGGTGATATATCCAATAAATGCCCCTACAGTCGATCTCTGTGCTAGAAATACTTTGTTCTCATAGATCAGGAGCGGTTGAGTTTTGAGCTGGTGGAATTCGAATTTGCAGCAGTGTTTTCTTGGTGTCGTAGTTGAATTGTCTTTCAATAGATTTTGATTGGAGTATGCCCTTGAGGGCAGCTCGAATTATATTGCATGGAGAGACAGGATGGAGGCAGTGTTAGATGACAATGGTTTGAAGGAGTTCATAGAAGCTGAAGTCCCAAAGCCTACTTCTGGCGATGCTGCTGTTCTGGAGGCATGGCAAAAGACGACAACAAAATGTTGAAGGATTCTGTTGGAGGGCATGAAGGATCACATTGTGTCCAGCCTGCATGGTAAGGCTTCTCCATTCTTGATGTGGAAAGCCTTGACAGATTCATTCCAAAGCAAGAGTGACCAAAGGAAGTTGGCGCTCAAGGATAAACTCAAGAAGATAAAAATGGAGAAGAATGACACTATTCCGGTATACTTGACAAAGTTTGTCCACTGCAGGGATGAGCTTGGGAGTGTAGGAGTTAGTGTGGATGATGAGGACTTGGTGAGCTTGGCTCTCCTTGGGCTTTCGAAGAGTTGGCATTCCTATGAGGACTCTGTCAATGGTCGGGAAAAATTGCCAGGATGGGAGCGACTTTGGTCGGATCTTGTGCAACAGGAGATAAGGCGGAGTACCAGGGATGGATCTTCATCAAAGGCATCTGATGAAGAGGATTGCGCTTTGGCTGCCAAAGCAAGGAAGGGGAAGGGCAAGAAGAATGCTTCTCAATCTGGTGCGGATGGTAAAGAGCGTGACATGTCCAAAGTGAAGTGTTTTCACTATCACGAACATGGACATTACGCCACGAATTGTCCACAGAAGAAGAAGAACAAGCAGGTTGCTGGAGCTGCAGCTGGTGAGGCTCTTGCCTCGCAATTTGAGCTGGACTTCTCATTGATCGCATGCATGGTGTCTAGTGCATCGGGATCGGGGTGGTATTTTGATAGTGGCGCTTCCTTTCACATGATGGGAGATGTGAATCTTTTCAGTGACTTGGTGGAGAAAGATATCTAGTTACATGTTCAGTTGGGCAACAATGGATGATACAATGCGACCGGCATTGGTACCATAACCTTTCAGAGGGAGTCAGGTAAACTCATTCTTTTACAAGATGTAGTGCATGTTCCAGGTTTAAAGAAGAATTTGATCTCAGTCGCAATGTTAGAGGATAAAGGGTATGAAGTTGTCTTCAGTGAAGGAAAATTTTTCCTTCGGCACAAGGCAATAGGACAAGTCAAGAAGGTTGGGATTCAAGCAAAGAATCTCTACAGACTTGAAGTAGATGGGATGTCTACGGAGCTTCCTACTGTTGGGAAGTGCAAGAAAGACATGCAATTGATGCTTGAGAGGGAACAAGTTTTGCATGCAGGTAAGAGTGAACCTCGAGATGTGGAGCAGCCACAAGATGAGGATCATGGAGTGGGAGAAACCACTCATGCATAGAAATTTCGTGCCAGATGGGCAGAGGGAGTGCATGCAGCTATACCACCAGGTGAGAGGTGGGGCGACATGCATGATTAATCCCAAGAGGAGATTTCTGGGTAGGATTCATGAGATGGTGTGGATCTCATGAATTGAACCTGGCTACGAGGTGCCCACAGCGTAGCAATAGCATGATCAGTTGGATTGATGCAGCCAGTTCAAAGTGACAGTGTCGGATACTGGAGCATGGATCAGAGTTGACAGCAAGTGCAGAGTGCATGGGTGCAAGAGTTCAACAACGCAGTGGTTCCTGTTGACATGTGCAGTTCGTACCAGACAAATTTGAAGAATTTGATGATAGATGCATCAGACTGATTGAGTTTTTTGGAGCCTATTCAGTTTCATAAGAGTTGCAGAGTAGATGCATGGAGTTGCATGGCGCTTGTGAAGGTTGCAGGGCGAATGCATGGAGTTGCATGTCGCATGCAAAGACAGTCCTTTCTTGTTGAGAGGGAGTGTTGAAGATTGCAACAAGAAACAGTGAAGGAGGCATCCTAAAACATCTTTCCTGATCCTAGTTGGAAAGTGATCACCTAAACTAGGTGGGGACCACACAGGTGATTTTTGTCACAAAGTCTATTTTTAGACATATGGATAATGGTCTATGAGTTGCAGGATGCTATTTATGGATGATTGTTCAAGTTGGTAAAAATACATGGACCTCTATTTTTAGACATTGGGCGGAATCTATTTTTAGACTGCCAGTCTAAAAATAGAACAGTCGAATATTATTAGCTCTTAATAATATTTGGACTATAAACATTATCTTATCCTCTTGGCACACTTCAGTTTGAGCTACGGATGTGGCACATGCAGCTGACAGAAGGAATTTTTATACAACTACTGTATATATGTATATGTAAGTGCTATATTCAAGTAAGTTTGAAAATATTTCATAAAAATTGTTTTCACAAAATTCTAATATATAAAGGATAATATAACTTTTAAGGATGGTGTATATTTATATTTTTATCTTTTAGAAAAAGTATAAATATAATTTTGGATGGATAAGTGTAATTTTAATGATGCATTTTAGTTTTTGTGTTATAGTATTTAAGAATTAGTACAATTCTTCATTTTGATTGTATTAGGTAAATGTGAAAATGTAAAGTTGTATTTACATGGTGTAATTTGTTATTTAATAATTTGTATGGCAATTTCATAATTATACTAGGTAAATGTGAAAAGATAAACATAGATTTAGAGATGTTGTGGCTTTGTAATTTATAATATTGGCAAGAATAAATGACATAGGACAACATCAAACCACTTGGGAGTCCACGACCTAGCCTTTCTAGACTCACAGAGGGCTCTCTCTATTTTTATGATTTAGCTTGATAATTATAAATGCTAATATTAGGCTAGTTATAGAAATTATGAGATTGTTTGTTTTGATTGATTGGGTGGTTGGACAAATATGTTAGCCACCTATAAATTTTGTCATACCCAATGGTGGCTAATTTTGTCTTTAAGACTTCAAAAGATAGTTTCCTTTGAAAACTTATCATTTTTTAAAGTCTTATGATGATAATTACCCTTTGAGTTAATCTTCACTGCTGTTTCACTATTAATCCTAAAGTACCTATTGTTTGCTAAAAAGAAACTGCTTATAAGGCTCCTTTCTCCATTTTTTCACTTCACCATTTCACTCTTAAAAAACTCCATTTTCCCCTTTATTTCCTTCACAATTTTCCGCTTCTTTCCTTCATTCAACCTCTAAATCACCAAAACCCTCTTTTTAAACCTTATATATCCCTTTGATTTGGTTTAAATCCCTTCATTTTACCTACTGAAACATCATTTGGCTTTAAAAAACCCTGTTTAAGCCTAATAAACAGTCTTTTGCGCTATATAGGTCTTAATCCCCCGAGGGCTTATATCCATTAGCCCTTTTCCTCCATATGGTTGAAGCCCCGCAATCGGGCGCTCAAAACACAAAGCCTCCGTGCCAAAACCCTTTTTTCCTTTGTTTCTTCATTACCCCGATGATATGATTTTAAACAAATCTGGACCGTTGATCTACATAGATCAACGACCATCGGGCCCCATCCTTCCGCCCGATCACCTTCCTTTCCTTTCTTCTCCTTTCAACATATCTGCCTCCTCTTTTAATCTCGACCGTCTGTAAAAAAGATCTAACGATCGGGACTTAACCCGATCTCACCCATTTGATCCGCTACACGACAAAGCCACTGATGCAATCTTTGGTCCCATCATACTTCCTCCGTGCAGCTTGCCCTCCATCACGTTCAACCCGGACCATTGGATCTCGAGCCTTTAATTCGACGGTCAATGCGCAATATGGCGCGACTTTCGACCCCCCTCCTTCACCATGCTACTTCCACATGAAATGGGCAGTATTCGGAGGGGACGCATGTCGTAATGTATGCAATCACGTTTTTTCACTCAAAATCATAAACCATTGAAACAAGGCAAACCACTAATGGCTTTCAAAACCACCATTCCACGATTCGCGCCATATTTCGAGGGAATTTGAAACCCCGTTTGTTTACCATGGAAACCCATCCTCCGCCGCACTTCTTCGTCCTCACATTTTCTCGCCGCTCCATTAAAACCTCTCGAAACGTAGTATACCATTTTCGCAGGATTTTTTAATGAGTTTTTGTGTTTTGCAGTGGTTAAGTGGTGGTTAATTTGTGTTTTCCACACACACAGTGACCATATGAGTAACAGGGTGGCGATCCTATGTCTTATATTCGCAAAGAAAGGAACCAAAGCAGGTTTGACTTCTAAATCTCTAAATTGCATCGATGGATCACGATCCTCGATCCTAGATGAAACCCTCCAACTGCATAAAGCCACCTGTATAAACAAAGCAGCAAAGTGTATTAGTGTACAGAATTAATTGGACTCTAAATTGCATCGATGGATCACGATCCTCGATCCTAGATGAAACCCTCCAACTGCATAAAGCCACCTGTATAAACAAAGCAGCAAAGTGTATTAGTGTACAGAATTAACGAGTAAAGAAGATTAAAGCCAAAGCCTGAAGATCAGAGTTTTAATCCTCAGGTTTAAAGAGATAAAGACAATATTAAAGAACAAAGACCTGAAGATGAGGATTAAGGCTAATTAAGTCTAAACACAGACCAAAAGCAAATTAAAAGTGTTTTAAGGTAAAAAAAAGAGATATATTAGTCCGAAAGGCCTCCACTGCCACATCAGAGGCTATTTATCCTCTTCAGCTAAGAAAGTGCCACCTGCAGCCTCAAATAAATCAAAAGAAGGCATAGTTATTTCTTTAGTCAGTGATATATTTTCCAGAGTTATTGCCAGCCTACCTAAAGAGTTTTAAAGTCAACAAAATCTGTTGAAGATTGCAACAAGAAACAGTGAAGGAGGCATCCTGAAACATCTTTCCTGATCCTAGTTGGAAAGTGATCACCTAAACTAGGTGGGGACCACATAGGTGATTTTTGTCACAAAGTCTATTTTTAGACTATGTCTATTTTTAGACATATGGATCATGGTCTATGAGTTGCAAGATGCTATTTATGGATGATTGGTCAAGTTGGTAAAAATAGATGGACCTCTATTTTTAGACAGGGAATCTATTTTTAGACCGCTGGCCTGAAAAATAGAAATTAGCCATTGTTTAATAGTCTAATAATATTTGGACTATAAACATTATCTTATCCTCTTGGCGCACTTCTACTTGAGCTACAAAATGGTGGCACAACAGCTGATGTAAGGAAATACACTTTTCCTATGGGTTAGTTGAGCTATTGCATGGTTGACTTCAGTTAGAACTCATGTGGCAGAGTTTGGTGGAGTTGATGAGACAGTTGATGGAGTTGTGTTCGGCTTAACTTAGTTGAACTAGTTGTATTTAGTTTAACTGGCTAATACACTAGAGATGAGTGGTGTGAATTAAATATTATTTAATTCACTAATTATTAACTCATTATTCAACTAAAGAACACATAAGTTTAACTCAGTGCATGGACAGTTCAGTGGCGACAAGTGAAAGAGGTAGATGAAAGGGTTGAGTTAGCTATCAGTTGTGACTATAGCTGTGCATGAGATTTGCACACACATTGATTGAGATTGCCAATGAGAATTTCACAGTTAAATCCAGTGGGATTCGAACTTGGATCTATTCATTCTCATCTTGGATTGCGCAGTAGAGGCAAGCAAACAGTGGAGGAGATTTGAACCTGTGACTTGTTCAGATCTGAGCTAGTTTGTGTGTAACAATTGGAGATAGTGCTGAGAGCTTGTGAGGAGTTTGTGCTATGTATTGTTACATGGTCTCTATCATTATAATATACAGATAGTTGGGGGGTTTCAACTATAAGCTTTCCCCATTACATACTGTGTTATATGTGTGCTTGATTATGTTTTAATGTGCGCATGCGACTGCTTCTATTTCCACAAATTGATGATCAATTGTAGAAGAGGTTATGTATTATGCATGAAGCTCAAATAGTGTGTAATGCAAGAAGCTCAAATAGTGTGTAATCAGGATAATATCGGTGAATAATTCAACTATTATTCAAATTTCTACATGGTATCAGAGCGAAAATTGATCATCGGATCTATTACAGTGATTACATTTTATTTCGGTAGACAGAGTCTATAAGTAGGCCAAGTAGCCTCTAGATCCATCCTTTCTTTGAAAGGTGATATATCCAATAAATTCCCCTACAGTTGATCTCTGTGCTAGAAATACTTTGTTCTCACAGATCAGGAGCGGTTGAGTTTTGAGCTGGTGGAATTCGAATTTGCAGCAGTGTTTTCTTGGTGTCGTAGCTGAAATATCTTTCAATAGATTTTGATTGGAGTATGCCCTTGAAAGCAGCTCGAATTATATTGCATGGAGAGACAGGATGGAGGCAGTGTTAGATGATAATGGTTTGAAGGAGTTCATAGAAGCTGAAGTCCCAAAGCCTACTTCTGGCGATGCTGCTGTTCTGGAGGCATGGCAAAAGAAGACAACAAAATGTTGAAGGATTCTGTTGGAGGGCGTGAAGGATCACATTGTGTCCAGCCTGCATGGTAAGGCTTCTCCATTCTTGATGTGGAAAGCCTTGACAGATTCATTCCAAAGCAATAGTGACCAAAGGAAGTTGGCGCTCAAGGATAAACTCAAGAAGATAAAAATGGAGAAGAATGACACTATTCCGGTATACCTGACAAAGTTTGTCCACTGCAGGGATGAGCTTGGGAGTGTAGGAGTTAGTGTGGATGATGAGGAATTTGTGAGCTTGGCTCTCCTTGGGCTTTCGAAGAGTTAGCATTCCTATGAGGACTCTGTCAATGGTCGGGAAAAATTGCCAGGATGGGAGCGACTTTGGTCGGATCTTGTGCAAGAGGAGATAAGGCAGAGTACCAGGGATGGATCTTCATCAAAGGCATCTGATGAAGAGGATTGCGCTTTGGCTGCCAAAGCAAGGAAGGGGAAGGGCAAGAGAATGCTTCTCAAATCGTGCGGATGGTAAAGAGCGTGACATGTCCAAAGTGAAGTGTTTTCACTATCGCGAATATGGGCATCTCGCCTCACGAATTGTCCACGTAAGAAGAAGAATAAGTACAAATATTTGAGTCAAAGAAATAAAGGGGAGGCTCTTGCCTCAAGAATTTGAGTCATTTCAACATCGCATGCATGGTGTCTAGTGCATTTGGATCGGGGTGGTATTTTGATAGTGGTGCTTCCTTTCACATGACGGGAGATGAATCGACACCATACAATGGAGAGGGCGATCTGGGCCAGAAACAGTTGACATGAGATACTTGGACGATACAATGCGACCGGCATTGGTACATAACCTTTCAGAGGGAGTCAGGTAAACTCATTCTTTTACAAGATGTAGTGCATGTTCCAGGTTTAAAGAAGAATTTGATCTCAATCGCAATGTTAGAGGATAAAGGGTATGATGTTGTCTTTAGTGAAGGAAAATTTTTCCTTCGGCACAAGGAAACAGGACAAGTCAAGAAGGTTGGGATTCAAGAAAGAATCTCTACAGACTTGAAGTAGATGGGATGTCTACGGAGCTTCCTACTGTTGGGAAGTGCGAGAAAGACATGCAATTGATGCTTGAGAGGGAGCAAGTTTTGCATGCAGGTAAAAGTGAACCTTGGGATGTGGAGCAGCCACAAGATGAGGATCATGGAGTGGAAGAAACCACTCATGCAAAGAAATTTCGTGCCAGATGGGCAGAGGGAGTGCATGAAGCTATACCACCAGGTGAGAGGTGGGGCAACATGCATGATTAATCCCAAGAGGAGATTTCTGGGTAGGATTCATGAGATGGTGTGGATCTCATGAATTGAACCTGGCTACGAGGTGCCCACAGCGTAGCAATAGCATGATCAGTTGGATTGATGCAGCCAGATCAAAGTGACAGTGTCGGATACTGGAGCGTGGATCAGAGTTGACAGCAAGTGTAGAGTGCATGGGTGCAAGAGTTCAACAGCGCAGTGGTTCCTGTTGACATGTGCAGTTCGTACCAGAAAAATTTGAAGACTTTGATGATAGATGCATCAGACTGATTGAGTTTTTTGGAGCCTATTCAGTTTCATAAGAGTTGCAGAGCAGATGCATGGAGTTGCATGGCGCTTGTGAAGGTTGCAGGGCGAATGCATGGAGTTGCATGTCGCATGCAAAGACAGTCCTTTCTTGTTGAGAGGGAGTGTTGAAGATTGCAACAAGAAACAATGAAGGAGGCATCATGAAACATCATTCCTGATCCTAGTTGGAAAGTGATCACCTAAACTAGGTGGGGGCCACACAGGTGATTTTTGTCACAAAGTCTATTTTTAGACTATGTCTATTTTTAGACATATGGATCATGGTCTATGAGTTGCAGGATGCTATTTATGGATGATTGGTCAAGTTGGTAAAAATAGATGGACCTCTATTTTTAGACATTGGGCGGAATCTATTTTTAGACTGCCAGGCTAAAAATAGAACAGTCGAATATTATTAACCCTTAATAATATTTGGACTATAAAAATTATCTTATCCTCTTGGAGCACTTCAGTTTGATGCTTGGATGTGGCACATGCAGCTGACAGAAGGAAATACGCTTTTCCTAAGGTTTATTTGAGCTATTGCATGGTTGACTTCAGTTAGAACTCATGTGGCAGAGTTTGGTGGAGTTGATGAGACAGTTGATGGAGTTGTGTTCGGTTTAACTTAGTTGAACTAGTTGTATTTAGTCTAACTGATAAATACACTAGTGATGAGTGGTGTGAATTAATTGTTAATTAATTCACTAATTATGAACTCATAAATCAACTAAAGAATACATCAGTTAACTGCAATGCATGGACAGTTCAGTGGAGACCAGTGTTAGAGGTGGGTGAAAGGGTGAGTGTGACTATCAGTTGTGACTATACTTGTGCATGAGATTTGCACACACATTGATTGAGATTGCCAATGAGGATTGCGCAGTACAAGCCAAGGGGATTCGAACTTGGATCTCATTCATTCTCATCTTGGATTGCGTAGTAGAGGCAGGCAAACAGTGGAGGAGATTTGAACCTGTGACTTGTTCAGATCTGAGCTAGTTTGTGTGTAACAATTGGAGATAGTGCTGAGAGCTTGTGAGGAGTTTGTGCTATGTATTGTTACATGTTCTCTATCATTATAATATACAGATAGTTGGGGGTTTTCAGCTATAAGCTTTCCCCATTACATACTGTGTTATATGTGTGCTTGATTATGTTTTAATGTGCGCATGCGACTGCTTCTGTTTTCGCAAATTGATGATCAATAGTAGAAGAGGTTATGTATTATGCATGAAGCTCAAATAGTGTGTAATTAGGATAAACTCGGTGAATAATTCAGCTATTATTCAAATTTCTAAAAAATCTGCAAAGTAGCTTAATACTTAATAAAAACCAATTAATATAGAGAAATATCAGAAAACTTCTCTATTGAACCCCTCAAAGATAGAGAAGCATTAACTTGTATTAATTGAACCTAGAGACCTTTTCTTTCATCCCACCTCCTATTTATTCTATAAATACTTCTGAAGAAGATGAGAGGTTGGTTGGTTATTGGATTTCTGATGTAATAGTTGCTGTATCGAATCATTGTTGAATGTAAATAAATTCTGAAGCTCTAAAGCTCTGTTAAGTTATTGAAGAAGTTAGGCTGAGAAGAGAAGTTGTTGCTATGATGAAACATTGGACATGTAGTTTGTAATTGGATTGACCTCAATATACAAGCTGATTTTTGGGATCCTGGTCTATATCATTGATGAAGTACCTCTTACTGTTATTGGTTTCCTTTCATGTATGCCATTTTGTTTACTTTTCTCTGATAAAGAGCAGCAAGCATAGAGCTAGGATTTATTGTTAGAAGTACCTTGCTCTCACTGATAAGCTTTATCTTTATGTTTTACTCCAATTGTGTATTCCAGAATGACTTAAGTTAAGTGTAAACATTATCAAGGAATGTTGGTTAGTCCATGTCTTGATGTGAAAAACTTGAAAGGAAGTTCTTGAATGATATTTTCATTAAATGCTAAGTAGAGTTAAACTAGAAAAGTTTATGGATTGCCCAGTCTTCTAGTTATTTCTCCAAAGGTTGTTTGAAAGTTTCCTTAAGAGTATGTTAAAGAAGGATTTGATTTTAATGCATCTTGCTTGATCTTAAGCAGCACTTTGTTTTTCTTATATGTTTTCATCCCTTCTGAAAGTAGTTTGGTGAGATTACTGGATTGTTGTCTGATAAGTTAGCTTTAATACAAGCCGGTCCAAAGAAGTTTATGGTTAGCCTTGTCCTTTGGTTGGTTTCAAACAGTTGCTTTAAAAGGCTTTTCTTGTATGGAAAGTTGATAAATCCTTGTTGAAATTATTGGATTTTTCCACTTTCTCAACACTTTTAATGTTCCATTCCATCATTTAATCTAAAGGATATTCTGATATAGATGACTTGCCCCTTGGACCACTCTTGAAATTGTTGCACAATTAAACCCTTTTGTGACTCCATTGCCCAATGGTTTAAAGCCACATCATATTAATCCTATCCGTTGAACACTTCTCAATATACTTGCATCTTCACCTTTTGGAAATCTTTCATTTTGTGATATTCCATCCAATTAAATATCATACCTGACCAACCAAACAAACAAAAAACCCTTGTTCTCAATAACTAGCCTAATATCTTACTTCCACCTTTAAAGATAAATCAATCTTTGCACTTATAGAGAGATCCCTCTTTGGATTTAAGAGGGCTAGATCTTAGAATCCCAAAGTGGTTTTTGATGTAGTCTCTGCAGCATTTAGTCTTGCCACTCTACTAAATTATAGAGACCTAACATTTCCTGGTGACCATACTGGGGAACTTTCTGAAGTAATAGATAACTTCACAACTCAGATAATCCCATTTAAAAAAATGAACCAAGTGTATTCCTATAGTGGTTTTGATTGTTGATGGTGAACAACTTTCAAGCCCTGAAATCAAGTAAAAATCCTTCACCTGGTGACTCCACTGAACATTAGTAGGCCTGCTGATTTTCCTTAGTTTTCTAAGAGATTCCACTTAGGAATTCTAAGTGAAATCCTTAAAACAAAACACTCAACATTCAGTGCGGTATAAGTAGCTCTCTTCAAGCACTACCAAAGCTAATGGTAATTATGATAGGACTTATTTGAATTAGTGACAAAATAAGTAACCCTTAGGATTCTCATAGAAGCCTTATCAAACCTTGAAGGAATCAGCTAGCTAAGCCATAAGAGTAAACTCTGTTTGTCTCATCATCGTAGCTAAGTGTTGAAACAGATTTAGGACACTCTCATAACCCATAGGACTCTAAAAACTCGGACTCTAAAATTGTACACCCTTGCACGCGGGGGGGTCCAGGGGAGACTTGTCCCCCCCGCAGGGGTTTCGGGGGCAGTGCCCCCGAAGCTAAAAATAGATGTAAAATTGCCTTGTAAAATTATAGTAATTTCTAGTCAATATGGGCCGTTCATTAGGCAGATGATCTGACGGTAGAAGTTATGTTTATTTTATGGTTTTTTTCCCTAGAAGGCAACCCCTCGCTTTTATGAGGGTATTGTATAGTGGCTGTGTAATGCATGTGTATTCTCTGAGCCGAAAACATATAGGAAGACTGTGAGAGAGAACAAAGGATATTACAGCGGATTTGCTGTAGGTTTTGTCTCTTCATTTTGCTGAATAATAGAAAGGAAGGACTGGCTGTTCGGGGTGGACGTAGCCCAAATTGGGTGAACCACGTATATCTGTGTCTCTCTGGTTTTATGTGTTTTGTGTGCTTGTATTTTCGACATATTTTATGTGTTGCATTGCTCTGTAATATTTAATTTTATAACATTCAGAACTAGGTCACTTGATGATATAGATCAGATAGATTTTGAGTCTCCACCTTCATCCCAAGATAGAGGTGAACATCCTGGTAGCAGAGAAACTACTCCACCTGATTTACATTTCCTACATAATTTTGGTTTCTCTCATCCTAGATCTGCTCAACAATCTCTTGTTGGTCCATCCATTTTTTTTACCCATACACCCACTGTTCAAACTACACCATTCCACCAACCCCCTCCTATCTTACATCCTCCACCCGTAAACCCCCCACTTTTTCCACAACCTCCTATCATGGCAACATGGTATTCCCCTCTAGTTCTTCCTTTACCTCTAGTCAATCTTCCACAAGATTATCAGTCTAAGATACCATTATATGATGCTAGTGGTACTACTACTACTTCACAACATGTGGACAAGATGAATGACTACTTTGATAGAAATGAGATTGATGATGAAATTGTCAAACTTAGGTTATTTGCTCAAAGTCTAGGGGGAGAAGCAAGAAAATGGTTCAAAAGCTTAACCCCTAACAATATTAATGATCTCCAAGCTCTCCATCAGTTGTTCCTAAACAAATGGGAAGTTAGAAAAAACCCTCTCCAAATAATTTCAGACTACAACAATCTCAAAAGAAACCCTGGAGAAAGTGTTCAAAATTATTGCACTAGATTTAATAGTGTTTATAATGCCCTGCCCGCAGAATTAAAACCTCCACAAGGCTCAACCTTAGCCAAATTTCCTGAAGGATTTGATCCCGAAATGGCATATCAGCTAAGAGAAAGAGACCCCTTGACTTTAGAAGACATGCAGAAGGGAGCTTTAGCTGTGGAAGTGAATCTGATTGAGAAAAGAGCCAGGATGAGGAATGAGAAGAAAGTATTATTTAGGGAAGAATCTGCACCCTCCACATCTAGCTCAAAAATGGAAAGGATGATGGAAGAGATGATGAAAAAGATGAGCATACTTGAGAGAGCACAATTTATAGAAAACCAATCAGCTCCCCAAAATAGAAATCAATCTCAAAATCAAAATCATAACTTCAGGAGAAACCAACCTCAAAACAGACAGAGAGAGGATGATCAACAAATCAGACCTCCTTTCCTAGAAAACTATGTAAGCGTGGTTGAAGAAACAATTGAACAAACAGAGGGAGATGGCATAAACATGTTGGGAGTAGGTAGTGACCATTTTGATGTTCCTATTAATAGAAAACAAGGTCTATACACACCCTATGACGATAAAAGAACAGAGGATGAAAATTATTATCAAGAGCTGGAAAATGTCATCATAGAAACTCCAAAAGAATATGACCTTAGGAGTAAAAAGAATCAGGAAGCTCCCAAGAACAAAACCTCTGACAATTCTACAAAAAACAGCCCTGTGAGAAAACCCAAAAACAATAAAAAAAAGGACAAAACAGTGGCTGTAAATTCTGATCAAAACAAAGAGAAAGGCACTCAAATTAATGAAAAACAGAGTGCAGATCTTAGCAGCGTTAGTACTTCAGCTAATGCTCCTATTAAAACAATTTTGATCAATGTAAATAGAGGAAATCAACAAACTGATTTTTCTGATAAAGTAGTGATTAACAAGACTGAAACAAACATTGTAAAAAAATAGCTGCCTTTTAGTTTGGAACAAGAAATTGCCAAGATTAAGATCTTCGTTCCCCTCACTGAATTAGTCACCCAAGATGTATATAGATCACAAATTTTGAAAGCTTTCAACATAGTATAAAATAATGACACTGTAAACCTCAATGATAACCAACCAGAGCTCTTATTTGGTCCTAAAATTGAGGGAAGATACCAAGAAGGGCCAGTTCCTCCATTTTATGTTAGTTTGAAAATTCATGACAAAATTTTACACAATGCTATGCATGATTCAGGGGCCTCTCACAACTTAATGCCCAAAGTAGTAATGGAGAGTCTAGGCCTTGAAATCACCAGACCATACAAATATCTATATTCCTTTTACTCCAGTAGAGTGAAGTGTTTAGGTTTGATCAAAGACCTTTTTGTGAACTTAGCTCAAATTCCAGCCAAGTGTTTAGTGATGGATATTGTAGTGGATGATGTACCCCCCAAATATGGTATGTTGTTATCAAGATCATGGGGAGCTAAGTTACAAGGAAAAATGAAAATGGATATGTCATATGCTACCATTCCTGTTTTTAATCAAACTAGAAGACTTTATAGGGAATATCACATGCAATACATGGTCAGTAGCCAAGAAAGACCAGACAACTCTCCTCTTTATTCTGTGCATACAGGCCTTGACTCGTTTATTCTCTTCAATCATGAAACATTCAATGAGAAAGATACCTTAATTGACCTAGTGGCCACCCCTCACTGTAACATAGTGGCAGACATAGAAAAGGAGGAAGACAAGACAAAGGTATCAAGACAGTTTTCCATATCAGAAAATCACAACAAACAAATCACAGGTCTAGGACTACAAAATAGGCATCCATTGTTTGTCAACCTTGAGAGTCAAGAGAAGAGTCATCAACATGATGAACAACATGAGGAACTAAACCAAATTCAACATAATGCTAACTTACAAGAGAAATCTAAAAGCACAATAGATAAAGAGGATAGTAGCCAAACTAGTAATTCTGAAACTAGTCCTCTTTGGAGCATGAATTTTGTTGGGTCTTGCACTAAGAATAATGCTGGAGCAGGCATATCGATACACAACATTGAAAACAATCATGCTGAAGAGCATTCTTATAGGTTAAATTTTCAATGTTCAAATAACATAGCTAAGTACGAAGCCCTCCTTTTAGGCCTACAATAATAGAAAAAATTAGGGGCCAAAAGGATAAAGGTTCATGGGGATTCAGAGTTGATTATTAGGCAAGTGAATGGGGAATATAGTGCCAAACACCCCAGACTTAGAGCCTATAGAAATGACGTCATTGACTTATTAAAAACATTTGATGAATTCCAACTTATCTTTGTCCCAAGAAACCAAAATATCCTTGCTAATGGTTTAGCCTTTGCTGCTACAACTTGTCTAACACCTTATGAGACCAAGCAATGCACCACCCAAGTCAAATTTATACCAGTTATCCCAAACAATGAAAAATACTAGCAAGTGTTTGATGGAGATAAACAAATAGAAGACTTCCTACAGTCCATAAGTGAATTTGAGCCACCAAGTTCAGATTCAGATTATGAAAATGACTATCCTATTGAAGAAAACCCACTTGATGAAGAAATAAATTCCCCAGAGATCGCTGATATAAATATGATATCTAATAAACTTAAACATACAACAGAAGTTAGTGCAGATTTAGGAAAAGAAGACTTGGAAATGCTGTAATATAGCACTCAAAGCTTGCCAAAAGGTCTGGTCCCACTGGAAGAATTGTTTGATTTCAATGATGTTGCCAAAAAACCAAAACTAGAACCTGTTGAAACTGAAGTAGAAGAATGTAACATAGGCAGTGAATAAAAACCAAAATGATTAAACTGTCGAAAACCTTGCCAGCTCACACTAAACTAAAATTTATTAAGCTCTTTAAGGAATTTGCTGATGTATTTGCATGGAGTTATGAGGATCTAAAATCATATGACACAAAGATAATTTAGCACATGATACCCCTCAAAGAAAACCAGAAGTTCTATAGACAAAAATTGCGCAGAATAAACCCTGTTCAATTACCCCTGGTTGAGAAAGAAATTAAGAAAATGTATGATTCTAGAATTATAGTCCCTGTTAGGTATTCAGATTGGGTATCCAATCTTGTGTCAATTAGGAAGAAAACAGGAGAAATAAGGCTTTGTATTGATTTTAGAAACTTAAACAGAGCCTCATTAAAGGACAACTACCATATACCCAAGATGGATCATATTTTACAAAAGGTAGTTGGTTCTAAAAGAATTTCTTTGCTAGATGGCTTCTCAAGTTACAATAAGATATTAGTACATCTTGATGATCAACTCAAAACAGCCTTTACTAAACCTTGGGGTACTTTTGTGTATGTGAAAATGCTCTTTGGTTTAATGAATGCTGGTGCTACATTTCAGAGAGCCATGGACATTGCATTTTTAGAAGAATTATGATACTTCATCATTATTTACCTTGATGATATTACTGTTTTTTCCAAAATAGATGAAGAACACCTAGAACATTTGAGAAAAGTCTTTGAGAAATGCAGAAGATATGGGTTATCTTTAAATCCAAAGAAAACAATGTTTGGTCTCCAAGAAGGTAAACTTCTTGGACACATCATATCAGAAGAAGGGATAAAGATAGACCAAAAAAGAATTCAGGGTATATTGCAAATCAACCATCCTAGAAACATCAAGGAACTGCAATCTTTCATTGGGAAGATTAATTTCTTGAGAAGATTCATACCCAATTTAGCTGAACTCCTTAGAAATATGACAAATATGCTCAAAAGGGAAGAAGGAGTTAAGTGGACCTTAGAAGCAAAGAAATAATTTGAACTGGTAAAACAAGAATTAACCAAAACATCAGTTCTCATTAGTCTTGATTTTACAAAGGATTTCTTCATTTTTTCATTTGCATCAGAACACACAGTAGCTGCTGTCTTATTACAGAAAAATTTGAAGGGACAAGAGCAGCCAATTGCATTCTTTAGTAAGGCATTAAGAGATTCACCTCTGAAGTACAATATCATGGAAAAACAAACCTTTGCCCTAGTCAAAGCCTTAAAAGACTTCAGAGCTTACATTTTACATTCCCACATAATTGCATTTGTGCCAAGTTCAGTTGTAAAAGACATTTTAACCTAGGATCCAGATGGTAAAAGAGGAAAGTGGATTGTCGTGATACTTGAATATGATTTAGAGATCAAGCCCACTCAGCTCATAAAAGGTCAAGGACTAAAAAGATTAATGGATGAGTCTAATTTTGAAGCCCTTGATATAAACATGATAGATGCATTAGATGAACAGGAGGAATTTTCAACTCCCACTATTGAAGATCATTTTCTGTTTTCATCTTGGTATGCTGATATTTCATATGTTTTGCTCAATTTAAATACACCTCCTGGTTTGTCTAAAACGAAGGCAAGGTTTTTAAAGTTGAAAGTTGTTAACTACTGCATTTTAGATAAATGTCTATATTGGAAAAATGTTAGTGGATTATTGCTTAAATGTTTGCCTGAAAATGATGCAGATAAGATCAAGCATGAGTTCCATGAAGGAGAATGTGGAGGCCACCTCTATTGGAAGACAATTGCCAATAAAATCCTTAAAGCTGGTTACTATTGGCCCACCCTCTTTCAAGATGTCCACAAAATGATTATTTCCTATCACAAATGCCAACTCTTTGAAGGCAAAAGAAAATTGTTTCCCTTACCTCTGCAACCAGTCACTCTTGAAGCTCCTTTTCAACAGTGGGGTATAGACTTCATTGGGGAAATTCATCCAACCTCATCTGCCCAACATAGATGGATCCTCACTGCAACAAACTATTTTACCAAATGGATAGAAGCCATCCCTTCTAGGCAAGCCACTGACTCTGTTATCATAAAATTCCTTGAAAATTATATCCTATCTAGATTTGGATGTCCTAGGAAGATTATCACTGACAATGCTGCTGCAATTGGATCCAAAAAGATGGTTGAATTCTATCATAAATATCAGATTGCATTGGGCCATTCTACTGCTTATTACCCTCAAGTTCATGGGTTGGAAAAATCCTCAAACAAGAGTTTTGTGAATATAATAAAAAAGTTTCTGGAAGACAATAAGAAATCATGGCACGCAAAGCTAGTACATGCACTATGGGCTGATAGATTAAAACTTAAGAAATCAATTGGAATGTCACCCTACCAGCTAGTTTATGGAGCAGATGCAATTTTTCCCACCAGTCTAGGAGTGCCAGTCATGAAGCTGATCCAAGAAGTATAGTCTGAAGAAAATGATATGACAAGGAGAATACATCAGACTATACAGCTTCAACAAACCAGAGAGGAAGTTCACAACAGAGCACTTCACAAGCAAGAAAGCATCAAGAAGCTGTTTGATAAAAGAACAAAGGCCAGTGATTTCAACATTGGTGACAAAGTTTTAAAGTGGGATTCTAGGAGAGAAGATAAGGGCAAACATGAAAAATTTGATAACTTATGGCTATGCCCTTATCTCATTCATTCTATTACTGGTAACAATGCTTATTTCTTGCAGGAATTGAATGGAACTGAACTCTTTGGAGGTCCTGTCAATGGCAGGATGCTCAAGCATTACTTCTGTCAAGAGTCATGAGTTTCAAAGCTTTTTACTTTCCATTGTAAATTATCATTTTCTAAACATTGCATTCAAAGTTAGAAAAAAATAAAAATACAAAAGCAATAGAAAAGAGAAAAGAGGGTAGATGATAAAAACAAGAAAGGTATAGCCCCATACCAAAAAAGAGAGACAAATTCTGAAAGTGTGCAAACTCAAATGCCACTCCTAAAAACACACTTCTAGTTAGTCATACAACCTAATCATGACTATTTTTTTTTTTTTCAATTTCCTGCTGATAGGTTAGTGAATTAGATCAGCCAAATAGCATAATATTGGATCATCAGTAAGGTAGATCAAGATAGAAAAACAAAGGTTCAAACATGCTCAAAACTTGAACTAGATGAGAAAGAAAACACAGCTCAAACAAATTCAAAAACAGAGCTAGAAAAATAATGAAGGATGTTTTTAAATTTTCAGATCTTAAGTCTTCACAATTTTGTTTTAATTTTCAACAAATTTTAATCTATGTGCATCTTTTTTTTATGCCATAGATCTGAAGCAAGTCAGACTGCTTAATCATGGCTTGACTACTTTTAAATTTCTTGTCTTAGAATTTAGAGAATAAAGGTTTGTCAGACAGTCTAATCGTGACAGATAATAGTCTAATTAGAGGAATTTATGAACTCAATTGTTTAAACTGAGTTCATGGAGAAATAAGAGTAGACTTAGATTAGTTTTATGTTTTTTCAAAAGAATAAAATGTTTATGAAAAGAGTTTGCCAATTCAAATGCACTCCGAAGAAGAAAAAATGTTAGAATCATAGAAGTGGGTAGCTAGAGATGTTGTCTGGATAGAATTCCATTGTTTCAGATTGTTCCAGAGATCATCAAATCAAAAGAAGATTAGCAAAAGAAAATAAAGTTGATGCCCAATGGATGAAGGCACTAGTTAACTGAAAAGCCAGAGATCAATAGCTGAGGTTTTGGACACCTAAAGAACTAGTTGTCCTCCCCAAGTGGAGCCACTGTTAGCCACCTACAAATTTTGTCATACCCAATGGTGGCTAATTTTGTCTTTAAGACTTCAAACGATACTTTCCTTTGAAAACTTATCATCTTTTAAGGTCTTATGATGATAATTACCCTTTGAGTTAATCTTCACTGTTGTTTCAATATTAATCCTAAAGTACCTGCTATTTGCCAAAAAGAAACTGCTTATAAGGCTCCTTTCTCCATTTTTTCACTTCACCATTTCACTCTTAAAAAACTCCATTTTCCCCTTTATTTCCTTCACAATTTTCCCCTTCTTTCCTTCACTCAACCTCTAAATCACCAAAACCCTCTTTTTAAACCTTATATCTCCCTTTGATTTGGTTTAAATCCCTTCATTTTACCTACCGAAACCTCATTTGGCTTTAAAAAACCATGTTAAAGCCTAATAAAAAGTCTTTCGTGCTATATAGGTCTTAAGCCCCCAAGGGCTTATATCCATTAGCCCTTTTCCTCCATATGGTCGAAGCCCTGCAATTGGGTGCTCAAAACACAAAGCCTCCGTGCCAAAACCCTTTTTTCCTTTGTTTTTTCATTACCCTGACGATATGATTTTAAACAAATCTTGACCGTTGATCTACATAGATCAACGGCCATCGGGCCCCATCCTTCCGCCCGATCACCTTCCTTTCCTTTCTTCTCCTTTCAACATATCCGCCTCCTCTTTTAATGCTGACCATCCGTCAAAAAGATTTAATGATCGGGACTTAACTTGATCTCACCCATTTGATCCGCTACACGAAAAAGCCACTGACGCAATTGTCGGTCCCACCATACTTCCTCCATGCAGCTTGCCCTCCATCGCGTTCAACCCGGACCGTTGGATCTCAAGCCTTTAATTTGATGGCCAACACGCAATATTGCGCAGCATTCGACCCCCCTCCCTCACCGTGCTACTTCCGCGCGAAATGGGTGGTATTCGGAGGGACGCGTGTCAGGTAATGTATG
This sequence comes from Pinus albicaulis, assembly GCA_034641835.2. Lineage (NCBI taxonomy): Eukaryota > Viridiplantae > Streptophyta > Pinopsida > Pinales > Pinaceae > Pinus > Pinus albicaulis. The sequence goes on along the minus strand of JAXQQM020092761.1, from coordinate 570 downwards.
GAATCACGTTTTTTCGACCAAAATCATAAACCGCCTGAGCGTTGCGCGAAAACCATTAATGGTTTTCAAAAACCACCATTCCTTGATTTGCGCCAAATTTCGAATTTGAAACCCTATTTCTATGTTTACCATGGAAACCCATCCTCCGCTACATTTCTTCGTCCTCAAGCATTTTCCGCTGCCTCCATTAAAACCTCTGAAACGTAGTATACCATTTTCGCAGGATTTTTTAATGAGTTTTTTGTGTTTTGCAGGGTTAAGTGGTGGTTAATTTGTGTTTTTCCATAGTCACAGATAGGTGACCATATGAGTACAGGGTGACGATCCTATGTCTTATATTCGCAAAGAAAGGAACCAGTAGGGTTTTGGACTCTAAATTGCATCGATGGATCACGATCCTCGATCCCATATGAAACCCTCCAACTGCATAAAGCCACCTGTATAAACAAAGCAGCAAAGTGTATCAGTGTACAGAATTAACGAGTAAAGAAGATTAAAGCCAAAGCCTGAAGATCAGGGTTTTAATCCTCAGGTTTAAAGAGATAAAGACAGTATTAAAGAACAAAGACC
>JAXQQM020080044.1:0-17998 GCA_034641835.2 Pinus albicaulis | reverse complement strand
GATGATGAGCTTAGTGAAAAGTAAGCACCTTCACTAAGTGGGGCCCGCAGGCTATTTTTAGGTGTATGTCTATTTTTAGACATGGTGAGCATATTCTATAAGTTGCAGGATGCTATTTGTAGATGGTTGGTCAAATTTGAAAAATAGATGAAATTCTATTTTTAGAATATTGGGCGAAGTCTATTTATAGATCGTCGATCTAAAAATAGATGCATGTCGATTATTATTAACTCTTAATAATAATTCGACAATAAACATCAACTTATTCTCATGTAGCACTTTATTTCAGTGAACAGATTTGGCAAATCAGTGGGCTGAAGGAATGTAATGTCTCTCTCTCTCTCTTAGCCACACAACAAAACTTTTTTTTGTTTTTTTGTTTTTTTATAATAATTGTGATCCATTTTTCTATAGCCCTTAACCCGGTTCTTAACCAATTGGGTTATTACCTTTGCAACGAGTATCTTAACTGGTCTTTGGACTATGGTTTAATTTTAGATTCGGAGTTGTTAACTCCCATTGTTCAACTTTTAATAACATGTCTCTATGCTTATGAACTTTGCGACCCTTCCTACGATCTTATCCTAAGTTCAACATATCGATTTCTATTCCATATGCAATTTAAATTTATGAGTTCCTTTGGAACCCTTGCGTATCTCAACATACATAACCTCACCATGTAAAAATCACATTATAGGTGATGTGTTTTATATGCGTGGATGTGTCATATAACATGTTTCGAGGCGTTAATATGTCTAGCGCCAGGTTATTTACGCGTCAATTCCATTGATCCTTCCGTATGAAAATCCCACGCTTATTTATGGTTGATCAGTACCTCTGTACATAAGATGATCCTCCAGCAAATTTTCCACATTATTTAACTCCCCGTCGTATTTCCTCGAGGCGGATTTGGGTACCATTGCGTCGTATCACATTTAATAGGCTAGATCTTCTTTCATGAATTCTTACAGGCTTCATTAAAGTTTTGCGTCTTCTAAGCGGCTATTCTTAGCACGCCTTCCTCCCCTACGCAGATCCCACCACCTGTAGGGTGAGGATGCACTAGGGTTTCGACCTAGCCGGTGCTATTTTATGTGAAAATTTTCTGTATTCGCCTTCATTTGGTTGCGTTGGGTTGTCTTCTCGCCACTGTTCTTTTTTTGTTGGTTCGAGTTATCGAGGGTTCCACGATTTACCTCCTGCAATCTTCGTTCGTTTTGGTCGCCTCCTGCGTCCTCTTGATGAAGATTTCTTTTAGTTACTTACCAGGTAACACCCTTTTCCCATACGTCTTGTATTTTGTAGTTTCGCTGCTAGTGTCAACGTATATATATATATATATATATATATATATATATAATGTCTTTGTCTCATAACTTCCTTCAGGTATCGAATTCAAGAGATGTATCTACTCGACGCTGGGTGCCAGGACTTAGCTTGACTTGTGGTGAGCGTTGGTTCAGAGCTTCGACTTTAGCCCTGGTGTTGATTATTCGTTCTTTGGTAAATAACTCTGATTTCAACTCGGCCATCTCTCTGTGCTCTTTCTACCCTCCAGGTTTTTCGATTTGAGTTTTGGGTGGAATAATTTTTCTTCTATTACGCATATTTTCCTTCAGGTTTTTCAATTGAGAAGGACGTGCATTGAACTCCTCAGGTATTGTGAACACTTTGACTCATTCGTCTCAGTTTACACTTAGTTTTCTAGGTGGGAATAACTCCCTCTCCGTCATTTTATTCACGCTCTGGGTTTGTCTTGTGTTTTGTAGGTACTATCTTATCGCATAACCTCATTCGATGCTTGTCTCGTCGCTTATGATTCGTCGAGTAACTTTGGTATTGGCTTGATTTCTCAGGTTGGTACCCTCTCATTCAGAGAATGTGTCGTCTGAGAGTTTAAGTCTCCCATATGGGTTGACGCTGGATTTCTTTGGGTACTGCTGTGGTATTATTATTTTGTTGGGTCAGATGACTCCAGAATTCAACTATACGCCAACTCTGTGCATGTATTATAAACAATTACATTGGGACTATTGAACTGTTATAATGATTTTAATTGTACCCATTTTTACCTCCTACAATGTTTATAAATACCCGCTCTTGACTTGTAGAGCCCAGTGTAGTCATGTGTAAAATCTCCTCCTCTAGATGCTTATTTGCTAGCTACTGGGTGTATGTATGTTTTCCATTCGCTATATACAGGGTTATATAATGAACAATAGAAGTCTGGTGGCTTCTAGTTTGGTGAAATCGTCAGTTTCGATTCGAAATTGTTCCTACTAAATATTTTTGGATTTTCCGTACGTGCATTCATATGTTTAATAGCCAGAGTTTTTTTTTTTTTTTGACTTATTCTGCGTCTAATTTAATTTCATTAGAATTTTATGATATAATTCAGAACATATTTCATAAACTTCTTTCGATATGCCATAGTTGGAAATATACTTCTGTGTGTACTTGTTATGATCGTACTACATAATATTTCTTTTGAATAGTACTTTCCTTCTGTAGTTATCTATGGCTAATAAGCCCTTTCAGAATACAGATGCATATCTTCCTATTGCCATGGAAAGAATTTGTCCCTCACAAGTTCATCGGTCAGTCTATGTTCTCATAATTTTCAGTGTATAATAATGACATCTTATAAACTATTTGGACGTCAGATAGATCGATGATATCTACTGCCTTATAAAGAATTTAATTCCTGAATCATTTAGGTTTTCCATGGTTATATGACACAGTTGAGTTTGTTGTTTGTTATTCCTATCAAATAATTGTTCCATAATTGTAGTACGGTTTCCAATATGTTCCAACTGGTTCATTGTCTCCTAATAGGAGTAGAAAATTTTTGTAACCATCATCATCTTATATTTCTGTGTCTCTTGATGCTTCTACTATTGCAAATAGATGTTCCTCTGGTGCTCATGCTTCGATAATTTCTATTGGTTCGTTATAGAAAATTTAATTAACTACTAATCAACCTAGTTGATATAATAGTTCTTATCACTCCGCTTTCTGTTACTTATTAGTCTCAGCTTCATATAAGAGATTGTTTCATTTTACTGAATATTTGTGGACAGCCTCATGCTAATTACTGTGGTTACCTATAATTTACTGATATAGCTTCGACTGTGTTAACTCCTAGACAGACTACTCTCATGTTTATTTTCCCTTATTAACTGATCTTTACTTCATGCTGTTATAGAAATAGATTGATACATGCAGCAATTAATTTCTATCGTGCTTCTGTTTGTGTATAGATGGTGTATTTGCTCTAGGACATCATGTATTTTCACCCATTTACTATACAACTCAGATTACAGTTCATCTATTTCTACTTTAAATAATTGTACAGGAAATTCCATATCGCTTCCTCCTATGCATGCAAATCAAATTCTTTAAATGTTAGTACAAGAAATTCCACATCGTTTCCAATTTTTTACCCTTCCCAAATACTTCCACATCATTGGGGAAACTAGATTTTCCTCAAAATCTAATTTGGAAATAAATTCTTTCAAGGATTTTTTTGAAAGATTTTTGGGGAAATATTTGCCTCTTTCCATCCTCATGGAATTAGCAAGTGATCTCAAAATTGTCATTTTGGTCAATCTGCACAGAATTATTTTATTTATTTTTCATAATTAAATATTTAATTACATCCACAAAATACTTGTCCATTTGGGGTCCACTCCCCTCAGGATTAAAGTTCAAATGTCTAGCTTTGAAAGAAAAACATAAACTAGGGGTGTTACATATTCCCCCTCTGAAAGCAAACACCGTCCTTGGTGTTGATATTTAACTACTAGAGTTCATTTCTTTTCAAACAAAAATGGATATTTTTCCATCATTTCAGCTTCTCTTTCCCAGGTAGCTTCTTCAGCAGTAAAGTGCTTCCACTGCACCTTTACTCTTGCTACTGTCCGATTCCTCAATTCAATTTCTTCTCGCTCCAATATTTGAAGCGGTTCTAGAAGGAACTCCCCTTCTGGTTCCACCTGTATCACATTCCAATCAACAATGTGAGAAGCATCAGATATGTATCTTTTTAATAATGAAACATGAAACACATCATGAACTCTAATATGGGGCGGTAAGGCCAGCTTGTAAGTCACTGGTCCCACCCTTTCTAACACTTCAAAAGGACCACAATATCTAGGGGCCAATTTTGCACAACTTCCAGCCTAAAGTGTGATCTTTTTGGGTTTGATACGCAAATACACATGTTCCCCCACTTTAAATTCTTGATGTACCCTCTTCTTATCAGCATAGTTTTTATGGCGATCTTGTGCTGTCTTGATGTTTCTTTGTATTTTTTTAACAATTCTTTCCATCTCTTGTAAGGCATCTGGTCCCAACCTTAGCTTATCCTCAGGTTGGCTCTAGCTCAAAGGAGTACGACATTTCCTTCCATAGAGTACCTCAAACGGGCTCATTTTTATAGAGGATTGGTAGCTGTTATTATAAGCAAATTCAGCTAAATGCAAGTAGTCTTCCCACTTTGATGGTCTATCCATCACATAAATTCTCAGCATATCCTCCAAAATCTGATTAGTTCTCTCTGTCTGACCGTCGGTCTAAGGGTGATAGGCAGTACTGAAATTCAACTTAGTGCCCATGCCCCCAAACAGACCTTTCCAAAAGGCTGCAGTGAACTTAGCATCTCTATCCGAAACAATCACCTTTGGGACCCCATGGAGCCTTACTACTTCCTTCAGGAACACATCTGCTACTTGGGCTGTCCCGAAAGTAGATTTCATCGGTATGAAGTGTGCATATTTTGTTCAAGTGTCTACTACTACCATCACCGAATTGTGTTGGTATTTGGTTTTGGGTAACCCTGTTATAAAATCTATAGAAACTATATCCCATTTCCATTCTGCAATTGGCAAAGGATTTAGAAGACTAGCAGGATGCTGATGTTCAACTTTAACTAGTTGACACTCCATGCATCTAGCTAAATATTCGGCTACATCTCTTTTCATTCCTGGCCAAAACAACTTCTTTTTCAAAGCTGTTAACATTTTCTGATATCCAGGATGCCCTGCATATGGTTGTTTGTGATATTAATCTAGAATCTCTCTTTTCAAAGACTCTACATTGGGAATAAACAATCTATTTTTGTAACAGATCAGTCCCTTTTTATTTTGAGTTGCTAACACCTCCAGTTTAAGGAAATTTTTTTTTTTTTTCTATATAATGTGGTTTCCTTTCTTATTTAATAATATCCAATATGCCTCATTTGTACTCCTCCTGAGTACTTTAAACCCATATCCTATAAGTCTTCATTTTGTTTTTAAATAACATTCAATATTCCTCTCTTTTGATAGTAGCATACAAGCCATACATATATGATACATATTCCACTTATATCTATATATAACACATATACTACTTGCACATATATCCTTTGGCAATATTAATTGAATGAGCATATGTATATATATATCACATATATTTATATATAACATATATAGATACAACCTTTTTTAGAATTAATTGAAAGCGCCACAATATACATATTACATATAAATAAAATAACCCGAATTATTTAAATGCGCCTACATATACATAGCACGTATATATAAAATCACCCCTTTGATAATATTATCATTGGGTCCTTACATATCTAGACATGTAATATATAAAAATACGCGTTGAAAATAATTTGAAATATCAATGAGATATACATTACATAACCTACATTTAAATTAATTCGTATATGTATCGATAGATCTATATGTATATATCCGCGTAAGTCTACCATAGTCAAGACTTGAGTGCTCGAACTCTTGGTATAATTACATATTAAGGCTTCCTCTGCGAATCATGATTTTCGGGACTTTTCGAAACCTAAACGTACTCATTTCTGTATTGCTTACCTGCAATTATTGGCCGGATTCTTCACGGCGTAACCTATTATTATTCATTCATACTGATACAAATAGCATCGAATGTAATGATTTTCAGGTATGCGTATCAGCGACGCTGAAATCATATACACCCCGGACTCATTTCAACTTTCGGCGGTTTATCATGATTTCGGTTCTGAACCAGTGCAGACACGTAGCGAATTCATACGTGGAGGGCACAACATGCGTACTGGTTTTGGATCGTAATATACACGTTACACTGTGTTGTATTAGACTTGGTTTAACGTGTGAACTTTGTTCTGCAGACAGAGATGGCGTCTCGCTCCGGAGATGAGAGTACCAACTGTCAGCGCATATCGTCTCATACCCAGCATGAGTTTGACAGGTGGCTTGGCTATTTGACATGTCGGCTGGCCCAAGTACTGTGAGAGCCGAGTCCTGCCTCGGAGAATTACAAATTCTAGGGTTCGCCCTCTATTCCTGCGCATGCAGGGCGTAGCTCCTCCATACTTCCTCTGCGCTCCTTAATGTCGCCGGGTACTAGCCTGTCGACGTGGCCGAGTTTCCACAATCAACATAGGGATTTTCTGATTTTTCTGGGGCAGTGGGATTAGGGTTACAAGAATTCCTTTTAAGTCGAGGCTCTTGCGTGGATTTGATCATCCGATCCTTCCCTGTTATTTCTGGGTGTAGAATAGTTGCATTTTCCCACTCCCTTCGCCGGTGGTTGAGGGTATGGCCGGATCCAGTTGCGGCTACAGTTCATCGTTTCTGGTTTGGTGTTGGTCTTCATACAGGGTTTCATCACCTTAATTCGCGATTCTTTTATATCTCTGAATCCCATTGCTTTTATATCCCTCACGTTCTGAGACTTGTGGTTTTTTTTTTGTTTGTTGTTAGAGAATACAGTATCTCATTCTTTTCGGATTTTTTTTCGCAGAGAGGACAAAGCGTCGGCATCTCAGGCTGGAGACCTAGCCTGTTATCTGGTGTTTGTTAAGCTTCGTTTTAATTTCCTGCGATGATATTGTTTGATTTATACATGCACTGATGTTCGCCTTATCAAAATTTTCTAAACTGTTATGATGTAAACCCTAGTTGGTTGGTTGGGATTCTTCACGTCCAGATTTAATAAGTAGGCGATCTCATCTCTTTACACAGCGTGTGCATTTATCGATTCTACTGCTGTAAGCATCAATACGAATCCTTAATAGGAAGCGCACACCGACTCACAGGTAAACCCTAATTTCTTCAATACGGCTGAGGTAGTGAAGCATCAGATTCGTGGGTTTGTGCTTCCATTCGAATTTGATATCGTTTGAGACCAACCGCTAGCTACTAGAATCTATAACATGGCTATGTTTTTATGTTTTATTAAACTGTCTCACTCGTGGCTGTGGTCAAAGGCGTCAATGACCAGTCCGACTCACTATATTTCGATTTGTTTCATTTCGTTTTACTAGCAGAATGGCTAATGAATCGAACTCTCCCATCGGTAGTTTCTGTGCACTAACAAGATTTAACTCTGTGATCAGATGGGTTTAATAATGGCAGCATTCTTCGCGAACGGAGGTAAGGTTGCGTCTCCTATGGTATTTGAACACTAAATCTTACTGCATATCAAAGAAAACCAAATACTTTGCATAGAATTTAATATACAGTGTGAAATCATATAGTCAGCCCTTTATAAACTACACGTTGTCTCGTAATAATTTTTGTTAGAACTGTGAAAATCTCCACGTTGTCTCGTAATAATTATGGTTAGAACTGTTATTTACGCATCGCATTATCGTTTTATCCTTCACCTCTGTTCGTTTCATTTAACATTAAAAGATCCCCAAAGTGTCGTGGTTTACAAATGTCGGTACAGTCCGAGGGACTCGTTTGACATATGCCAAAGGCATAGTATTTTAATTAATCACCACAAACTAATGTAGTTTGACTATACGTTCATTCAATTAGCTGTAGGGATCATATATATATTTTATTTTCACATAGTTGATTCGTATTTATATCTCCTTTTTGACATATATGGTTTATATATATGATTCGTATTTATGTCTCCTTTTTGACATATATGGTTTATATACATTGATTCGTGTTTATATCTCCCTTTTGACATATATGGTTCATATATATGTATAGCTCATTTGTAGTCGAGGTTAAAAGGACCTAATTGTGTTAGTTCTTTATACTTGTTGATATATATATATATATTTGTTAAATGCATATAGATGTATTCGATAGTTCATTTTATGGTGTACCTTCAGCATAGATTAAATCCATTGCCATAATATTTATTTCAAGGTTAGAGGTGAACTTAAAATGCAATATACCCTATAATTGCTATGAATGCTATAATATTCCTATAGAGTAGAATTACTTCTTTATTTAGAAGAATTTAGAATTCCATATTCTAATGTCTTTACTTTCTTTACCTCAGTTCTGCTACAATATTTTCTAATATACATATGAGCATATAATATCACCTTGTATCTACATGAGACAAGAAAATATTTAATTATCTGTGGAGACGAAGTAACTTCAGATTTAAACCGACCTTGGTTTAGAGTTTCTGGGGTTTCTACTCTATGGATTTATGGTCTACAACTAACCAGAATCTGGAAGGTGAAAGCCTTAGGATGGACTCTGGTAAATGTAGTACTAAAAATAAATCATACCAGTAAATTTGATTTTATATGTAGCCAATTCATACTATCATAAAACAAAATAACAAGAATTTCATAACATACCACAATTGCAAATGACCAACCTCCCAACCTTAGAGTCCTCTTTGTCTCCCAGGACTCACCCCCGAGCTGAGATCACCTCCCAGGACAGACCAACCTCTGATCTTCCTAGGAGCAGCTTATTTAAGCTCATATTTCCCCAAAGCATGTTTCTAATTCTGCATCCAGAATAGCAGGATGCTTTCTTTCCTATTTAGCCTAGGCTTCCCATTTTGGGAATCTTTAAAGTTGTTTTATGCTTTTCCTCATCTTTTCCAGCTTTTCTTACCTCTTCCCAATTACTTTCCTCATCATTGGGGAAATTTAGATTCCTCCTCAAAATCTAAATTAATTTCTTTCAAGGATTTTTGAAAGATTGTGGGGATTTGTTGCCTTATCCATCCTCATGGATTTGGCAAGTGATCTCTAATTCTCATATTGGTCAAAATGCACAATCATTTTATTTATTTCCTCAAATTAAATATGCAAGTACATTCACACCATACTTATCCTTTGGGGTCCACCCCCTTAGGATTAAAGTTCAAATGTCTAACTTTAAAAAAATTCAACACACAAATTGGGGGTATTACATATTCCCCCTCTGAAAATAAACACCGTCCTCGGTGTTGTTATTCAACTACTAGAGTTTACTTAAACAAAAACGGATATTTCTCCATCATTTCAGCTTCCCTTTCCCAGGTAGCTTCTTCAGCAGTAAAGTGCTTCCATTGCACTTTTACTCTGGCCACGTATCTGTTTCTCAATTCAATTTCTTCCCGCTCCAATATTTGAAGCAGTTCTGGCAGAAACTCCCCTTCTGGTTCCACCTGTACAACATTCCAATCAACCATGTGAGAAGCATCATGCACATATCTTTTTAGTAATGAAATATGAAACACATCATGCACTCTAACATGGGGTGGTAAGGCCAGCTTGTAAGCCACTGGTCCCACCCTTTCTTATACTTCAAAAGGACCACAATATCTAGGAGCAAGTTTTGCACAACTTCCAGCATAAAGTGTGCTCTTTTTGGGTTTGATGCGCATATACACATGATCCCCTTCTTTGAATTCTCGGTGCACTCTTTTCTTATCAGCATAGCTTTTCTGGCGATCTTGTGCTATCTTGATATTTCTTTGTATCTGTTTAACAATTCTCTCCATCTCTTGTAAGGCATCAGGTCCCAGCATTAATTTATCTTTTGGTTGGCTCCAGCTCAAAGGAGTACGACACTTCCTTCCATATAGTGCCTCAAACGGACTCATTTTAATAGAAGATTGGTAACTGTTATTATAGGCAAATTCAGCTAAATGTAGATACTCCTCCCACTTTGATGGTCTATCCATCACATACATTCTCAACATATCCTCCAAAATTTGATTCGTCCTTTCTGTTTTCCCGTCAGTTTGAGGGTGATAGGCAGTACTAAAATTCAGCTTAGTACCCATCCCTCCAAACAAGCCTTTCCAAAACGCTGCTGTAAACTTAGCATCTCGATCTGAAACAATTACTTTGGGAACTCCATGAAGCCTTACTATCTCCTTCAGGAAAACATTTGCTACTTGAGCTGTTCCGAAAGTAGATTTTACTGGTATAAAGTGGGCAGCTTTAGTTAAAGTGTCTACTACCACCATTACAGAATCATGTTGGTATTTGGTTTTAGGTAGTCCTATTATAAAATCCATGGAAACTGTGTCACATTTCCACTCTGCAATTGGCAAGGGGTTTAAAAGACCTGCTGCATGTTGATGTTCAACTTTAACTAATTGACATTCCATACATCTACTTAAATACTCTGCCACATCTCTCTTCATTCCTGGCCAGAACGACTTCTTCTTCAAGGCTGTTAACATCTTTTGGTATCCTGGATGTCCTGCATAGGGCTGTTTGTGATATTCATCTAAAATTTCTCTTTTTAATGACTCTACATTTGGGATATACAACCTGTTTTTGTAATATAGTAACCCTTTTTGGTTTTGAGTGAAATCAGGTGTATCCCTTTTCTGTAATTTCACCAAGAGTGTTTCATAGTTTGGATCTTGATTGACTGCTTTTCTCACCAATTCCTCTACCTCCATCTGGGCACTACTCCCAATACTATTTACATTTTGACAAGAATTTCTACTTAAGGCATCAGCAACTTTATTTTCTTTCCCCTTCATATGTTTTATGTCCATATCAAATTCACTTAAAAAATACAACCATCTGGCTTGCCTTGCATTCAGGTCAGTTTGGGAAAAGAAATATTTAAGGCTAATATGATCAGTCATCAATGTGAACTTCTTCCCCAGAAGATAGTGCCACCACATTTTTAAAGCATGGATAACAGCTGCAAATTCAAAATCATATGCACTATAATTCTGTTCATGTATTTTCAGTTTTCTAGATTCATATGCAATAACTGAATTTTCCTGCAATAGGACTCCTCCTAGCCCCTCTCTGCAAGCATCTGTACAAACAACAAACTCTTTATTAGGATCAACAATTTTTAGTATAGGGGCTGAAATAAGTTTTTGTTTTAATTGTTCGAAACTGATTTGACATTTATCAGTCCACACGAACTTGACACCCTTTCTTTGCAATGAAGTGATGGGATGTGCTATAGCAGAAAATTTCTCCACAAATCTACGATAGTAGCCTGCCATCCCCATGAATGACCTTACTGCTGAAACATCAGTTGGGACTGGCCAATCTTTAATTGCTTTTATCTTTTCAGGGTCAACTTCAAGGCCTTCTTCAGAGATAATGTGACCCAAATATTGAATTTTATCCCTGTAAAATTCACATTTACTGAACTTAGCATATAGTTGATTTTCTTTCAGAGTTTGTAACACTATCCGCAAATGCTCTTTATGTTCCTCTTTGTTTTTGGAATAGACCAAAATATCATCTATGAACACCAGAACAAATTTATCTAAATACTTATTTAACACACTGTTCATCAGGCACATAAAGGTGGCAGGGGCATTTGTCAGTCCAAAAGGTAGGACTACAAATTCGTAGTGTCCATACCGGGTTCGAAAAGCTGTTTTGCTAATATCTTCTTCTTTGATTCTGAGCTGGTGATACCCAGTTCTTAAGTCAATCTTTGAAAAAACTGAGGCCCCCCTCACTTGATCAAAAAGATCATCAATTCTAGGAAGTGGATATCTATTCTTAATGGTCAGCTTGTTCAGTTGGCGATAATCAATGCACATCCTGAACGTTCCATCCTTCTTTTTCACAAATAAGACCGGTGCTCCCCACAGAGACACGCTTGGTCTAATGTACCCTTTTTCCAGCAATTCTTGCAGCTGCATCTTCAGCTCCATAAGTTCTGGTGGACTCATTCGATAGGGGGCTCGGGAAACAGGTGTGGCCCCCGGCACCAGATCTATGGAAAAGTCAATTTCTCTTTTGGGGGGAAGATGAGGAATCTCATCTGGGAAAACCTCTTTAAATTCCCTTATCACCGGTAATTCATTCAGCAGATTTTCTTCAGCCCTCTGTTCTACTTCTTCCACATGTACTGCATAAACTTGGTATCCTTTTCTAGCTGTTCTTTTTAATTGTAACGCTGATATTTTTCTTACTGAAATGGATTTTGGTTTCCCTTTTAGTGTAAAAGGTTTCCCTTCTTCATCCATACAATGTAGTGTTTTATCCCAGCAATTCATCAGAGCTTTTTTCTTTTCCAGCCAGTCCATTCCTATCAGCAGGTCATAGGATCCTAATGGCAATATGTTCAAATTTACTTCTGTTGGAAAGCCATTTAATTGTATTGTTGTTTTGGGCAATTTATGTGTGACTTTTCTCTTAGTTCCAGTGGCCAGCTGTACCAACCATGACTGCTGAAATTTTTCAGGTTTAATTTTACATTTTTCTACAATTCCAGGACTAATGTAATTCAAAGAAGCACATGGATCAATCAAAATAGTAACAGGTAGGTCATAAATCTTACCCTCCATTTCCACCATGGTTGCTTGATGTTCTGCTTGCCGATTTTCCAATGCTGCACTGATAGTTGGTATATTTCTGGCTATGTCATTTACTGTTGTTGCCTCTCTCTCTCTGCTGATCATATGAATATTTCGATGGGGGCAGTCCCTCATCATATGGGGTTCTCCACAGCCCCAACATTTCAAAGGTTCCTTCATTCTAATTGTCCCATCCTTTTTATTGTTCCCCTCTACTTGTTTTGAAGCCACTTGAGACTGAGCAGTTTGGCTTTCTTTTGGTTTAGTGAATTTTTTCCGCTGATGATCTCTGCCAAAATTCCTTAGATATGCTGGTTTTTGTCTTTTCCCTTTGAACTCACCCTTGTTCACCCAGCTCTTTCCTTGTTCAGCCTTACCTTTAAACTGCTGATAGCATAATCTTGCTTTTCTAACTGCTTCGTCCATTGTCTTTGGGTTGTCAAACTCAATTTTCTCCTTGTACACAGTAGGCAAGCAATTCAAAAACCTTTGTACCTTTGCCTTTTCTTCCCTAATGTAAGGGACATATCTCAGTAAATTGGTGAACTTAGTGACAAACTCATCGATAGTGAGCTGTCCTAGTCTAAGTTCATGGAATTCTTTCACTTTATCATCATAATAACGTTCGTTCAAATAACGATTTTTGAACTTAGCCTGAAAATCTTCCCAAGTAACTGTCTTTTCATCAATGGCATGCACCATTTTTGTCTCTTCCCACCACAGTGTAGCTTTTCCTTGTAGCTGGTACACAGCTAATCTGGCCTTTAGATTGCTCTCATATTCATAAACTTGGAAATACTTGATCATGTTCAGCAACCAAGCCTCAGCATCTTCCTCCTTCTCCCCATCATAGGAGGGAGGTTTGATCTTTCGGAACTCCCCCTGCAACTCTCTTTTCTATTTATGTTGATGTCTAGCAGCCTCATCATCATCAGAGTCATCCATCTTTCTCTTTCCAGAACCTTCACCTTCCTGGCTGTTCCGGGAAGTTAGCTCTCTGATGAGCTTTTCCTGCTCCTTACTGGCTGATGACAACATGTCATTCTGGCTTCTTAGTTCAGCCAATTCTCGTTGCAGCCTATGCAACATAGCCATTACCGGGGCATTGGGATCTGGAGTAGCAAACTCATCACGCAGATCCACATAAATTCCTCCCTCTTCAGCCATTTTAGCACCACTGTACACACTCATACATTTGATTAGTAAGACAAAAAAAAAACAATCTCTACAATGTTCAATACATTCAGAATTTAGTGAGCACAATAAAAACAGCCCAGTTTTTGCACTTGGGCTCTGATACCATTTGTAACACCTCCAGTTTAAGGAATTTTTTTTTGTTTTTGTTTTTGTTTTTTGTTCTATATAATGGGGTTTCCTTTCTTATTTAATAATATCCAATATGCCTCATTTGTACTCCTCCTGAGTACCTTAAACCCATATCCTATAAGTCTTCATTTTGTTTTAAATAAGGTTCAATATTCCTCTCTTTTGATAGTAGTATACAAGCCCTACATATATGATACATATCCCACTTATATCTATATATAACACATATACTACTTGCATATATATCCTTTGGCAATATTAATTGAATGAGCATATGTATATATATATCACATATATTTATATATAACATATATAGGTACAACCTTTTGTAGAATTAATTGAAAGCGCCACCATATACATATTACATATAAATAAAATAACCCCCTTTGATATTATCATTGGGTCCTTACATATATAGACATGGAATATATAAAAATACGCGTTGAAAATAATTTGAAATATCCATGAGATATACATTACATAACCTACATTTAAATTAATCCGTATATGTATCCATAGATCTATATATATATCCGCGTAAGTCTACCATAGTCAAGACTTGAGCGCTCGAACTCTTGGTATAATTACATATTAAGGCTTCCTCTGCGAATCATGATTTTCGGGACTTTTCTAAACCTAAACGTACTCATTTCTGTATTGTTTACTTGCAATTATTGGCCGGATTCTTCACGGCGTAACCTATTATTACTCGTTCATACTTATACAAATAGCATCGAATGTAATGATATTCAGGTATGCGTATCGGCGACACTGAAATCATATACACTCCGGGCTCATTTCAACTTTTGACGGTTTATCATGATTTCGGTTTTGAACCAGTGCAGACACGTTGCGAATTCATACGTGGAGGGCGCAACATGCGTACTAGTTTTGGATCGTAATATACACGTTACACCGTGTTGTATTAGACTTGGTTTAACATGTGAATTTTGTTCTGCAGACAGCGACGACGTCTCGCTCCGGAGATGAGAGTACCAACTGCCGGCGCATATCGTCTCATACCCAGCATGAGTTTGACGGGTGGCTTTGCTATTTGTCATGTCGGCTGGCCCAAGTACTGTGTGAGCCGAGTCCTGCCTCGGAGAATTACAAATTCTAGGGTTAGCCCTCTATTCCTGTGCATGTAGTGCGTAGCTCCTCCATACCTCCTCCGCGCTCCTTAATGTCGCCTGGTACTAGCCTGTCGACGTGGCCGAGTTTTAACAATCAACATAGAGATTTTCCGATTTTTCTAGGACAGTGAGATTAGGGTTACGAAATTTCTTTTTAAGTCGAGGCTCTGGCGCCGAGTTGTTCATCCGACCCTTCCCCGTTATTTCTGTGTGTAGAATCGTTGCATTTTCCTACTCCCTTCGCCTGTGGTTGAGGGGATAGCCGGATCTGGTTGCGGCTACAGTTCATCGTTTCTGGTTTTGTGTTGGTCTCCACGCAGGGTTTCAGCACTTCATTCACGATTATTTTATGGATGCCTCCTGTGCAGGGCGCGAAGCCATATCGAAGGTGTCAAACCACTGCTAAATGGAGAGATTCAACGTAGGTGTTCACATTATCTCTGAATCCCATTGCTTTTATATCTCCTCACGTTCTGAGACTTGTTTTTTTTTTTTTTTTTTCGTTTGTTGTTAGAGAATACAGTATCTCATTATTTTCGTATTGTTTTTCGTAGAGAGGACAAAGCATCGGCATCTCAGGCTGGAGACCTAGCCTATTATCTGGCGTTTGTTAAGCTTCTTTTTAATTTCCTGGCGATGCTATTGTTTGATTTATACATGCACCGATGTTCTCCTTATCATAATTTTCTAGACTGTTATGATGTAAACCCTAGTTGGTTGGCTGGGGTTCTTCGCATCCCGATTTAATAAGTAGGTGATCTAATCTCTTTACACAGCGTGTGCATTTCTCAATTTTGCTGTTGTAGGTGTCGATGCGACGCCAGAGTAGGAAGAGCACTCCGACTCACAGGTAAACCCTAAGTTCTTCAATACGGCTGAGGGAGTGAGGCATCAGATTCGTGGGTTTGTGCTTCCATTCAAATTTGATATCGTTTGCAACCAAATGCTAGCTACTAGAACCTATAACATGGCTATGTTTTTTATGTTTTGTTAAACTGTCTCACTCGTGGCTGTGGTCAAAGGCGTCAATGACTAGTCCGACTCACTATATTTCGATTTGCTTCGTTTCGTTTTACTGGCAGAATGACTAATGAATCGAACTCTCCCGTCGGTAGTCTCTGTGCACTAACAAGATTTAACTCTGTGATCAGATCGGTTTAATAATGGTAGCGTTTTCACGAACGGAGGTAAGGTTGCGTCTCCTACGGTATTTAACATTATGTCTTACTACATATCAAAGAAATCCAAATACTTTGCATAGAGATTAATATGCAGTGTGAGATCATATAGTCGGCCCCTTATAAACTACACGCTGTCTCGTAATAATTATTGTTACAACTGTGATAATATACACATTGTCTCGTAATAATTATTGTTACAACTGTTATTTACGCATCGTATTAGTGTTTTATCTTTTACCTCTGTTCGTTTCATTTAACGTTAAAAAGATCCTCAAAGTGCCGTGGGTT
The DNA here is from genome assembly GCA_034641835.2 of Pinus albicaulis. Lineage (NCBI taxonomy): Eukaryota > Viridiplantae > Streptophyta > Pinopsida > Pinales > Pinaceae > Pinus > Pinus albicaulis. The sequence goes on along the minus strand of JAXQQM020080044.1, from coordinate 1,515 downwards.
ATAAAAGTCGGTACAGTCAGAGGGATTCGTTGACATAGGCCAAAGGCATATTATTTTAATTGACCACCACGCATTAATATAGTTTGACTATACGGTTGTTAAATTAGCTGTAGGGATCATATATATATTTCATTTTAACATAATTTATTCGTATTGATATCTCCTTTTTGACATATATGGTTCATATATATGATTCGTATTTATATCTCCTTTTTAACATATATGGTTCATATATATGATTCATATTTATATATCCCTTTTGACATATATGGTTCATATATATGTATAGCTCATGTGTAGTCGATGTTAAAAGGACCTATTTGTGTTAGTTCTTGATACTTATTAATATATAGATATTTTTGTTAAATGCTTATACATGTATTCAATAGTTCATTTGATGGTGTACATTCAGCATAGATTAAATCCATTGCCATAATATTTATTTCAAGGGTTAGAGGTGAATTTAAAATGCAATATACCCTATAATTGCTATGAATGCTATAATACTCATATAGAGTAGAATTACTTCTTTATCTAGAAGAATTTCGAATTCCATATTCTAATGTCTTTACTTTCTTTACCTCAATTCTGCTACAATATTTTTCTAATATACTTATGAGCATATAATATCACCTTGTATCTACATGAAACAAGAAAATATTTAATTATCTGTAGAGACTAAGTAACTTCAGATTTAAACCGACCTTGGTTTAGAGTTTCTGGGGTTTCTACTATATGGATTTATGGTCTACAACTAACCAGAATCTCGAAGGTGAAAGCCTTAGGATGGACTCTGGTAAATGTATTACTAAAATCAATCATACCATTAAATTTTGTTTTATATGTAGCCAATTCATACTATCATAAAACAAAATAAAAAGAATTTCAGAACATACAACAATTGCAAATGACCAACCTCCCAACCATAGAGTCCTCTTTGTCTCCCAGGACTCACCCCCGAGCTGAGATCACCTCCCAGAACAGACCAACCCCTGATCTTCTTAGGAGCAGCTTATTTAAGCTCATATTTCCCCAAAGCATGTTTCTAATTCTACGTCCAGAATAGCAGGATGCTTTCTTTCCTGTTTAGCCTAGGCTTCCCATTTTGGGAATCTTTAAAGCTGTTTTATGCTTTTCCTCAGCTTTTCCAGCTTTTCTTACCTCTTCCCAATTACTTTCCTCATCATTGGGGAAATTTAGATTCCTCCTCAAAATATAAATTAATTTCTTTCAAGGATTTTTGAAAGATTGGGGGGATTTTTTGCCTTATCCATCCTCATGGATTTGGCAAGTGATCTCTAATTCTCATCTTGGTCAAAATGCACAATCATTTTATTTATTTCCTCAAATTAAATATGCAAGTACATTCATACCATACTTATCCATTGGGGTCCACCCCCTTAGGATTAAAGTTTAAATGTCTAACTTTAAAAATTCAATCACACAAATTGGGGGTGTTACATGAGTGTAGTCCGCTAAATCCTTTGGAAGTAGTTTCACCTATAAGGTAATATA
>JAXQQM020063712.1:0-55890 GCA_034641835.2 Pinus albicaulis | reverse complement strand
ACAATGGTAGCCCATGGCTGATTTTCATATTGAGACAATTTGTTTCATAACGTGACATTGGACCATGCATTAATATTAAAGTGTAAGACTAATATTTAGCGCCTAATATTACCAAACCAAAGAATTGGAAACTTGAGGGATGAATAAATCCTAATAATTAATACCTTAAACTAAAAAGCTAAGAAATTAATAAACCCTACAAATTAATAATTTAAAATGAAGAGATTAATAAACTGAAGAGATTATTAATAATATAGACCAAATGAACTAATAAACATAAGGGTTTAATATTATAAACCAAAGGAATTGGTGAACCGAAAGGATAAATATTAATATTATAAACTAAGAAATTAATAAAGCATAAGAATTAATACTTTAAAATAAAGAGATTAATAAACCATAAGAATTAATATTTTAAACTCTAAGAGATTAATAAACCCAAGCGGTTATTAATATTATAAACCAAATGAACTAATAAACCCAAGGATTTAAATTACAAACCGAGGATATTCATGAACCCAAGAGATAAATATTAAATACATAAGGGATCAATAAGTCCAAGGCACCAATATTAAAAATACAAGATAACAATAAACCCTAAGAATCAATATTATGAACTGAAATATTATAATCCCTGATGTTATAAACTCTAAATATTAAATAAAATATTATAAACCCTAATATTAAACCCAAATATTATAAATGCAATATTAAAGCCTAATTATAAACCCCGTATATTAGAATATATATTATAACCCAACATATTACTCCATAACGTAAACAATAATATTAAAACCAAATATTATAAGCCTTATATATATAGAAACTTAATATTATAAACTTTAATATTAAAACAAATATTATAAGACTTATTATTAAACTCAATAATATAAACTTTCATATTATACCAAATAATTGTCTCGATTACGACAATAATTTTCTGAACGTTTAACCACACTTCATGAGGTTTCATCTTCGCTCACCTTGCAGACTTTTATATAAATATTTTAATTAATATATTGTCAAATATTTTATTTAATGTTATTAAATGCTTTAATTAATTAATTAATGTTAATGTTGTAATTAATTAATATTAATGTTAATTATTGTTTTAATAGTTTAATTAATGTTCTATTAATTCATTTCTTTAAACATATTTAAATTAATTTTATTAAACATTTTTAAATAAATATTTTAATTAATATATTGTCAAAAGTTTTAATTAATATTTTAAAGTTAAAAGCATTTAAGTATAATTCCAACATCTTATTATTATTATTATTATCATTAACTAAATCTCAATATATTCATGTTTAGATATATTTGAATAATGTAATTAAATATAATAATTACATATTAATGATTTAATTAATATGTCAATGTAATAATGGCAATATAATAATTATTTCACTTTATTATTAATTAATATTAATATAATTTTTTTCAGATTTTTGAATTAATCTTTATTGTTATTAAACATTTTTTTATACAAAAGTTTTAATTACATATTGTAAAATGTTTTAATTAATGCTATTAATTAGTATTTTACTTAATAATGTTTAATGCTCCGATTTATTAATATTTTAATGTTTAAATTAATTAATGTATATTAATTATGGATTGTATTAAAATACAATTTACTCATCGAAGTGATGAAGTGGATTTTTTTAATGGTTACAAGGTTAAAATATTACTAAAATAGATTATAAATTTATTATTATTATTATTATTATTTTATATAATAATAATAATAACTTAATAATAATATTATAATATAATTGTATTAATAATAATTATTAATTATAATATTAATAATTATTAATATAATTTAATAGAGGATGTTGGGCTTGCTGGACTTCTTTGTCTACCTGGTGGGTAGCTGGCTAACTTTTTTAAAATCTAGATTTTCTATTAAATCTATCTTTTCTATTAACAGTGCCCTTTTTATGAAATATAGATTTTATATTAAATCTATCAATTCTATCAAACCTATCTTTTCTATTAAATATATATGTATTTTTTTAAATCAAATATAGCTTCTCTCTTAAATCTATTTTTATGGAAAGCGAGCTTTTATATTTCCATCTTTTTTGAATTCTAGGTTTTCTTTTCCTATATTCTTCGAAATATAGGTTTTCTAGCTTTACTATTATTTCTAAAATCTAATTTTTCTATGAAATTTATATTTTCTATGAAAATAAGTTTTTCTGTTATTTCTAAAATCTATATTTTCTATTGAATCTATATTTTTTGAAATATAGTTTTTCTATTAAATTTACCTTTTTTTAAATCTAGCTTTTCTATTAAATTTATCTTTTTTGAAATCTAGGTTTTCTATGAAATCTATATTTTTTTGAATTATAGTTTTTATAGCTTTTTTGTTATTTCTATGAAATATTGTTTTTCTATGAAATTTGTCTTTTCTAGTTTTTTTATTATTTCTATGAAATCTAGCTTTTCTATTAAATCTATCTTTTTTGATATCTAGATTTTCTATTAAATTTATCTTTTTTTAAATCTAGCTTTTCTATTAAATTTGTATTTTTAAAATCTAGATTTTCTATTAAATCTATCTTTTTTGAAATTTAGCTTTTCTATTTATGTATTCCTTGAAATCTAACTTTTCTAGATTTTCTATTATTTATAAAATCTAGTTTTTCTATGAAATCTAGTTTTTCTATTAAATCCATCTCTTTTGAAATCTAGCTTTTCTAGCTTTTCTATTATTTTTATGAAATCTATCTTTTCTATTAAATCTATCTTTTCTATTTCTAATTTTTCATAAATTTAGCTTTTCTAGCTTTTAGATCTTTTCAGAAATCTAGTATTTCCAGCTTGTCTATCTTTTATGAAATCTAGATTTTGTAGCTTTCCTACATTTTTTGAAATCTAGTTTTTCTATTATTTGTGTATTTTCTATGAAACTAGATTTTCTAGCTTTTCTATCTTTTTTGAAATCTAACTTTTCTATTACATCTATATTTTTTGAAATCTAGCTTTTCTAACTTTTCTATTATTTCTATGAAATCTATCTTTTCTAAAATTTATCTTTTTCGATTAAATATATCTTTTCTATTAAATATATATTTTTTGAAATCTATCTTTTCTATTAAATATATCTTTTATGAAATCCAGATTTTCTATTAAATCTAGGTTTTCTAGATTTTTTATTAAATCTATATTTTCTATTAAATATATCTTTTATGAAATCCAGATTTTCTATTAAATCTAGTTTTTCTAGCTTTTTTATTAAATCTATTATTTTTGAAATCTAGCGTTTCTATCTTTTCTATTATTTCTATCTTTTTTCTATGAAATCTAGCTTTTCTATTATTTCTATCTTTTTTGAAATCTATATTTTCTATTATTTATATCTTTTTTTGAATTGATATTTTCTGTTAAATCTATCTTTTTGAAAGATAGCTTTTCTAGGTTTTCTATTATTTTTATGAAATCTAACTTTTCTATTAAATCTAGCTTTTCTGAAATCTAGCTTCTCTATGAAATCTATAGTTTTTATGAAACTATCTTTTTTAAATATAACATTTCTAGTTTTTCTTTTATTTCTATGAAATTTAACTTTTCTATTATTTCTATGAAATCTATCATCTCTATTAAAACTATCTTTTTGAAATCTAGATTTCTATTAAATCTAATTTTTTTCAAATCTAGGTTTCATTTAAATCTATCCATTTTAAAAACTAGCTTTTATATATTTTCTCAAATCTAACTTTACTATTTCTATCTTTTTTGAAATCTAGTTTTTATATTATTTCTGAAATCTTGTTTTTCTATTAAATCTAAAATCTAGCTTTTCTATTAAATTTGTTTTTCTAAATCTAGCTTTTCTATTAAATCCTTCTTTTCTGAATTCTAGTTTTTCTAGCTTTTCAAGGACACTCAAGATTTTTGAAAACTTACCATAGGGTGAAGAAAGAATTTTTTTGGGATGGCCTTAAATCTGATATTCAAAATTTTGTGGCAAAATGTTTGGTTTGCCAGCAGAATAAAGTTGAGACAATTAAGACCCCGGGTCTTCTACAACCTTTATCCATTCCAAGTCAACGTTGGGAGGAGATTTCAATGGATTTTATCACAGGTTTACCTAAGTCCGAAGGAAAGAGTGTCATCATGGTGGTAGTTGACAGACTTACCAAGTATGCACACTTTTGTGCATTATCTCATCCATTTAAAGCAAGTACAGTTGCTACTACATTTATGGACAGAATTCAAAAGCTACATGGAAGCCCAAGGGTTATTGTGAGTGACATAGATCCCATTTTTACTGGAAATTTTTGGACGGAGTTATTTTCTTGTTTGGGTACTCAATTAGCTCATAGCTCATCTTATCATCCTCAATTTGATGGTCAAACTGAGATAGTAAATAAATGTTTGGAAGGATATCTTCATTGTTTTGTATCTGATAAACAAACACAATGGGTCAAGTGGTTACCTCTCGCTGAATAGTGGTCTAACACTTCCTTCCATACTGCAGCAAAAATGACCCCATTTATGGAAGTTTATGGATATCATTCACCATCCATCACATTATACTTAAGAGAAAATTCGAAGGTTCAAGCAGTGGAAGATCACATCAAGCATCAACAAGAAGTTCTCCAACTCTTAAAGGATAACCTGGATTTGGCAAAAAAATCGAATGAAACAACAGGCAGATCAACATCATAGCGAGAGAAGTTTTGATGTAGGAGATTAGGTATTTTTACGGCTACAACCATAGAAATAAATTTCCCTCAAGCAAGCTAAGAAGGATAATAAATTATCGCCAAAGTACTATGGTCCTTACAAGGTGTTGCAAAAGATTGGTACTATGACATACAAATTGGAGCTTCTTGCTTCTTCACGAGTGCATCCATTTTTCCATGTTTCATGCTTAAAGAAGGTTATAGGTGAAAATCTTCCAGTTCAAATAATATTGCCAGAACTTGAAGAGGAAGGAAAAATCATATTGGAACCCGAAGCGGTCACGGAAACAAGAACTCGACACCTATGGAATTGATCAATTTCAGAGTATCTCATCGAGTGGAAGAACTTACCCACTGAAGATTCTACATGGGAGGATGAGAATTTTATACATAAGCACCTAGAGCTACTCAAGCATTGAGGACAACACTTTTTTGAAGGAGAGGGGCATGTTAGGTCCCTATATTACTAGTATAGTCCCTTATTGTTGTTAGTGTAACCCCTTTATTATTATTATTGTACCCCTGTAACCCCCATATTGTTATTATTGTGCCCTTAAATTATTATTGTTAGGTCGGCTAGGATTACATTGTGGCCCCACTAGGATTATATTATGGCCCCATGGACTCCTATATATATAAATGAGGTTTTGTAATTTATATCATCCAAGAATTGGTCATTAATATAATGTATTGGAGGTTTCCCCCTAGAAGTGGCTTATTTCTAATGTGTTGATATCTCTTTTCTTCTATTTTTGGAGTTGGTTTCACAACACCTCCTCCCTCTCTCTCTCTCCCCCTGCCTCTCTCTCTCTCTCTCTCTCTCTCTCTCTCTCCTTGTGTGTGTCCCTTTCTCCCTCTTCCTCTCTCTCCTTCCTTCTCTCTCTCTCTCTCCCTTTCTCTCCCCATCTGCTTCCCTCCCTACCTCCCTAAATCAATATCCCTCTCTATCTCGATATCACTCTCCCTCTCCCTCTCCTTCCCTCTCCCTCTGCTTCTCTTTCGCTCTCCCTCACCCTCTCTCTCTCTCTCTCCCTCCCTCTCCATCTCTGCTTTTCTCTATCTCTCTCTCTCTCTCCATGTATCTCTTGCTCCCTCCCTCCCTCCCTCCCTCTCCCTCCCTCTGTTTCTCCCTCCCTCTCTCTCCCTCCATATCCATCTCTCTCTCTCCCTCCTTACCCACCTCCCCCCCTCTCTCTCTCTCTCTCCCTCCCTCCATCTCTCTATCTCCCTCTCTCTCTTTCTCTCTCCCTCTTCCTCCCTCTCCCTCCCAACCACTCCCCCTCCTCCCTCTCTCCCTCTCTCTCTCTCCATCTCCCTCCCTCTTCCTCCCTATACCCATCCCCCCTCAATCCCTCCTGCTCTCACTCTCCTAATCCTCCCTCCCTCACTCCCTCTTCCTCTCTCTCTTTCTCCCTCACTCTCCCCTCTCACTCTCTCCCTCTTGCTCTCCCTCTCTCTCCATCACTTTCTTTATACCTCCCACCCACTCTCCCCACCCCGCTCCATCCCTCCCTCTCTCCCTCTCTCTCACTTTGTCTCCCTCTCCCCCCCCTCTTTCCCTCTCTCCCTATCTCCTCTCACTCCACTACTCCCGCACTCCCTCTGCCTCACCCTCTCACTCCCTCTCCCATGCTCCCTTATTCCCTCCATTTTCCAATCCTCCTCTCCCACTGCCCCCTCACTCCCTCCCTTTATCCCTCTCACTCCCTCCCTCCCTCCCTACCTCTCCCAATACCCCCCTCCCTCCCTACCTCTCCCAATACCCCTTCCCTTCCTCTCCCAATCCCCCCTCCCTCCATATCTCCCTCTCCCTCTCTCTCTATCCCTCTCTCTTCCGTATCTCTCCCTCCCACTCCCTCTCCCTCATTTTCCCCCTATCTCTCTCACTACTGCCCTCTATCTCTCTCCCCACCTCCCTCTCCCTCTATGTCTCACTCCCCTCCTCTCCCTCCGTCCCTCTCTCATATATCTCCTTCTCTCCTCTCTCTCCCTCCCACCATCCCTCCCTCTCGCCATCCCTATCTTCCTCTCTCTCTCCCAATCTCCCACCCTCTCTCCCTCTCCCTCTCGCTCATTCCCTCTCTCCTTTCAACTCCCTCTCTCTCTCTCCCCCTCTCTAATTCTCTTTCCCCTCCCTATCCCCCCTCTCTTTCCCCTCCCTATCCCCCCTCTCTCCCTTCCTCCCTCCCTCAAATCCTCTCCCTCCCTCTCTCCTTATCTCTCCCTTCTCCCTCCCTCCCTCTCCTTCTCCCTCTCTACCCCTCCCTCTCTCTGCCTCTATCTCTATCCCGCTCTCCACTCACTCGCCCCTCTCCCTCTCCCTCTGCCTCCCTATCCCTCCCTCTCTACCTCCCTCCCTCGCTCCCTCTACCTCCCTTCCTTTCTCCCTCCTCATCTCCCTACTTCTCACTCCATTTCCCCCCCTTCCTCTCTCCCTCCCCCCCTTCCTCTCTCCCTTCCCCCCATATCTCCCTCTTCCTCTCTCTCTATCAATCTCTGCCCTCTCTCTTCCTTCGTCTCCCTCTCCACCTTTTTCCCCCTATCTTCTCCCTCTCTCTCCCCCTAACTCCCTATCCCTCTCCCTCTCACTACCACCCTCTCCTTCCCTCCCTCTCTCCTTCCTCCCCTCGCTCCCACCCCATCTCCCTCCCTTCCTCTCTCCCCATATCCATATCCGTATCCCTCTCCCTTTCCCTCCATCCCTCCCACTACCCCTCTCTCTCTCTCTCTCTCTCTCTCTCTCTCTCCCCCGTCCCCTCTCTCTCCCTCCCTCCCTCTATCTCTCTCCATATCGCCCCCCCCTCTCTCTACCTCCCTACATCCCCATTCACTCTCCCTCCCTCCCTCTCTTCCCCCTATCCTACCCTCCCTCTCTCCCTATCCCTTCCTCCCTATCAACCTCTCTCTCCCCCTTCCCCCTCCTCCCAGTCTCTCTCCCTCCATCTCCCTCTGTCCCTCCCACTCTCTCTCCCCCACTCCCTCTCTTGCCATCTCCTTTTCCACCTCCCACTCCCCCACTCTCCCTCTCTACCTCCCTCTCGCTCCCTCTCCCCATCCCCACTCCCTATCTCCCTCCCTCCCTCCCTCTCTCTCTCCCTCACTCTACCCCCCCTCTCTCTCTCCTTACCTCCTACCCAGTCTCCCTCTCCCTATCCCTCTCACCCTCTCCCTCCCACTTCCTCTCCTTCCCTCTCTCCCTCTCTCTCTCCCTCCCTCTCTCCCTTTTCCTCCCTCCCTCCCCCTCCTCCTCTCTCTCTCCCTCCCCATATCCATGTCCATATCCCTCTACCTCTCCCTCCATCTCTCCCACCACCTCTCTCCCCTCCGCCCTCTCTCTCTCTATCCCCCATCCCCCCTCTTTCTCTGTCCCCCGTCCCCTCTCTTGCCCTCCCTCCCTTTGTCTCTTTCCCCCTCCCTCCCTATATCTCTCTCCATATCCCTCTCTCTCTCTCTCCCTCCCTATCTCTCTCTCCATATCCCTCTCTCTCTCCCTCCCCTTTCACTCTCCCTCCCTCCCTCTCACCCTTTCTCTCCCTTCCCCTCCCTCTGTTTCTCCCTCCCTCTCTCTCCCTCCATATCCATCTCTCCCTATCCCTCTCTCTCTCTCCCTCCTTACCCCCCTCCCCCCCTCTCTCTCTTTCTCTCTCCCTCCCTCCCTCTCTCTATCTCTCTCTCTCTCTTTCTCTCTCCCTCTTCCTCCCTCTCCCTCTCCCTCTCCCTCCCAACCACTCCCCCTCCTCCCTCTCTCCCTCTCCATCTCTCCATATCCCTCCCTCTTCCTGCCTATACCCATCCCCCCTCAATCCCTCCTGCTCTCACTCTCCTCATCCCCCCTCCCTCACTCCCTCTTCCTCTCTCTCTTTCTCCCTCACTCTCCCCTCTCACTCTCTCCCTATTACTCCCCCTCTCTCTCCCTCTCTTTCTCTATACCTCTCACCCACTCTCCCTCTCACTCCATCCCTCTCTCCCTCCAACTCCCTCCTTCTCTCCCTCCCGACCCCGCTCCATCCCTCCCTCTCCCCCTCCCCTCTTTCCCTCTCTCCCTGTCTCCTCTCACTCCACTCCTCCCGCACTCCCTCTGCCTCACCCTCTCACTCCCTCTCCCATGATCACTTCTTCCCTCCATTTTCCAATCCTCCTCTCCCCCACCCCCCACTCCCTCTACCTCCCTCCCTTTATCCCTCTCACTCCCTCCCAATCCCCCCTCCCTCCCTGCCTCTCCCAATCCCCCCTCCCTCCCTCTCTCCCTCTTGCTCTCTCTCTATCCCTCTCTCTTCCCTATATCTCCCTCCCGCTCCCTCTCCCTCACTGTCCCCCTATCTCTCTCACTACTTCCCTCTATCACTCTCCCTACCTCCCTCTCCCTCTATGTCTCACTCCCCTCCCACCATCCCTCCCCCTCGCCGTCCCTCTCTTCCTCTCTCTCTCCCAATCTCCTGACCTCTCTCCCTCTCCCTCTCGCTCACTCCCTCTCTCTCTCTCCCACCCTCTAATTCCCTCTCCCCCCTTCCCCCTCTCCTTCCCCTCCCTATTCCCCCTCTCTCCCTTCCTCCCTCCCTCAAATCCTCTCCCTCGCTCTCTCCTTATCTCTCACCTCCCTCCCTCCCTCTCCCTCTCCCTCCCTCTCCCTCTCTACCCCTCCCTCTCTCTCCCTCTATCTCTATCCCGCTCTCCTCTCACTCGCCCCTCTCCCTCTCCCTCTGCCTCCCTATCCCCCCCTCTCTCCCTCCTCATGTCCCTACTTCTCACTCCATTTCCGTCTCTTCCTCTCTCCCTCCCCCCCTTCCTCTCTCCCTTCCCCCCATATCTCCCTCTTCCTATCTCTCTATCACTCTCTGCCCTCTCCCTTCCTTCGTCTCCCTCTCCGCCTTTCTCCCCCTCTCTCTCTCCCTCTCTCTCCCCCTAACTCCCTATCCCTCTCCCTCTCACTACCACCCTCTCCTTCCCTTGCTCCCACCCCATCTCCCTCCTCCCTCCCCTTGCTCCCACCTCATCTCCCTCCATTCCTCTCTCCCCATATCCATATCCATATCCCTCTCCCTCCATCCCTCCCACCACCTCTCTCTCTCTCTCTCTCTCTCTCTCTCTCTCTCTCTCCATTTCACTCTCTTTCCCCTGTCCCTCCTTCCCTACCTCCCTCCCTTTGTCCCTTCACTCTCCCTCCCCCTCCATTCACTCTCCCTCCCTCCCTCTCCTCCCCCTATCCTACCCTCCCTCTCTCCCTATCCCTTCCTCCCTCTCAACCTCTCTCTCCCCCTTCCTCCTCCTCCCACCCTCTCTCCCTCCATCTCCCTCTCTCCCTCCCACTCACTCTCCCTCACTCCCTCTCTTGCCATCTCCTTGTCCACCTCCCACTCCCCCACCCTCCCTCTCTCCCTCCCTCTCGCTCCCTCTCCCCATCCTCACTCCCTATCTCCCTCCCTCCCTCTCTCTCTCCCTCCCTCCCTCTCTCCCTCACTCTACCCCTCTCTCACTCTCTCTCTCCCTACCTCCTACCCAGTCTCCCTCTCCCTATCCCTCTCACCCTTTCCCTCCCACTTCGTCTCCTTCCCTCTCTCTCTCCCTCCCTCTCTCTGTTTTCCTCCCTCCATCCCCCTCCCTCCCCCCTCCTCCTCCTCTCTCTCCCTCCCCATATATATATCCATATCCCTCTCCCTCTGCCTCCATCCCTCCCACCACCTCTCTCCCCTCCTCCCCCCCCCCCCTCTCTCTCTCTCTCTCTCTCTCTCTTTCTCCCGTCCCCCTCTTTCTCTATCCCCCATCGCCCCTCTTTCTCTGTCCCCCGTCCCCTCTCTCTCTCTCCCTCCCTCCCTTTGTCTCTTTCCCCCTCACTCCATATATCTCTCTCCATATCCGTCTCTCTCTCTCTCTTCCTCTCTCTCTCTCTCTCTCCCTATCTCTCTCTCCATATCCCTCTCTCTCTCCCTCCCCCTTCACTCTCCCTCCCTCCATGTCTTCCCTCTATCCTACCCTCCCTCTCTGCCTCTGCCTTCCTCTCTCCCTCTCTCCCCCACTTCCTCCTTCTCCGACCCTCTATCCCTCCATCTACCTCTCTCCCTCTCACTCACTCTCCCTCACTCCCTCTCTCGCCATCTTCTTGTCCACCTCCCACTTCCTCCTACCCACCCCTCTCTCTTTCCCACTCGCAACCCCTCCCTCTCCCCCTCCCCACTCCCTATCTCCCTACCTCTCCCCTCTCGCTCCCTCTCCCCTCTCCCTCACTCTATCCCTCTCTCTCTCTCTCTCTCTCTCTCTCTCTCTCTCCCTACCTCTTGCCAACTCTCCCTCTCCCTATCCCTCTCACCCTCTCCCTCCCTCCGTCCCTCTCCCCGTCCCCCTCCCCCTCTCTTCATCCCTCCCTCCCTCAGTCACTGCCCTCCTGCCCCTCTCTCTCTCCCTTTACCTCCCCCTCCCCCTATCTCTCTCCCTCTCTCCTCTCACTCGCCCGCTCTCCCTCTCCCTCTGCCACACCCTCTCACTCAGTCTCCATCTGTCACTTCATCCCTCCCTCCTTGCCTCCATCTCCCCATCCCCCCTACCTCCTTCCCTGCCCCCTCACCTCCCTCTCCCTATCCCCCTCACCCTCTCCCTCCCACTTCCTCTCCTTCCCTCTCTCCCTCCCTCCCTCCTCTCACTCCGCCACCCTCCCTATCCCTATGCCTCGCCATCTCACTCAATCTCCATCCCCCCCTCCCTGCCTCCCTCCTTCCATCTCCCCATCCCTCCCCCCTCTCTCTTTCCCTCCCTCCCTCTGTCCTTCCTCCCTCCCTCTCTCTTTCCCTCTCCCTCTGCCTCTCCCTCTCTCACTAGCACTATGTTTCATAAATAATAATTTTAATACCTACAATAGGACATTCTAACGCTAACATAAGGTGAAATATACATACTTCAAATGAAATAAATTTAAACAAGTTTTTCACTATCATTAACATAATCACAATAATTATCATGATTGAAATAATTAAATATTTTAATGAAAAATATAATAAATATAATATAATATCCTCTTTTAAATTCTTTTTCAATTCTAACATTTTGAATATTGAAAAAATATCAAACATAAAAATAAAATTCATCAATGATATAAAATAAAATTAACCCCAAAATATCAAAAAATTATATGAAAAACTGAGGGAAGAATAGAAAAGTTATGAAAGAATAATATATAGAGAGATTATTTTGAAATTTTTATGAGTTTAAGAAGCATTAGACAATATACCAACTTTAAAATGGGAAGAATATAATTAAAAAATATATATTTAGGTATTTTTAATATATTTTTAAAATCAAATTATAACAGTGAAATTCAAAATGCGATTATTTTAATTTAGAAAAATTTGAAACCACATGAATATTTTCACACGTTACAACACCAAAATGCAGGAAATGAAGTGCGTTGATGATTTTGATTTGCAAAATCAATAACGTTGAGAGAGGACATTCAAATATGTTGAAATAATAGAATATTTTCTATAATGATATTAATGGTCAGTTTTCTATAATGGAAAGAGATTCACGAACAGGCACACTTGTCCGCACATTCCAGGTTCTGGAAGATAAGGTTTCATTGCGTAAGGACCGGTTAGGCGTGCATGGACGTGTACGTGTTTGATGTATGAATATACATGGTAGTAAGAATATCACCATCGGCCTGCTGAAACACAAGAAATATGGTATCCACTATGCAATAATAGATGGCGATATAAGGGGCTGGACATCGCTGGTAGTTATCAAATTTCTAATATATTATAAAATCTTATGAAAGAGACAGAAGCAACGAACCATACGCTAAAGAGTATGAAAGAGGTAGAAGATAAGGAAGCAAGGATGATCCAAAATGGGCAAGACAGTCCTGTGGACTGGGATAACTTACAGTCCTGTGGACTGGCATGGAACGCATTATACAGATTATGCAAAATTATCGATTGCAGTTCTGGTAATAATATTGCAGATATTATTGCAAAAGTATCGATTGCAGTTCTGGTAATGCCTATGCCTAGTGGGGTAGGCATTAGTGGACAGATTGAAATGCTAACAGTGTAGACACCGGAACAAATATCATGTCCCTCTTAGACTTATCATATGATGATGGGGCCTTTTAAGAGTAATAGTAATATCGTCTGATCAATTCTGGTTGTTGTCTTCTATTGAAACCCATTAAAACCATTACTGACGAAACATATCACAATAAAATATGGGCAAATTCGCTTGGTTCTTCTTTATGTAAAAGTAATAGAGAACAGACCAGATTTCCGTTCTACCCAGATATTCAACAGGGAAACTTTCTTTACTTAAAATTTATTAAAAATATTACCCACTAACCAACTTTGTTGATATCATCAATTAATTTCTCTGCCTTTGCTGAAAAGAAAATTAATTATTGTATGGAATCAAAATTAGTTACAGATATCAACAAATGTAGTAACAAAGAGGTAAGTTCTATTCTGTTTTTTGAGAGTTTACAACTTAGAAAGCAACTGAGGACCCAGAAACAAAATATTGAACAGCGATATTAAATCCTAAAAGAAGATGGGGAGAATTGAACTAAGGGCATCCATAAATCTTTTCAGCATGGCTTTTGAAGTTCATCGAAAAAACTTTACGACAATTAGTGGATTCAAAAAAATCAATGCAGATCGCCTTAAATAATCTTCATCGTGATTCAATAAAAAGCTAGTAAAATAAATCAATTCAGTTCCCACATACCCAAAAACCTATGTTCCTAGATGCTGTCAACACAACTTAAAACCCTGTCCATATGCTCCTAAAAAAGGTACCCATTAGAGAAATTAAAAGAAGCCTTTAACATAGGGGCTCAACTAATTTCAAAACAAAAACCTAAGAGGAGGTTGGTTTATTGAGACTAACCTAACAAATGACAGGTTAACGTAACTAAAATAAATAGCAACGATAACATCACAGCAAGGCTAGAGTTTATTTTAAAAGAAAAGCAGTAGCGTATACATAGTACCTAGAGTAACGATTTGATTTATTCAAGGAAGAACACAGCAAGCCTCCGCAGCTGTAACAGCCTCATGCAGGAGGATCCCACCGTCGATGGCAACAGATCAAAACAAAATAGTTCTTGTTGCATAACAAAGAAAAAACCTCCAGTCAATGATGAAAAACTAGGGCAGATTAAGCTTCTGAACAAATCTACACAAAGATGAACATTGCGTAGAAAGATTCAGATCAACATTGCGTATATTAGATCATAGAACTTGCGACCAAGAAAGCAGAAGAGGACCCACAATGTACATAACAGAGAGAGTAAAAAAAGAGAGAGATTAAATTTAAGATCAGATCATAAATATTTACAAAGAGTAAAAGAAGAGAGAGATACATACATCCATTGACAAAGAGCACAGATCTCCATTTTGAACCAGTCAACCATTTTCGAGGTGCAGTCGAGTCCAACTTCCTCCATTTCACACATACACTCTACGGGCAGACGCCCAGATATGCCATTCTCCCACTATGAACCTCTACAACTACCACCATCACTCCCAGTTCTTCCAACGTGCTTCAGCTTGAAAATAAGACTCTGTAACAATGTTTGATATATATAGAGGCACTGACAATTCTTAAGAAGACTCTGTAACAGCTTGAGAAT
This sequence comes from Pinus albicaulis, assembly GCA_034641835.2. Classification (NCBI taxonomy): domain Eukaryota; kingdom Viridiplantae; phylum Streptophyta; class Pinopsida; order Pinales; family Pinaceae; genus Pinus; species Pinus albicaulis. The sequence continues at coordinate 41,574 of JAXQQM020063712.1, read as the reverse complement.
TCTTTGACAATGTTTGATATATATAGGCACTTTCTGATCTCTTCACAATGTTGTTAGAACTGACGCTTGAAAAGAAGGCAAGGTAACAAACTTTAGAATAGGCGCGCTTCACAAAGCTTGAAAATATCTTCCTTACAAACTTGGAAATATCTTCCGGGTTGTGTAACAAACTTTTAATGAAAAGGAGTGGTAGCATGAAAAATATCTTCCTTTAACGGATATAATACATGCTTCTCGGCTTCCTTGCTTTCCTTCAACGGATAGAATGGATGCTTCCCGGGGCGGCCACATCTACTTCAACGGATAGCATAAAAGAAGTGCGCCCACATCTACTTTTAAAACATCTTAAAACAATGTGCAGTGTATGCTTTATGCAACTAAATCAAGAGCCATTTTTATTTGCAAAAACTCTTTTAATTAGTACAATTACGTAATAAGATTTAAGACTGTGTACCTGGACGGTCGTATATATATAACATTATCTATTTGCTTTTTATTTTTAAATATAGAGTTTATATGTTTATTTTTAAATTCCACCTTCATTTTATCTTATTATGAGTAATTTTAATAATCAATTTTATATCATTAAATTAAAAGGTTAAATTTTGATATTATAGTTTGTATTTCAAGTTATAACCATTTTCATTAATATAAATATAACCATTTTGAAAAAAAATTATACTTTTAAATATTTGATCTTTCTTGCATCTGAATTTGGAAGGAATTACAAATTTCATACATTTTGAGCAACACACTAATACAATGTTTTAACTACAAATTTCTATTTTCAATTTTCAATTTACAAATTAAGAATATCCATGGTAAATCTAGATAGTTAAAAATATTTTTAATTGCTTTTTTAAATAGATATATGTTTAAATCATATATTACTTCTCTTACAATTGATAAAAATTATAATAATAACAATTTTAAACAAAGTTAAAATTTGGTTATTTTTATGATTTTTTATAAATCTTGGTAATGTGAGATGTATGAAAACACAAGTGTCATGCCCACAAATTAGACCAATAATTCAAGATGCCTCATCAGAGTGACAACATGTTCCCTCAACAATGACATGACGAACTTGCGAGTGCTTCACTTACACTATGCCTCTAAGCTTATACTTTTGTTATACATTTAGTTAACAATGTTTAGTGGAATATAACATATAACCAAATCACATCTATGATTGCTCTTAACTTCAATCTTGCATAAACATAACATGTAATCATACTATCTTCATGAAACAATAAAGTTGCACCGAAATGTATAAATCACCATATACATGTGATACAAGTCTGCACGAATACAATGTGTATGTAATGGTCCTCATACAATTATAAGAAATAAAAATCCATAGTGTACTCCAGGATTGGGTGTGGTTTATCAAACCCACTCTCTCACAAATATAAAACATTATGACTCAAATGTGAGCCTTCTCAATACTTGAGCATGGATTCTCAAGTCACCCTAAAATGCAATAAAATGTTTGCACAATTCCTCATTGTTTACTCGAGTACAACTTCCCAAGCCAACGAAAAGATAAATTTGAATCCATACTCGAGTCACCCTACCTAACAGATTCTAACCTAATGTGAGTATTGTAGCGAATTATTTATACTAGACCTACAACAACTTGAAACACCTCCCAAATTTATCTACACAAAGAACGTGTTGATGACCAGTATTCGAACTATACAAAATGGTTCTAAATAGTCTACCTCTCAAGGAACATATCAATCATCTCAAAAGGACCTCATAGTTATCCCTCAATTCATAATGTGGGTTATGATTCACTGTAATGTTTTACCTTTTGCAAGTGTCAATTTTTTTTCTCCTCCAAATTCCCACCATTATGTATAAATACCGCCTCCAAAGGGTGGCAGGTGAACCGTAAATGTTTGTGAACACTAGCCACACCTTGATCTAACAATTCAACTTTGAAGTATAACAAAACCCCAATTTAATGTATAAATAGTTGCACACAAGTAGCATCACCTAGGCTGGCCTATTAATCTTTCCATTTACCAATTGGCTCGACTCATAGTGTGATAATCTCATGATGCCATTGAATAATATGTACCACTATGAACGCACATTGTATGCCATGATCATTGTATTGACCTCTTCCTTGGCTTGTCATGCCACCCTGATGCCATGATGCCACACTAATCTAGTGACTCTTTTAATGTCGTAGTCAAATCTCATGTATTCACCATGTCTTGGTCCATCTAATGTCTTGTTTTGCCTCATTGATCCCATATCAAGGGTGGAAGGTGGAAGGTCAAGTTTTGTGTCCCTTGGTCGCATTGTAAGCAGACACTCTAAATTTTTTATGTAACAAAACCACCATATAATATGTAAGTAGGTGCACAAAAGTAGTGGCACCTATGCTAACCTATGGGTTGTGACATCTCCAACCTTGGTTGACTCATCATGCCATCATCCCATAATTTCATTGCACCACATGTGTTCGCATGCATACAATTCATGTGCCATGCTCCTCATCTTGTCCTCATATTCAATCCATCATGCCACATTGAGGTAATTGTTCCAAATTCATCCCATGACTCATATAATGTTGCGGCCTCATTATGGTCCCATCCCATGTCTCAATGATTTCTTGGTCCATCTCATTTCTTGTTTTGTCTCATGTCCCGATACCATATCAAGTGTAAGTACCCTAGTCATGAAGGAAGTACCCTTAGGTCATACTCACACATCTAAGACTCGCCACCCTAAGTAACTAGCAATGATTCCATTTCCAAGTGGCTCATTAAGAATATGAAGTGGAGTAGCCTCGAGGACTACCTATACCAAGTAAATTGTCTAGTATTTTTTCTCTTGGAATTTCTCATTCTACCCCTCAATGAGCTCCATCAGATATTGTAAAAGCTCATTTTAATCCTAGGATTACTCCCCCATACCTCATTGGAACTGTAGGGGAAGAAATCTCAAGCTTTAATGGAAGTTCCCTTTTTGTATCGTCATGTGAAACTATTGTGTTGCGTTCCAGCTAATTGCATGGGGTTAAGCCCCTTTCACGTACCCTGCCACTTATGTCTTACATTCCTTTCTGTTACAACTATCCATGTGGAATTCATGACTTCCACATCACCATGGGAATAAAATACCCATGGGATTGCGACTAACACCTCAAGAAATCATAGGGATAGAGTCACCATGGTGATGTCATTAACTTTTTTTATTTAGGGTGATGTGACACCCTCCACAAGGCTCCACTTAGAAATTTCCACGTGTCACCCATTTATATGCCACTTGACCCCATAAAAACCCCAAATCTATGTGATGCATGTCCTTCGTTTGAGGTTTCCACAAATATATGAGGCCACCACACATAACACACTAGCCATGTGTCCCATCCAGGTATTATCATGACCTAAATTATTAACCTGACCCCCGACAAGGAGGTCCTACCCAATATTACCACTTGAATCGACTTCCCATGAGGTCGAAACTAGCAAGCCCTTCTCTCCTTCAGCTAATGAAATTAGAGTTCTTGTGACATACATAATTATGTTTTGGGATTTCATTGGTGCTTGGTCATGGTTTTCTACCACATATGGCCTATTACGACTATAAGGAATATCCTTTAATGAATTAAGGTTCATACCACACACTTTTCCATACGAGTACATTTTTATATATATGGTAGTAAATATATTTAGAGATATCCCTCCTGAGCTTATATTGTGTGCACATACACAATGTCGTGTTATCCTTCCTGACCCTATAGAGGCTTTGGCCGGGTCTTCAATATATCTATATATATATATATATATATATATATATATAGAACATGCATATACTATCCTTCCTAAGCTTGGCACTAATAAAATGAGGTGTGACAGACAATATCTTAAATGCACAATTAAGTTGTACAAGGATTTATCAATTCATTCAAACTAATTCCCATTAGAGAAAATTCAATCTCATAATAGTTCAAGAATACACATGCCCCTTAGGATAATAATGAAATTAAACAAGTTTATGAATGCATGCGAGAATCCATTCAATTAACAAATAACCTTACAAGAATTCAATATTCCTCAAATATGCAGGAAACCACATTGCATACTAAATCACAGAAATTGACCAACACATTAAATAAGTACCAATACATGCCTTAATTCAACACATTAAACATATTCTAAATATTAAAGTGCAAGACCTTTAGTATCAATTATCTTGTAAAATGTGTTGAATGAATGAGATTGGGACATTGACTCTCCACCCAACCATAGACACACTACAACTAAGCCTTTGTTGTAATAGTCACCCCAATTCATATTTTGATAATTCAAGATGCGTGCTCAATGGATTGAACGAATGTTGCCCTCTAAAATAGGGAATCTATACAACCATCTACCTCCACATTCCAACTACTACATGCAGTCACTTTATCACATCGAATCCAAAGGAGCGCGCCTAAGAGATCCTCTTCCACCTCCCTATGCTTAATGGAATGAATTGTCTACTCCTTGCATTCTACTAGAAGCATATGGATATTCACTCTTTCTTCCCCCAAAGTAGTGCCTGAAGTGTGATGGATGATGTTGTCTCCACTCCATTCTATTCCAAGAGTAACTCCTCAAGAGTTCCATCTTGGTGGCTCTTTTCGACTACCATAATAAAACCATTTTTGGTTGCATGACAAAGACTCTCGTCACTTGTTATTTCTAAGCTCGGCCATAGTGGTTATGTTTTTTTACAAAAATTCTCTACAATCCCTCATTCAATTTACCTACTAGGGATTAAGGGAATGTTGTCATGGTAGCACAACTGATGTATTTCATTAATATTCTTTCCTCCCTACATTTTGAATTCATACAAGGAAGTATGGTCCTTTTTTCTACTTTTTTGTTGTAATAGATCTGACCTACAAATTTAATAAAATGAAAAATATTCGCAATATCTATCAATAATCCCAAAATAATGAGAGAAAAAAAAATATAGAATCTTCAAATATTTATTAATCTAAACCCTTGAGGTAGGGTAACATCGTACAACTACTCCTTAAGGAAGGAGATCACTCCAGAAGCCATATTATTGTCAATACAATAGTCCTTGACGTCCCTCAATGGAGAGTCTCTAGCCTCTATATAGGCTTCATACATAAAATACAATGGGTAGCTACCATGGGTCATACATTCAATACTATGGGCTTACAACATTATTTCCTAACTACTTGTAGTCCCTTGCATAATGTGGGTTAACCACTATATTTATTAATTATGGCTCATGTATTTATCATCCTTACATTACATTATTTCCATGGGTACCTCCCCATTTACCCCATATGGTTCCCCCTATGTATACATCATATTATCCCACCTAGGTATACCTCATATTATCCCCCCTAGGTATACCACAATATTGTCAGTTTGTGTTTTCTTATTTTTAATCGGCCTCTTTCTACAATTATGTTTACATAGCCAACACCATTTTTTTATTAAAGAAACTATGTTCATCATTATCATACTTTTTATTTTCTATGCACTGATGTGATTCTCTTTCTCATCAAAACTTGAGTTATCTTGATTGCTTTGATGACCGCCCTTTTTCCTTTGTTGTTAATGTGCCATATTTTATAGTGATATGTTGTTTGGAGCATTGTTTTTGGATTTATTGGAGAACTCTTGCTAATTTATTGAATCTTCCCTACAACTTCATTATATCTCTAATAGATTCCACTCCATGTATACTATCTTTTAATATCTTTATGGATGCTGGATGAATCCCTCTTAATTGGATTTTGAAATATTTTTGTTGCCTTCGGTTACCAACATGATACCATTTAAAGTTAAACCCATACATATAAAGCTGATTAACAAAAAAACTTCTTTGGCAATAGATTCTGATGTAACACAATATATAACTTGTCATTAAGGTTGGATAAGGAAAATCAGGACTCGTATTTCAATCATAGTGTTCAAGTAAGAGATGATATCAACCATAAAATTCATTGAGTTGAAGTGGTGGATCTGCCTCTAGGACTTTGAGATAGTATGGGTGTACTGATTTGTAGGAAGGAGAAATTGGAATGTCAATCCATTCACTCCATATTGATTAACAATAAGGCCTTCAATTTATTTTCTATTCCTTACAGTAAAATCAATCATTGTGTTTATGACCTACATTAAGCCTTTAAAGGGGATGATATTTCCAATATAGGTGTACTTTCTCCATGAGATGGTCTTCCTAAAGTTTGAAGTGGCAACGTATTCTCACCAGTTCATTTGAAGGAGAAACATAACTTCCCAAGAAATGACTAAAAGGATGTCTAAAACCCTCTAAGAAAAATGGTTGCTCTATGATAGAAGCTTCATGCTTTAGAGGTGTATGTAGTTTATTTATACAAATATCATCCTAAAAACCCTTTCTTTTTAAATATTCTACTCTCTAAAAAAATCATGATCTTGTTTGCACTATGATTAACATTATCAATAGAAAAATCTTAGATGGAGGATCCCTTTTTTTCCTAAATTTATGGAGATGTTTGTTATTCCTTAATCTTCATCATATTTAGTAGAATACACTAATTCAAAAAGGAAGAGGCCATGACCTTAAGCTATTTAGATCTCTCTGAGAAGCATAATGTGTAATATTAAGAAAGTGGGAAATGGAATTGATATCATTTGTTGATGGTAGAGATTTCAGATGAGGCTTTGCACCACCACAGGGCAAGGTAATAAGCATAGGTATATGATATATGGAGCTTATTTCTCTTTTTACAATACTTTAAATAGGCCAATCTTCCACCAAAATACTTTCAACCCTTGGAAGCTTGTAAAGGTATCTGGACATCTCAAAAATATGTAGTTGTGTTTGATAATGGCTACAATTTTTGGCATAGGATAAATAAAGAAGTTGTGAAATAACATAGCAATGTGGAAATATTACGATTTCAATATAATTGAAATATCCTATACCATGAGATTCACTCATGCAAAGTTTTAGCAAATGATATTGGTCAAATTATAAAAGCCACTTGTTCACGTGACTAACTCCTACATTGCTCACTGAAAATGGGATATTCTTTTTTACTATTGTGAAAGTCAAACATGTCACGAGAACATATTTTATAATTTATTTTCATGGTCAAGACCTTTCATAAGCAAGCAACACATACGTGGGAAAATTAAAATTAAGTTTATTGGTTACCAAGTTCATAATATATGATAAAAAAACCTTTATAGTATGGTGTAATTGTTTTAACCAACCAACCAAGTTAGCTATGTCATTACAAACATCTAAAAGAGTACTCATTGGGATCTATAAAATAGAAAAACATGTTTATGAACTCAATGTACTTGTTTACAGAGGGCCAAATACGATGCAACCTACGATGCATTTTATCCAGATTCTTCAATTCAGGTTAGAAGAAACTATCCAACATCGAGAGAATATCCCCACTCATTGAATGAATCATTTTCCATATCCTTTCCCAAAGAATCCCATGATGGTTTTAGTGGCTTTAGATTATCAAAAATTTGAATCAATTTTGAAATCAAAGATGTACCACTTTAGAGGGGTTTTAGGCAGCAAGCTTTCCCTTGAAAATTATCTGTGTTGTGGTTTGATTTGTTTCTTTTTTCACTTGTTGTGATTGGAGATTGTGTTTAATTTCCGAAATTGATTTGTAGAAGGATTCAATATCTAGCTTTAGTACATTGCTTGATCGGATTGAATCTATTGATATACATATTTTTGTATAATTTCTACATGGTATCAGAGCACAGGAAATCACTATAGTGGAGAAGAATTTGAGTTTGTGACTGAATAGAATTCGAATTTGCAAAAGTATTCTTGATGTGACAGGTGGATCAGGATCGAAATGGATTTCAATGGCTTGAGATTAGAGTATGTACTCAAGGGAAGCTCTAACTATATTGCATGGAAATACATAATGGAGGCAGTACTAGAGGACAATGGGCTGAAAGAATTCATTGATAATGATGTTCCCAAACCCATTATAGCAGATGCTGCAAATCTTGATGCTTGGCAAAAGAAGGTTGCAAAGGCAAGGAGGATCTTACTAGAGGGATTACAAGACCACATTGTCTCAAGTCTCCATGGAAAAGTGACACCATATGAAATGTGGAAAGCTTTGACAAATCTGTTTCAGAGCAACAATGATCATATGAAATTGGCACTTAAGGACAAGCTCAAGAAAATCAAAATGGAGAAAGGCGACACCATTGCAAAATATTTTACAAAGTTTGTCCAATGTCGGGATGAGATTGGGAGCGTCGAAATTACTGTCACGGATGATGAATTGGTGAGCCTAGCTCTTCTAATACTTCCCAAGAGTTGGCATAGTTATCAGGACTCTGTAAATGGGAGGGAAAAGCTGCCAGATTGGGAACGACTTTGGTCAGATTTGGTGAAAGAAGAATTCAGGAAGAACACTAGGGATGGATCTTCATCTAAGAATGATGATGAAGAAGATTGTGCTTTGGTTTCCAAGGTGAATAAGGGGAAAGGAAAGAAATTCCAGTCCAAATCTGAGTCCGGCAAAGATGGCAAGAAGCGTGACATGTCCAGGGTGAAGTGTTTTCACTGTCACGAGCATGGACATTATTCCACTAATTGTCCACAAAAGAAGAAGAACAAGAAGGCTTCAGGATCTGCAACTGGTGAGGCTTTGGCCTCACAATTTGAGCTTGAATTCTCACTCATTGCATGTATGGTGTCAAGTGAAATGGGATCGGTGTGGTACTTGGATAGTGGTGCATCCTTTCCCATGACGGGAGACAAAGAACTTTTCAGTAGCTTGGAGGACAAGGACCTCCAGATGCATATCAAAATGGGTGATGATGGGTAGTACAGTGCTACCGGGATTGGTACAATTACCTTCCAGAGACAGTCTAGTAAATCCTTTCGGTTAAAATATGTAATGCATGTACCAGGCTTGAAGAAAAATTTAGTCTCAGTCGCAATGTTGGAGGATAGAGTCTATGATGTTGTTTTCAGTGAAGGAAAAGCTTTCCTTCGACACAAAGCAACATGAAAAGCCAAGAATATTGGGATTCATGTTAAGAATATCTATAAACTTGATGTATATGGTTTGGCAGAATTGATGGGTAAGGCAGACAAAGTGGTGAGCCGAGATGAGGGTGAGTTATGGCACATGAGATTGGGCCATCTACACCACAGAGCCTTGAAGGTCATGTAGCAGATTTCTATGGGTATTCCCAAGGTTACCTTGCGCAGTTAGACACATGCAAGGGATGTACTTCGGGGAAGTATGCAAAGGCCAATTTTCACAAGAAGGAGAATTGAGCCTTGGAAATCCTTGAGAGAGTTCACTCATATGTGTGGACCATTCTCTGCTGCTTCAACAACAAAGCATAAGTACTATGTGATATTCTTTGATGATTTTTCTAGAAAGTGTTGGATCTACTTCATGCAGAAGAAATATCAGACGTTCTCAAAATTTCTTGAGTTCAAAGCACTGGTGGAGAAATACACGGGGAAGCATGTGAAGGCTCTTAGGAGCGAAAATGGTGGTGAGTAAATCTCCAATGAATTCAAGAACTTCTGCAGAAAAGAATGAATTCAAAGAGAGTTGATTGCGCCTCATAACCCACAAGAGAATGGGGTCGCAGAAAGAAAGAACATAACAATTGTGGGTGCAGCACGAGCGATGTTGCATGATCAAGGCCTACCATTACATATGTGGGTGGAGGCATGAAAAACAAAAATATTTGTGACAAAATTTAGTCCTCATCGGATACTTGGCATGAGTACACCAGAGGAGGCTTTTACTTGTAAGAAACCTGATGTTTCATATTTTAAGATTTTTGGCTCATATGTTTATGTGCATGTGACCAAAGACGCCAGGAAGAAGCTTGAACCAACAACTAAGATTGGGATATTTTTGGGGTACACTGATACTCCCCAAAACTATCGGGTGTATTTTCCAAATAGCAAGATGACTGTTGTGGGACGGGATATAAAATTTGATGAGGAGAAAGCCATGCGATTGTCCCTTGAGAAGGAGTTGGATTTGCATGTAGATGAGGAACTCTTGGTTCCAAAGAATGAACCTCAAGGTGTGGAGTAGACACATGCAAAAGATCATGGATTGGCAGAAAACACTCATGCAGAGCCATCCACCAAAAATGGTAGAAGGCGCACCACGGAATCTGATAGATTGAGACTTGATGTGTCAGAGAATGTAGGAGCCCCTATTTCACTGTGCAGACAGAGACAACCTCCAGACAGGTTTACTGGATACATGGCTCTTATGATAAAGTGTATTGTGAGAGAACCATCTTCCTTTGAGGAATCAGTGCAGAAACCAATTTGGGTTGACGCTATGGTAGAAGAGTATGACTCCATCATCAAGAAAAATACATGGGAAGTTGTCCCAAGACCAGTCGGAAAATCAATTGTTGATTTAGATGGGTCTATAAGGTGAAGCAAGCAGCGAATGGGAGTGTGGAGAAGTACAAGGCCAAATTTGTGGCCCGGGGATTCTCACAGGTTGAGGGGATTGAATATGAGGAGACTCTTGCACTAGTCGCGAGGTACTCTTCCATTAGATCTATCCTTGCACTCTCAATGCAGATGGGGTGGAAAATTCATCAGATGGATGTGAAAATCGCATTTCTCAATTGAGTTATTGAGGAATAAGTGTACATAGAGCAACCAAAAGGTTTCAAGATATTTGATAGTGATTCACATGTGTGCCGACTCAATAGAGAACTATATGGGCTGAAGCAAGCACCTTGTGCTTGGTACACTCAGATTGACAACTATTTCACTGGGTTGGGATTCACTCAAAAGTGAAATAGATGCAAACATGTACCAGATTTTGGTTGATGGTAAGCTCTTGATTATCATACTTTATGGTGATGATCTAATTTTGACAGGTGATGAGAAACTGATAACTTCTTTCAAGGAGGATCTTGCAAGGGAGTTCGAAATGATGTACATGGGACTCCTTCAATATTTCCTTGGTTTGGAAATATGGCAGCGGGATGGTGATTTTTTTGTTTCTCAAAGCAAGTATGCCAAAGAGATACTGGTAAGTTTCACATGGAGAGTCGTAAACCCATGGATTCCGCTTCTAGGAAATTGGAGGAAAGAGGATACTACTTCAGGAGAAGTAGTGGACACTACTGTCTACAGGCAGGTAGTGGTTTCACTGATATACTTGGTGAACACTAGACCAGACATTTGCTACATAGTTAACTAGGCGAGTCAAGCTATGGTGAAGCCGACCAAGCTCTTTTAGAAGGTGGGGAAGCATGTCTTGAGATATCTCAGGAGCACTATAGAGTATGGATTATGGTATATATGGATAGAGGGACTGAAGCTTCAAGGCTTCACGAATTCAGATTGGGAAGGCAGTCCATCAGATAGAAAGAGCACATCAGGAGGGATCTTCAACATACAATCGACAACAGTTTCTTGGTACATAAGGTAGCAGCAATCTATGGCACTCAATTCAGCCAAGGCGGAGTACATGGTAGAAATTCAAGATGCATGTGAGGCCATTAGATGAGAAATATCCTGGTTAGTTTGTTTGGTTCTCAGATTTATTCGACGGTGATACATTGTGATAACCAGAGTTGTATTAAACTCTCGGTTAATCTGGTATTCCATGATAGGTCCAAGCACATAGACATCTGGTGCCACCATCTTAAATATTGTGTTCATAGGCTCATTATGTTACTTTAGTACATTCTCACGGAAGACCAGAATGCAGATATTCTAACAAAGACTATCTTCGAGAGAAAATTCGAATACCATAGAGGCAGGATCAGGGTGACATATAATCCCTTTCTTGTTGAGAGGGAGTGTTGAAAGTCCAACAAGAAATTGCATCACACACACTATTGTGGGACCAAAAGGTCCTAGCGGTACATTGGTGTGAAGGCCAATTTAATTAATTAAATTGGTGCAGTGTCTAATTTAATTTTCACTTAATTAAATTGGACAATAAAATGTAATCTTATCCCATAATCACTTGTAATAGTTAACTGAGTGTGATAAACTCAGTTAGCTCATGTATTTTTATTTGAGGGTGGTTGGTGAGGCATGCAGAGTGATTCTATTAGTTATGGAGTTCAAATTGCGGTTGTTTCTTTAGTTTAATGCATGAGTAATTAGTTAACTTAGTTAGGTGAGTTAGAGTCATTTGAACTAGTTGTAACTGTTTGTTTCACTAGTGAGAGATCAAGTAAATTAAATATTATTTAATTCAAAATAATTGATCTGCCATGCAACTAACGATTTACTATTAATAGTTGCATACATGTCAGTTCCAGTGGAGACCCAGTTGAGTCAAAGGTTAAAGGGATGTTAACTATCATTTGTGTGATTAGTATGTTTCCCGTATGCAATGAGACCTCTAGTGGATTGCCCATGATCCTTGCACAGTTTTGGAAGGATGAAATTCCTAAAGAATATGGATTGCATTCCACATGAATTGTGCTTTGTTGATTTTGTCCAGGACAGTGTGAGACAGTTGTGAGAGTGCATGAGACTCTTGTGAGAAGAGTGCATTGTAATTGTTTCATGATTCTATGGTGAATATACAATAGAAGATAGAGGAGTTTTTAGCAGCAAACTTTTCCCGGGAAATTATGTGTTTTGTGTTTTTATTTTTTTCTTTCTGCACTTGTTGTGATTGGTGATTGTGTTTAATTTCCACAATTGATTTGTAGAAGGATTCAATATCTAGCTTTAGCACATTTCTTGATCTGATTGAATCAATTGATATACATATGTTTGTATAATTTCTACAAATATTAACTCTAAATGCAAGCAAAAGGAAATAAATCCTAAGCCTATCTCAATTAGGAAGATGTAGATCTAACCCAACCGAGAGCAAGATATTTAAATGGATTGGATAATTAACATGTCTCTTTTATGATGAACATCTGACTAATGAAATAGTTCTAATAGTTGATATTGTGATTGAAAAACATGCTATGTCCAAATACTTTTAACATCGAATGATTAACCATTAAAAAAAGGAAATAGTTCACTTAATCTTAATGGTTATTAGAAAATTTTTAGATGACAAATTTTTGAGTAAATAGTTACTCAAAAATTTGATTTAAGCACTTGGGAAAATAAGAAAATCGACACTAGATCCATGAAACAAATAGATCATATACTTGACCTACAAGACAAACATTCATATCAACAATAATGCACAACATGAACTAATTTGCACATATATGCTATCAAAAGATAAATTTTGCATTATAAATAAAGTATTCAAATACTGATCCAGATTTGAAAATTACATTGTTTTTCATCCTTCTTGATGCATTTGGAGTGGAAAAAGTGGAGGAATCATCTCACTAGATCCTTTTTATTGGTGGGACCCACTTTGGCGAAATGAGGTTTGAAACCTTATGTGTGTGTTTTGATGCATCAAACGACATTTTTTGTGGGTAAAAATTTTCCACCCTAGGGAAACATTTTTTTATGCTATTCTACACTCATATATCTTTCCAACGGTGCAAGAAAGACATAAATTAGAGTTTGTATGCAAAAGTTATGCCACTCAAAAGTTTACCTTCTTGTTTTCACACCTATAGTTCATGAGGATGCCACGTCAACCCCCATTATTCATGGAAAAAGGGTTAGCCACGTGTTTTTGATGTAAAGGAATCTAAAAGAGTCTATTTTGTAACTCTAGTTAATATTTGATGTAGTCAAACTTAACCACTAGTAGGCTATCAGGTTGTGTTATAACTTGGTCACTGGGGAGAAGAGACATTCCATTATTTCGAGAGAATTTTGTTCCATAGCTGAGCAAAGAAAGCCAAGAAATATAGGAGATAGAGAACACATAAAGTATCTGTGCACTGTAGTAGCACACAGGACACATACATTACTTCTTTGTACCTGCAACCATATTTCCAGACAGAGAAAGACAGCTAAGCGACCTCACCTTCCAACTAGGTTTTCTCCCAAAAGGGTTTCCCAGAGAGCATATATTGTGTCTACGTGTGTGTGTGTGTGTGTGAGCTTATTTTTCCGTTCTCTACTTTTCTGTATAATTTTCATTCGCATGTATGCAATAATTACAGTTAAATCTATAGATATTAAAGTTTAAGAAAACTGTAATAATGTAGAATATCAGTTTTTAAATATAATATTATCATATCTGTTGGGATGAACTGTCCAGTGGAATACCTATGGAAATTTATGGATCAAATGTGGATGGATTAAACCTAGTCTCTTTGCTATGTATCTCCAACAATCCTTTCAAAGTGATCAACTCTGCTAGCAAGGAGAAGAATTACAAAAGTGCAAACTCTGTCTCACTAACAAAGATTTAATTCTAGAAGGAAAATCCCCAATATCCTCAGATATGAGTATTTCCTCTTCACCTACATCTAAAAACCATTTCCAAAATTGCTTCATATCATTCAAAAATGTAGAGAAGAGGAACCCATTACTCCTTCTCAAGACTCATATTTATAATTTTACAAAAATCTTCAAAAATAGAGAGTTGTCGAAAGTGGTTTAGATCACTATATTTTGGAGCTGCAAATATTCTTCTTCTCCTTTGTTGGTGCAATAAAATTGCTCCAAAATTCCTTAGTTTCATAATCTCCAACTGATCTCCTGCCAAAATAAAATTTCAACCAATTAAAACTTACCAACAAAACTAAAAACCAAAATTAGGGAAATAAAATTCTCATTAAAATTGTCAAATAGAAATTAAATTGAATAAATAAAATGAGAGATTTTTCATGCTATGATTACTTCATGTAGAAATCTGATTAGCACTTGGAAAATATAGAGAATGTATTATCAACACCATTTTCTCCAAGCCAATGAAATTTTCCCAAAATTCAACTCAGAACAACAAATTTTGTTACAAATTCATTTCTCAATCTTATGCTATTTTTTGGAATATTAAATGTGAATATTTTGTTAAATTAATGCTCTGTGATTATTCTTCTTGTTTCTAGCTTTTTAACGAGCCATCTTGAGCCTTATTTGGAAAAGTAGAACTCAACATATGCCTCTCCAAAGTTGAGTTATCTAAACTACCAGAATATTGGAAAATACATGTTTGGACCAAAAATTGGACATTTTTTTATTAAAAATACTAATTTTACACTGTATTAATAAATTTAAAATAAAATAATTACTAAACATATTTACGAATTAAATTAAATTAAATTAAATTGAATTAAAATAAATTAATATATACAAAATTTAAATTTATTTAAAATTTAAAATTAATTAAATTATATTAAATAAAAAAAAATTATATTAAAAAATATTAATTAATTAAAAAATAATTAATACACACACACACACATATATATATATATATATATATATATATATATATATATATATAGAGAGAGAGAGAGAGAGAGAGAGAGAGAGAGAGAGAGATAATGGAGTGGTTTTTTGGGCTTATATATGGGAGTTATGGGAGTATAAGGTGAATGAAAGGAGAAAGAAATTATTTTAACTTCCATGAGGCTAAAAAGAGCCTATGGGACAGATTGTTTCTCCATCTGGTTCTTATATTCGGCCCTTTTCCTATGGAGTCTTACAATAAATGCTCCCAGCTTCTCGACAAACTCTTCGTTGAATATATATATATTTTGTAAATTTAGTAGGACCTCACTATTTTCTATTTATATTTGTAAAGCAGGTTACAAAATTATAAAATCCAGTCCGTGGCCTCAACTTGCCCGTAGGAAACCAAGTCTGTTGGCCATCTTAATGCATGAAAAGAAAACCAAAATTGAAATAGTTTCATCCATCTATAACCTGCATGAGCTATCTGTTCTATTACATAAGTATCTACATACTGATAATATAAAATGAGTTCATGTAAGACCAATAATTTCATAAAAAAGCATGATAAAGAAAACAACTATCCATCAAATGAAGAAACTGGAGTTGGGTCTTTCACTGTGGACCCTGGCATATCAACTTGTTGTAGCTGCTGGAGTTGCTTCTCCATATGGCCTACCCGATCATCCAATCTGCTAATACGATCAGTTGCCTGATACTGAGTGATCTTGATATGTTGCAGCTAGTTCTGCATGTCCTGTAGCATGTCCAAAAGGTGAAGTTCAATCTTTGTTGAGTCTTGTTAAGCTTGGCCAGGGGGGAAACTCTGTATAGCCTTTGCTAGAAGGCACTTAACTATCCATTACGTATGGATAGAATGCTAGAATAATGTGAGACGACCCCAGGTGTTGCCAGGGTTGGTTATGAAGTCTAAGATTTCAGCTTCCGCTTCATTATCTTCAAGGTCAGTCTGAATGTCCCGTTCCCAACCATGAATTTCCTGGCGAACCGTGGATGAATTTCCCATAACATAGTTTGTGGCTAGGTTCTCAAGAATATCTAAATTGAATTTTCGACCTGGCTTCTTTGGAGCCTGCTCAAACTAAGCCTGTTGTTTCCCTTTTGCAGACTAAGAATAGGACCGACGCTTCCCCATAGTGGATAGAAGCCTATGCAGCAACACAAACAGGCAGGAGAAAACGATGAGGGAATCAGCAAAATCATAGGACCATCCGGCGCTTATCCAATGAACATCGATGATGCGTCTACTTGTCGAGCAAGGAACTACTAACCATAGGACCCAATTACTAAAGCAATAAATAAAGACAGTTTGTTTTCTCAAAGAGCAGAAGATCGAGAACCCTGTAACCCAAATCCAAAGACAAAAACCCTGATCTAAGATGGGCTGGAGGAACTTTAACAGGACTGACCGCATGCGGAAAATAGTGGTTGAGCTCACGAAGTTAACAGGAGCAGGGGTGATAACAGGGCACGTAGAAGGAGCGGGAAACATCTGGAACGTCACCCTATTAAAACCCCAACACAGAAGAGATAGAAAAGACCGAGAGTAGAAACTGCTCATATTGTTCCATTGTTCAGGAAATTGACACCACCTACATTCGCCAACCCGACAGCTTCCACTGTAAGTAGCCGCAACTACTACCTGATGCCATGAGCCCCACACCCTAACCGCAGAATTCAACCCCACCAACTGCAAGGTGCCTGACGGGACTGACCTGACTATGGTCCAAGAACTAACTGGAATTACAACACGAAAAATTGTTTTGGCTAACAAGTTGCAAGGGTCGCGGAAGCATGGTTTAACAAGCTTCAACATAGGAGTAACATAACTAAGGACCATTAACAGAAACAAAACCACCATAGTATAAACCATAACAAAACCATAGCAATTGCAACTGTGAGAGCAAGAAGAAAACCATATACATACCCTAACAAAGTTGAGTGGCTGACAGATTGAACGATGCTCGGCTTCCTCCTCTACTACCTCCAAACGCTTGTATGCAATGAGTGATGCTTGAACGAATTAAGGGAGGGAGGCAACCCACTTACCATAATAGAAACATTTCGTCGGTAGTATGACAGAATAGGCTGGCCATCCTGCAAAATCATTAAAGGCCAATATTTCACATACTATCGTGAGCTGAGATGCCGATGCGCCATTATGAACTGTAATGGCATGAAGGACGAGCAACCACCAACTATCATCGCTTATGAAACTCTGTCGGATAGGTGTACACCTCGATTGGGGGTCTTCATTGAATATATTATCCCAAGAGCTAGCTGCCAAAATATCTACATAATTTTCCCTGTTGCCTTTGAAGATTCTAAAATAGAATGATTTTCTATTTCCACTTTTCTAGCTGAGCAAAAAATACATACTCTTTCCTCCCACATTTCTTTTGGCCTTTTCCAGTGCCATGTTTCACAATGGATTTGATGAGAATTAGTCCTTAATTAAGCAATAATAATTTTGGATATCCAAGAAATATTGGCCCATATGTACGTTTTTTGTTGATGATTATGAGTGCGGTTAAATTCTTCACTGTAGTACTTCTTCTTTCTCCCTAGCTCTTTCTCCCAAGTATGTTTGTTGAACTTATTCTTCACAAAAAAAAATTATCTCTTTACTGTTTGTGGGACACATGCTCAAGAAAATACCCCATTTACTAAACCATTTGTTATTTTGCAGCATCCAAGTCTTCTTTCTTTTGCACAATATGCCATTAAACACAACCTTAGGCCATCTACCCTCTTCCATTTTCTCAATTTTTTTAAATACCTTATGACTCGCACCATAGAAATTTCTTCAATAGGAGCAACCCCTATTTCACTTAACAAGATAGCATAAGGAACTTCACTTTTAATTTTGAATTTGTTTGTAATCAAACGCTTTTGAATTTTCTCAATTTGTTTACCTTGCATATGAGATGTGTTTCTTGCCCATAGTTCACAACCGTAGATAATCACGGGGATCACTAGAAGCCTAAAAATAGTTAGAGTGGTTTCCCATTCCCATAACTCTGCCTCTCTACACCTGTTTGAAGAGCATACAATTATTTCCAACCCCCCAAAGTTCTTTTCTTTCTACAACCATCCCAACTCAAATTTATGTTGAAGTCAATTCCGAGGTGTTTGTAATCTACAACTTCTTCCATAATGTTGCCTTCAAAGTAGAACTTATGTTTTGTTATGCTTTCTTTTGTTAGAGAAATCCACTACTTTAATTTTGCTAATATTGACTTGCATCTCCACCCTTCAACAAAAATGCTCAAGGGGAAGTAAGTTCTCTTGCAAAGAAAGAGAAGATTTAGCAATCAGTATAAGGTCATATGCATACAAAAGAAGTCTTATAACTAAATTTCCCAAATGGATACTGTCACCCCCTTGCGAATTTAGCCACTCTTCAAGCTTGTCGATATAAACCAAAAAGGGTAGGAGACAATGGGAAACCTTGCTTGACTCGGATGTCGCTTATAAAACTTTCAGAAATGACTGCTAAAGTTCTAATTTTGACTTTCACCTCTTCATGCAGACTATGCATAGCTTCTCTCAAATTCCTGGGAACCCTGAGTTCCTCCATTCTGCGCCAAAGCTTATCCCTAGGAACCATGTCAAAAGATTTTCTGAAATCAACAAAGCAACAAAAAACTTCTTCCTTTTTTTCCCAAAATTTTTCAATGATGTGCCTTAAAGTTATACAATGATAAAATATGGAATGTTTAGGTCTAAAACCTTATTTTCCTTTAGCATGTTTATCTCTTTCTTCTACCCACTTTCTAATTTTATTTTCTAACATGTTTCCAAATAACTTTGCAAACAAGGGGTTTATCATTATGGTCCCATAATTGGAGGGATTATTGACGTCACCACTCTTGAAAAGAGGTATAGCCATACTGTAGGAAAGGAGTGGAGTAGGATTTATAAGGAGGCCAAGGGATCCGAAGAGCGGGAGGAATAAGGAGGGAGAGAGATTCTGGAGATGGAGAATCTTGGAGGAATAAGGAAAGGAGACCTGGCGATGGGAAAGAGTTGGGGAAATGGAGGGAGAGCAGACGTGTTGCACGTGGAGTGGGATCTTTTCTCCTTATATTATATTGTTAAAAAAGAATCACAACTATTTTGTTACTAAAAGTTTGTACCACAAAACATTATAGCCACTTCTATGAAATGTTCTGATTGGGATCTCATATTCTCGTATATTTTTTAGAATTGAAATTAAATTGGCTTTCCGAAATCTCGGATCTGGGATCCCGGAAATAAATTTTTAATTAAAATTTATTTATTTATTGTTTTCAAATATAAATGTAACATGAGTTATATTATATAGTTTTAATAAATATACAATTTTTTGAAACACGTGGTTTTGTAGGATAGTTAATTAATTAAAATGATAATTAAATAATTAAATATTAAATATTTATAAGTTATTTTAAATAAAATAAAAGTAGTGTAATTAACCTAGATTAGATGAATTAATCTTAATTAGTTAAAATTAATTAATTAATTAATTAATCTAATAAAATAAACTTTGTACATTTGAAAGTCGAGACGGTAAAAACTAACCGAACTTTGAATAGGTTCTGTTTGCAAACTGTAAGTCCAAATGAGATGAAACGTGAATCGTTGGAAAGTTAGTGAGAAACCGAATAGAATGAATCAATCAAAATGCAAATTCGAAGAAAATGAAAATATAGCAAAAATGTCACACACTTGACCAAATGAAAGTATTAAAGGGCGACTCGACCATAATTTATGTAGAAGGTCCCCATTGTTATTATGAAAATAATAAATTAAAAAAGGAAGGGTTGTGATTTTTCCACAACATGATCTCTAGTTATTTCTTGGTATCTATCAAAGAATCCATATTGTCTCCCAACTTCTTTCTACCTTCCCTACAGTTATCCCAATAGTCTTGAGGCTAGTCACTCCTAACCATGCAAAGAAAGATAAACACCTCACTAAATATTAGAGAAGAAATAAATGAAGCCATAAAAAGTTTGCTACTCGCTAATAGATGATAAAGAAATGGTTTGAAAAAAACATGTTAGTGAGAAATTTTCCAAGTATGAGACCTAGTGCTTAAATGGGATAAAATACATGAAGATAAGGGTAAGCACACCAAATTCCAACCCTTATGGCACAGTTTGTATATAGTCATTGAGAATATTTTTCTATGAACATATAAACTCCAAACTCTATAAGGAGAAACTAAACTATCCTAGTAAATGTCCAATTCCTAAAATATTATATCATATAATGACCCTAACTACCATTATTTGTACATAAATAAGATTTCTTTATGTTCACTTTTCCAATTTTTCCTTCCTACTTCCTTTTATTTTCATTTTTATAATCTACGTAGTTCGCTTCCTACACATAGATAAATATTTTTTTGACAACATATTCTTCACAATTACTTTAATAGAATATCTCTTCACTAGGATGATCCTTTCAGGCACAATATAGGTCTGACCAACAATCTGTGTATGAGATCTACGACTAGTTAATGATAATCATAGTCACAAATCATACCTATGGATAATACGATCATGATACAGATTTTATATAGGAACGCAACAAAATACATAAATAACCATGAACATAGAGATGCAGCGGAAATAATGCTTCATTTCATCAATATCAAATAACAGAAATATGTTTACAGGCATAATGGAAATAAAATAGCTAGGGTGCTGGTAGCGAATCTCTGAGAAGAGATGTGATGGCTATAGACCTCTGAACCGTGTTACAATGAGGCTCGAGGGCCTATTTATTATTGAGAAACAATGGAGAACTCTAAACTTCCAAAAACCTAACCCTAGGAGATGAAGCGCCAAAACTATGGGCCCCGTTTGGGTAAATTGGTGCTTCAACTTACCGGGGACGTAACTTTGGCATCCGATCTCCGTTTGACGCGCTCAATAGCTTGTTAGAAAGATATGTCCGAGGAGTACAACTTTTGAATGAGCCACATTGATCCATGGACCCATGTTGCTCTCCATTTTCCAAAAAAACGTCGTTTAGGGCCTCAAAACGACTCCGGAAGTTCAGGACCCGAAAAACTGCTAAAAATAGTAAGTTTTGTTGCAACTTGAAAACTGAAAGAACTAAAAATGGGGGTTCAAATGGAATAGGTGGGTGGCCACCAATATCCACCTGGATCATTAAGGCCCCAAAACGGCTCCGGGAGTGGAGGACCCGAAAACATGCTAAAAATAGTAAGTTGTGCTAAATGTGAAAAGCTGCAAGAATTGATGGTGCTGGTCCAAATGGAATAGGTGGGTGGCCACCAATATCCACCTGGATCATTCCTCCATCCTTAGGAAGCAATGGTCCCCATTGCGTTGAGATCCTCCATGAGATGAGGCAAATTCTGTTGAACTGAGTATTAGATGTGTTGAAGATGTCATGGACCTACGGGTGGACATGCTGGATGCGTTTAGTAAATTTGGTTTCTTTATCAGCCTCAGACAGTACATGTTTAGATTCTGTATGTGTAGTTGTAGGATGTATGGAAACATCAGGCGGTGGTGCGTTGGGAGTCAGATCAATGGAGTGCTTGTCCTGACAGTTTAGAAGAACCTCTATGAGTGAGGAGAAAATGTCCTCATATTCCTCCATGAATTTGTCCATCTGCTGCAGCCGTGCAAGGGAGCCCTGTTTCAAGGTTGTGGCCACAATATTCCTCTTTCCCTGTGATTGAGTTGTAAGGAAAATGAATTTCCTGGTTTGGGAAAAAATCTTACTGCGTTGATTTCAACCACTTTGGGATTCTAGGATCTAGCCCTCCTGAATCCGGAGAGGGATCTCTCCCAATAAGTGCAAATATGGATGTGTCTTTGAAGTTTTGGGTAATAATATTAGGCTAGTTATGAAGGCAAAGGGTTTGTTTTGTTTTTGGATGGTTGAGCATGATTACTGTTTGAGGTGGAGAGTCCTAAATGCAAGGAGTTTCAAAGGTGAGTAGTTGCAAGCAATCAGAGCAAGCTTTGGCCAAGAAGATAGATAATTGCAAGTTTTAGTCCATTGGGCTATGGAGTCATAATAGGATTTAATTGGGACAGCAAGAGGCAAGAGTGGTCCATGGGGCAAGTCATCTATGTCTAAGGATCTCTTTGAAGTTTGATTTATGGAATGAAATGATACAAAAAGAAGGGGAATTAAACAGATGCAAAACAAAGAGCAACCCAAGATCTGGTAAGTGATTTTAAACTAGCCAGCTTTTGACATACACTTGAGAAGAACATGAAAGCAAACTACGATCTAGTAAGTACTTTTAAACTAGCCAACCTTTGATACACTTTCAATAGAAAACAATATAAAAACAGAGGGAAACTTGAAGGCAACTGTTGGAGTAGAAACTAACTGGCCGGGCTCACCACAAATCCTCTCCTAGCTCTGCTTTACTTGGTCACTTTCAAGACAATCACAAAGATAACACAGA
The DNA here is from genome assembly GCA_034641835.2 of Pinus albicaulis. Lineage (NCBI taxonomy): Eukaryota > Viridiplantae > Streptophyta > Pinopsida > Pinales > Pinaceae > Pinus > Pinus albicaulis. The sequence goes on along the minus strand of JAXQQM020063712.1, from coordinate 18,788 downwards.
ATGGCCTAAGATCTGGTAAGTACTTCTAAACTAGCCAGTTTTTGACACATTCCAAGGGAAACATTCAGACAGTCTTTGGGGATAAAACTAGGACCAGGGCACACCATATCTTCCTTAGTTCATCTCTACTTAACATGAAATGAAAGTAACATCTAAGAAAAATATTCAGCTAAGACAATAAGACGAGGGAACGCCAACATTCCTATGCTTAAACTAAATTAAAGCATTCCTAAATAACACAGATTAGAAGAAAACATTTAGATAAAGATTTGCAGTCAGAGAAGGGTATTGATATACAGTAGGTCCTAACTCTATGCATGCTGTTCTTTATAAGAGAAGATGAACACAATGAAAATAGAAATAACATAACAAGTTACAATGAGAAAAACATCATCGTCAACATAGACCAGGATCCCATAAATCAACTTGTATTGATGCTCCAAACCAGTTACAACTTTAAGTTCAATGCTTTAGTTTAGCAATCATCTACTCATCTCAGACTAACTTATCTATCACAAGCAAAGCTTCAAGAGCCAATGAACACTATTTACAATCAGATGTTTTCAGCTCCAATGTATTTCAAAATTCTACAACCAACAATTTTTCCTTTTCTACAGAGGTATTTATAAAAGAATGAGGAGGTCAGATCTGATAAAATATCTCCCAAGGCAATTAATACAGGCTAATGACTTCTCGGCCTTTGAGGGGCTCAATGGAGAAGCTTACATAGGTGTCCTCTGTATTAAATGATTTACATAAATATTTAAGCTCGGTGGGAGCTCTTTTTGACCTTTGAGGCTCTGTGTGATGTCAAGGTAACTCTGCTGATGTTTTTTCATTAATTTTATTTGTATAATTAACTTTTGTGGCTGCGCTGAGGCAAATACCTGATCTTAATCAATAATTTCGGCCTCTGCTTGAATGCTTTGAGGCACAGGTGGTACTGTGGTAGTTGGGAGGAATCAATTTTCCTCAGATGTGGCGATGGAGGCTTTTTGTCTGATGAAACTTTATGATCTTTCTTTTAACTATGTTTTAATCGGGGATTAGGCTTTTGATAAACCATCTTAGACGTAATCCCCACAAATTTTTCTTCGATCTTTTTTTCTGGTATATTTTTGTCTTCTACACTAATACTCTCTGACTGTGCTTGATTCATTGTGTTTTGCTGGTGTACAGGGCTACGCAGGGTGATATGGCATCAATGCCTCATGAAACACTGATGAAACGTGAATTTTAAACCCTGCGAATGGTTGTCTTTGATGAATCGAAGGCGGGAGGATCGTCACCCTGTGCCTTTGAATTTTCTTCAGGCACAGCGGAAAAAACCACTAGAAAACTTGCAAAATACAAAAAACATTATGAAATCCTGCATGTATAGGTTAACAGCTTCAGAAGGCACGTGGAGAGAGCATGGCTATTGGATGGCATCATCCAACGGTCGAGATTGATAAGAGGAGGTCAAAGGGAAGGCGGAAAAGAATTTAAATCGGAGCCGTCGATCGCGCAGAGATCGACGGTCAGGAGCGAAGGTGAGTAAATAACGTGAAGGGGTCAAAATATTCGGAAAAATAAAATAAAAGCAGAGACAAAGGTTTAAAACCTTGTTTTGGAGAAAAATGAACGAAAATCATGTTCGGGGTTCGGGACAAACGTGGGCCGTCGGATGAGGTCGGCCCACGCGATCAACGGCGGAGAATAGGCGCCGAAAAACCTTAGAAACATGCCCCGACATTAGACCTTTAATAAAATCTAGATGAATAAAACCCCCGGGTCTGGAAATGCTAACTGGACGAGGAATCAGGGCAATGAAATTTGGGTCGTCGATCTGCAGATTAGATCGACGACGGAGATGTTTTTAACACTGCACTGTACCTCGAGTTATCGCACAGGCATCTTCGGAGAGCGACTACTATCCGATGAGCTGCCTCAGATTAGACAACGATATCACGACCAATCCACATCTGACCTTTAACGCACGATGAGGGTGGTATTTTGAACAGTGCTCAAGACACATGTCAGTCGGTGAATGGAATCGCTGCGAAATAAAAAAAATGCCCCGCTCTCAAAAGCGGTGCGATGAATTCCGCTCGGTTTTGCAATAGTAAATGGCTGGCAGGGACCACTGGGGTGATAGATTGTGTGCTGTTGATCTACAGATCAGATCGACGGCAGAGATTGACTAGAATTTTGCACCAGCGGAAAACTATAGGATATAATAAAAAAACCGACAATTTTATATAAACAAAGGTTTATAGTGCAGGGGGCGAAATATTAATTTTTGATATGGTTTGGCACCCGTCTGTAGGGCCATGGTTATATGGAAAACCATATGATCGGGGTTTATGGAGGAAGGGCTAATCACAATCGGGCGATGCAATAAGCGCTTGGAAGACTGGCGCTCAGTTCTAGCACCAAGACGCATGGAGGGGAAGGGTTAAAGACTTAGCCCAAGGGGGCTTAAGTCTATAATATAAGAAATACATTTTAATGGATTTTTAGTAATTTTCAAAGGATTCTGAGGGTTTCAATAAGGCAAAAAAGGGTCTTAAACCTTATCAAAGGGGTTTTGATGAAGGGAAAAAAGGGAAAAACATGAAAATGAGGGATTTTATGGGGAGAAAAGGAGAGAAAATAAGGTTAGTTTTGGAAGTGGGATGAAGGGGAAAAGGGTGTCTGTAGCATTGTCATGTCTTTGAAATCAGTAGGATTTCCGAGTGAAAAATGGGCACAGCAATGAAGATTCAGATAGAGACATGAGGCCTTTCAAGAGTCTTCAAGAGCCAACACTTTTTTGCAATAAAATTTGTTCCTTGAAGGCTCCAAAAAATTTTAGCCACCTTTTTCTATAACAAATTTTATAGGTGGCTAACAGAAAATACTGGCTAAAAACAGGAAAAATTGGGAAAATATGCCTGCAAATATTTCTCTGAATCTCCCAAACCATAACAATTGTTAGAAAATATGAGGGAGGTTTTCCTATATGAGGATGTTATTAACAAAATAATTTTTCATATTTTGAAAATTCGTTCTCAGCTATTTGTAAACCATGTTTGAAATGATTGTTTTGTATAGGGAAAAAAACATAGTTTAACTAACCATGAAATGAATATACGACGTGGAGGCGGGAGGCGACGTGGAGTGGGGCTAATGGAGGGAGAAATGTTGGTAGGGTCAACAATATTCAGTGGATTTATTTGTGGAGGGAAATGGTTTTCGGAGGGGTGTGGATGTGGTAAGCAGTTTCGGTCGGGGGTGGGGGTGCGAAATCATGAGAAAGCGCCACATTAGTGTGGGCCCAAAATATGAAACCACCCATTTCAGACACCCCCCCACCCCCCGACGGTAAATTTTGGATGGAGAGGGGGGGCCGAAAAAGGATATGGGTCATCGGATGAAAGGTGCGGTGTTAAGATGATGTGACAGTTCGAGGGGGTTTAATCGATAAAATTAATCCAATGTGATTGGACGAATAGTGGGGTAAGGGCAGATTAATGTGATATTAGTGGATGAATCGTGGGCCGTATCGTTACACCAATTTTTGGTCATCTAACCTGTTACTATTAGATGGACTAAAGTACACCATGTAAGACCAATTTTACCATAGTAAAATTGCTTTCACTATGAAAAATAACTTAATAACCCATAATTTATTAAGTTTTTTATGGTCTAAATAGGAAAGCCAATGAGGAATAATTGAATAAATCCTTATTTGTTTGATTTTCCACAAGGGATAATTAATCAAACCACTATTTAATTAATATTCTTGGTCATATTTAGCCCAAAACAAGAAAATTAATTAGAAAAATCATTATTTATCTTATTATTTTATAGGAATAATTATTTAAAACATTATTTAATAATATTTCTGGTTAAATTTGAGTAAATCATTTATAAATAATTGAATAAATCATTATTTATTTAATTATTACTTAACCACATTATTAAAATAATAAATAAATCATTTATTTATTTATTATTTCTAAATAAATCAATTTGACCAAATTCAAATTCCTTTTCCCTCCAACAAAAATAATAAAATATTCCATAAAGGTTGGATCTAGATTTGGTTAATAATGTTTTAATTATGCACCAATATCTAGACTAACTCAATATTTTGTTATAAATAGAAGGGTTTTCCATTCATTCACTACCTTTTGTTGCCTAGAGATCACTCTTGATGTATACTTTTGGTTTGACTTTGATCCACCCATCATTTCCATATTTTTCTACTTTTTGCTTGTGAGCTCCGTTTGAGTTCCATTTTAGTCTGGGTTTTCTACACCATCAAGAGAGAGAGATCTTAGATCTGAAGTGCTAGGGACATACAAGAACCCATCCCATTGAGGGGGATTGGTAACATCTTTCTGTGTTCCCTTCCCAGGTGTCATAATACAAAAAAAATCTTTAAAAATTCTTGTCCTGTTCATTGGACGCATGGAGCAACTCTTGCTTATTATTTGCTGCTGTTGGAACAGGGTCCCCTAAAGCTGTGAATTTTGTACAATTTTGTATATTTTTGGTATTAATTATCCTAACGCAGGGGTTTTGGGGTGGGTCAAAGCCCCGAACGCATTGTAATGGGTCAAGGGTAGACCTAGAGTCCGCAAACCACGGTTTGCGGACCACAAGAAAGCGTAGGCTAAGTCGTTATAAATAGATGAACATTTTGAATCTAGAGGTAGGCAAGAATTAAGACTGATACTATGTGCGAATTGTTAGATCAGTTTTGGGTTATTTTGGGTAAGGACTCTTGCTGGCTGTGTGTGCGGAGATCCTCAGTCCTGTTATGTGAAAACCTTGCTGGCTGTGTGCGCAAGATGTGTTTTGGATTGTAACTGGGTTTTGAATGCTAATATGGGAAAATATTGTTGAAGTATCTTTGTGTTATCTAGATCTAGTGTGTTATTATTGATGCGAACCTTTGGAATCTGTTCGGAGCTATGAATACCTTTTTGCTAATTGTTTATGTTGCAAATATATCTGTGTTATGGTATAAAGTATATATTTGATCTATTATAAATGCGTTTATGATAGTAAGAGCTTATACGCACGTGGATGCGAAGGTACTGACTAGGTCTGTGCATGGTAATAACTCTAGTATGATTAATTATAGATTCTATTGTTAGCAAACCTGCGAATAGACCTGTTCTGTGAAAACTCGACAAGTTGCAAACACAAATATGCTTGACTTACCTACTCTCTCTCAGGGTGCGGAAACCCTGGTTCCAACACCCTCCCATACTACTTCGGGTGAGATTGTGACCTGCACAAGTAGGTCACTGCCAAAAGGGACAGTAGTATAGGGGTTTTTTGGCAAACCTTAACCTCCAAACCTGGTTCAGGACCCCTCGAGCCAACAAACGGTTCCGTTGCCAAGACCAGGAGCATTTTGAGAGAGAGATCGGGTAATGCCAAGGGAGCATTAGAGACTTGAGAGGGTGGAAATTGAAGAGTGGTTTGAAAAACAGGTTCAGGAATTTGCTATGAAAGAGAATCTCAGCACAAATTTGACGGCTGAAAAGTTGAAGAATAAGTACATCTTCACTGAGGTCTATGAAATTTTCTTTGTAACATTTGTGAACGAGCTTCAGGAGTGGTTGGCAAGGCTTGTAGATTTCTAGATGTGTTGGAAGGATGAGCGGGTCATGCAGTGGACTCTAGAGTTGATCTAGCAGTTACAAAGAACTAATAATACCATCACCTGTATGGTAGATCACTGGGTCGATAGCATGCTGGGAGGATTTGTGACAGAGTTCGCAGTCGATCAGTTCGCGTCCTATTCTGAGGTAGGGTGGAGGTTCTTCAAGGGTTTCCGGGGTAAGTTTCTGAAAACAATGCCATTATTAATCAAAATTTTGTTGTGCGAAAAAGACATTATGTGCAGCCACACCGAGTGAATGACCTCCAATCTGGGTGAAAGCACAACACGAAGTGGTAAGTACTATTGTACTAATCAAGAAGGAGATAAATCTACCTACAGTCTAGTAAGAGAAGCGGTTGCGCATAGCCCTCCAACTACACCACCGTCAAGTTAGCATATGAGTAAAAACTTACCCATACCTCCGCCGCCACCAGAAGACAATATGGCCTCGTACATAAAGCTACCTACCTTCAAGGGTGTAGGGGATGAGAATATGGATCGATTTTGGTTTGTTGCAGAATCAGTATGGGCTGCGCAGAATGTGGCTAGCGACGCTGTAAAGAGAGCGCAACTATCGCTCGCCTTTGAAGGAAGGGCATTATATTGGTATATGGGATATGTAGGGCAACACACAGATCTATCCATCCCAGAGATCAAGAAAAAATTAAAACAACAGTTTCGAAAGCCTAAGTCCTACTCACAAATAGTGGTTGACTTAAAGGACTTTAGACAAGGACCCACTGAATCAGTATGGGAAGCTGATCAGCGGTTGAAAAAGGTTATCAGAGATGGGGAATTTCAGTATGATGATAAGCAACACAAATAATGGTTTATTGCTATGCTTCTACCTCACCTACGCAGACCTATGGGTCAGCAATCGATCACCATGCAGGAGAAGGCTTTGGAGATTGCTATGAAACTAGAGGCTACGCCGAGGGACGATGCTCAGTTTGGGGTACAACAGATCTAGGGACAGTTGGAGGCAATGCAAATTGAAATACAAAACCTACGAAAGGAATGGGGAAAAGAGGCTAGTCCATACATATGGTGAATAATATGCAGGTTTTCCGGTGATACCAATGATTAGTGTCCCTTGCTGGAAGATTACATGCAAGCTAGAAGACCTAGCCCATTACGTCCTAAGGGGGTTGTGGGACTGAGTAGTCCGATTTTGTGGTGCACTGATTGTCATATCGCTGGGCTACATGAAACTAACTACTCTCCCCTCCTGGGTGTTTACATTCCAGAATTGAAGCAACAATGGTGTCGATTTTTCTCCTCTGTAGGGAATGAAAAGCATAATTTCCGAACCTATGATTTGATGATAGATTGAGGGAACCTATACAGGGTGCAGGCTGACCCTTATTCACCACTATCTCTCTCAAGCAAAGGAGGCTCCCCAGCTAGGGGCAGGGAGGGGGAAGGGGTGGAAGCACAAGTCGGGGAAGAGAACAATTGATTTGTTACAATTGTGGGGAGATAGGGCACTTTGTGATGGATTTCCTGAACCCTGCGTGACAATCTTGATGTTATTGTTGACAACTGGTCCATGTGATCGAAGAATTTCCAATTATGATAGAAAAAACATAGGATAAACAACAGACACCTACACATAATGTACAGAGGGTTAAAGCAGAACTACGTGATGAAGGACCAAGTATTAATGTCATAACACATAGTGGTAGAGCTACGGGAGGGGCTGAAGAGAAAGCTAAAGCTAAACCTCTCATCCTGAAAGCAGCTACCAAACAGGAAAACTTGGACCTACAAAAATAAAAGGAAACCTTCATCATAGCCCGCAAAGACTTCGCTAAGGATGAGGCACCTGTTTCAAAAGCTCCAACCAGCCTAAAAACTGATGAAGATGTTAAACCATTTCTACAGGCATGTATGAAGTTGCTACGCAACCATAAGGCAGTAGAGAATCTGTAAGCACTAATAGACAGCTGCACATAAATAACTAATACACCCTTGGAAGTTAAGGATGTGCACAGACTATACAAGCATAAGAAACGCACTGGTAGGGAAATGCGGCTAACAACACAAATTGGTGATTATGAAATGGATTAGGTTATTTTTGACCTAGGATCAGATGCGAACGTATTGGCCAAGAAAACTTGGCAGAAAATGGGAGAACCTAAGTTGGAATGGTCCACTATCCAGCCGTGCATGGCCAACCAGTAGAAGATCATACCGTTGGGGAGGCTGTCAAAGATTATGGTAGATATCGCAAGAGTTAAGGTCTGGGACACTTTGAGGTAATTCAAATTATGGAAGATGCAGACCCCTATCCTGTGCTCCTAGGGTTGTACTGGGCCATAGATATGGGAGGCATCATCAACTTAAAGAAACAAAGCATGGTGTTTGAGAATGAAGGTATGAGGGTGATAGTCCCGCTATACCCTACAGAAGGAGAATGGTATATAGAACCAGTGCGCGAAAGAAGAGGATGTGGATCACATCTACAAGTTGAATGCTCGGGATGAAGATTGGATCAATCCTACAACTGACAGTATGCTTTGCTGGGATAAGGATAGTGAATGTTTCTCTGACTCCGTCGGGGTGACGGAAAATTGGCAGAATCGGCTACATGATGTATCTGTGCTGCGATGTCTTAAAATCACAAAGAACTTCCAATGCATCTTCGTAGAGGTAAGAGAACTACCCTAATTTGATGGTTCTGGTAGTATTAGAGAATTTTTGCAAGCATTTGAAGCTGAGGTCCCAAGAGAGCGAAGGTTATGGGCTCTTAATCTTTCTATGTGTGAAACACCTACGAGATGGTGGGACACACATAAAGTGACGTTCCAGGATTGGGAAGAATGTCTAGATATTATGGTCCTATGATTTGAACCTACAGTTCACCTGTGCGTAAAGAATTTCCTTGGCCCAGGAGACCCGCATGAGCACTTGTTGCTTGGATGGAGAAATGGTACGAACGAACTACGGAAGAATGCATTCACCTATTTATTCATGCCTTGGGGCCAATCCCCACTGCATGGTATTTAGATGTGGAGCTACACCTGCGCACCCGCCATTGGGAAACATTGAAGGATGAGTTTGTAGGGACATTTGGGTTGGTAGGTGGAACAATGGTGCTCGACGAAGCTTTGCAGTATATAGATGCCTTAGTATTTGATGAATCATGCCCTTACGCAGCAATTGGGGCACCAACATGGGAAACACAGATGTAGGACATTTTCAACTTCCACAATTTAGTAATATAAGAGTGCGATGAAGATCTGGGAAATGTCTCTATCCCAGAATCAGAGGGAGAGCGTGTAGTTGCTGGACCCCCACTGCAAACTATCGATGTTACTAACCCTTTGAAGCTGCGAGAAGTCAACATTGGAATGAAAGAGAAACCTAAGTTGGCTAAAATTGGGGACTACTGGGATGATGATACAGTAGGAAAAGTTGCAGAAATGCTTACGGAATACTAGGACTTATTCCCGAAAAAGTTCTCAGAACTCAAAGGGATTACAATGGACCTAGGGGTCATGCGCATCACTTTAAAACCAGATGTGTGCCCTGTGAAGCAACACCCTTATCGGATGATCCCTAAGTATAAGAAAAAGGTTAAGGAAGAAATTGACAAAATGCTTACCACAGGTATCATTGAACCGGTCGAACAGTCAGACTGGGTAAGTCCGATGGTGGTTCAGGAGAAAAATACTAAGGGAGAGATATGAATATGTGTTGACTTGCACAAATTGAATGATGCTTGCGTACATGATCCCTTCCCTATGCCATTCTTAGATGAAATCTTGGACAGCTTGGGAGGGCAAGAAGCATACTAATTTATAGACGGGTTCTCGCACTACCATTATATCAGGATCACATCTGAATATCACAACAAAACTACATTCGCTACTAAATGGGGATCCTTTCAATATACTGTCATGTCGTTTGGGCTCAAGAATGCCCCTGCCATCTTTTTGCGGGTGGTGGTAAAAATATTCAAAGAGTTCATACACAAGTTTTTGGAGGTATATTTTGATGACTGGACTGTCTTTGGCTTGGTGAAGAAGCACGTCTCGAACCTATGCATGATGTTGGATGCATGTAGACCAGATTTCCCTGAATATCAAGAAGTGCATATTTTGCGTACCCTTCGGAATCTTTCTCAAGCACATAGTTTGTCAACAACTACTGATGGTTGATCCTGCCAAAGTCACAGTTATCATAAAACTGGCAATACCTACAACTGAGAAACAGCTGCACTCGATCCTTGGACACATAGGCTACTACAAGAAGTTCATTCAATGGTACATGCTAATCACAGTGCCTATGGAAAAATTTCTTAAGAAGGATGTTTCATTTTTTTGGGATGACAAGTGTTAGAAGAGCTTCGAGCTACTCAAGGAGAAGATGATCTCTGCACCTATTATCATATTTCCTGACTGGGAAAAGGTATTCCATGTTCATGTAGATGTGTCAGGGATCGCCTTGGGAGATGTCCTTACGCAACTTGGAGACAGAGACATTGGTCATCCTGTTGCATTCGCTAGTAGGAAACTCTCTGGTGCGGAGTGCAACTACTCCACTACAGAGCGAGAGGGATTGGCCATGGTCTATGCATTGCAGAAGTATCAGCATTATCTGTTAGGAGGGCACTTCAAAATGTTTACAGATCACTCAGCTTTGAATTACCTGGTGAATAAGCCTGTGTTGGGGGGGGAAATCTGCCGATGGCTACTACTATTTCAGGAATATTATTTTGAGATCATTGTCAAGTCAGGGAAGTTGAATGCTGGGCCGGACCACTTGTCTTGAATCGAAAGTGGCAAAGAACTGACCAACCTAGAAGAAGGATTTCCTGATGCGCAGCTGTTCACTATTAAGGTATTTGATGCGCACTTCGCCGACATCAATTACATCCTAACTACGGGGATGGCACCTGCGGAATATTTGGTACAACAGAAGAAAGAGTTGGTAGCCCGCGTAGCAGATTTTACCATCATTGCAGGTCATCTATATAAAATGGGAGCTGACGAAGTGTTGCAAAGATACATTTTGGAGCATGAAAGGCACGCTATCTTAGCAGAAGTTCACGAGGGTGTAGCAGGAGGCCAATAAGGAGGGAAGGCCACAACGCAAAATATCTTGAGAGTTGGACTATGGTTTCCTAGCTTGCATAGTGACTCTCACGACTATTGCAAAGCCTACAATACATGCCAATGAATAGGAAGTCCATCACATATAGATAAAATTCCCCTGCAACCGCAAATGGCCTTGCAAGCATTTGACAAGTGGGCCATCGATTTCGTAGGGCCTATCAACCCGCCGGGAAAGAAGACAGGTGTTACATCATAACTGCCACTGATTATGTAACCAAATGGACCAAGGCACAAGTTGTGTAGGATTGCACTATAGATATCGCTGCGCACTTCATTTTTGAGCAGATTTTGACCAGGTTTGGGTGTCCAAAGATCTTAATGAAACAATACAAGCCTTGACGGAAAAATTTTGGATCCACCATGCGAAGAACACTCTGTATCATCCACAAGAAAATAGAGCGGTAGAAGCTTTTAATAAAATATTGGAACAAGAACTGAATAAGGTCTGTAACACCAATCGCAACAACTAGGACATGCACATCCCATCTGTTCTTTGGGCCTATCGAACCACATGCAAGAAGCTAACTGGGAAGACACCATTTAGAATGGTCTACGACAAGGAGGCCATTAGTCCCATCGAGTATATTGTTCCTAGCCTATTCATCTTAGCCTTTACGAACATGGCGGAGCTTGATATCATGGAGGAGAATTTAACATAGCTTGTAGCTTTGGAGGAATATCATTTCATTTCTAATTTCCATCAGCAGGTTTAGAAGGCTCAAGATAAGGCATGGCATGATCGACATATTCAGCAAAAGACATTTGTGGAGGGAAAATTGGTCCTATTGTATGATAGTTAGCTTGCGAAACACCTAAGGAAGTTTTTTCAGCACTGGCTAGGTCCCTATACGGTAAACAAAATCACGGATGGCAGAGCTATTCGGTTAGCTACCCTGCACGGCAATATGTTACCAGGCTATGTCAATGGCAGCCAGCTCAAACCATATCGAATCAAATGACTATATTGCCGGAGTAGCTGTATGGGTGGACTACACCCACCAAGGAAGGTAAGTAAGGAAAGGACCATGGTACGCACAGGGAGCGGCTGCAGATTAGGAAGCTTGGAGAGGTGCACTGGAAATGCAAAGGTGCGCTAGGAGCGCAGGAGGTACGCTGGGAGTGCAGGGGTGCATTGGGCGCACAGGAGGTGTGAAAACTAGCCATTGGAACAGTAAAACTAGGTAAAAAGCAATTTTACCATTGGAAGGAGCAGGCAACCGAAAATTAATGAGGATATTTCTGAAGATTTTTTACTGTTTACTTGATGGTAGGTTCTGGATAAGGTTCACCCACCCGTTGGTTGATCACCAAGACTACAAAAGTAAATGGATAGCTCAGACGAGGGTTCTGTGTATCTTAAGTAGTTTGTGTTTTGTATGATTTTGTGCCTATTGCGCCTTGTTGATGTCTAAGCGTGCTCCCCCCTCAAATAGTAGCCACCCTGAGTTCATTTTTCGCGCCAGAATGACTGCAACCAATCCCACTGAATCGTCCCAGCCCATGACCACCCTGAGTTCATTTTTCACGCCAAAATGACTGCAACCAATCCTGCTAAATCGTCCCAGCCCGTGACCTTGACGAACCAAGAATCTGAGGAAGTAGTGGAAGTCGAACCAGAAGCTGAAGATATCATATCCACACTGAGTCTAGCAAAGAAGAAGGGGAAAGAAAAGGCACAAGGATTGGGAAAACCTGCAAAATGGGCTAGGGTAAAGCCCCGCACATCCCCTCGAAATGTGAAGTCCCTGCGAGCGACAACCTAGGCAAGCTCACCTAAACCTATAAGGAAACCACTGTCTACTTAGGAAAAGGCCTAGATAGCTGAACCAATCAATTGGCTACCGCCCTTTGTTCGGCCTCGCAAGCCCTCAACACGCACACTAAAGAATCTTGATGGCCTGCGCACCTATCTGCAGATGTCACTGACTCTGGGGGAGGTTACCATCATTGGAGAACCCTTTGGAAAACTCCATGAGGTAAAATTTGATGACCATGACCTGGCTAGTTTGGAGGCCTTCCCTGAATTGGCACCGTAGCTATACCTCAAAAGGGTTTTGGAATATGATGAGATAAAGATAGTCCCCATGTGTTGGGTGCGCGGATTGGCTGGTTTCGGGCTCTTAAACCTACTACAGATGCCGCATTTTGGCCAGTAGAATATCACAGACCAACTTGTGCGCCAGCTGCTTGCCCTGGTCCGTGATGGCAGCCTGTGGATCCAAGATCGCATCCCCATTGATGCTGCGCTTATTCACCAAATTACTGGTCTACCCATGGAAGGACCAGACCCAATGTTGTGCATGGGAAAAAAGTATGAGAAAATAATCACCGAAAAGGGGCACGAGGATTACAATGTGGAGCTGAACACTCGGGGTTTTATGATTCGCACCATCAGCGGCCCTAGTACACAGATGGGTACATTTTTTTTGGCATGCAAGATGATGCAAAAATTGTAGGATGCCACCGTCCCTGCATATGTAATTCAGCTGGCAGGCCGGTGCGAAAAGGGGGTCTGCTTCAATTGGTCCCAGTACCTGTGCAACGAATTTCTGGAAAATGTCCGCGAATCCCAGGATTAGTGTTGTGCATTATGCTACTCCTGGCTGCTGATTATCATCGCGTTGGTTGCATGGGAAGCACCTGAGGACTCGATCCTCCCTAATCTCACCCCGTATATGTGCGAGGGGGAAAGATATGCAAACTTGTGGGACTCAAAGGACGCGCAGCTCATTGAGGACAATCAGGTCTTCCGGGTCCTGTTTCAGAGTGGGCTCACAGCAGCTATCATGTTCCGGCCACACTTATAACCAACCATTTATGATAAGTATAAAAGCATCGCCACATTCTAGGTAACTATGCATAATGTAAAAATCTGAGGCCGCAAGGATCCAACATGGGTTTCTCTCCCCTACATGGTTGATGATAAAGACATTGACCGACTAATTGTGACTTGGCCTCCGCACTTGAAGCTGGGCTTCAAATCAAGTACAAAGCACTCGGTAGGGATGAGCACCACGAAGGTCACCCCACCTGTCATCACCAAAGAAATTGGAGGATAGGGTAAAGATACGGGGAAGGGCGCAAAAGAAACATCGCAGAAGGGTTCATAACCGGGAAAAAGTATGGGGAAGGGCACAGAAGCAACATCGAAGTGTTGGGTGTGGAGCCTGATTATATTTTTTATTTTTTATCATAGCGTTGGACCCCTGTGCCTTAATGGGGCGGCAACGCCGCCCGAAATTAAACACTGCCTGGGGGGTCCAGGGGGGGTTTTGTGGGCAGCGCCCCCGAAGCTAAAAACAAATGTAAATTTGCCTTGTAAAAGTATAGTAATTTCCAGTCAATCTGGGCCGTTCATTAGGCAGATGATCTGACGGTAGAAGTTATGTTTAGTTTAAGGTTTTTTGCCCTAGAAGGGAATCCCTTGCTTGTTTGAGGGTATTGTATTGCGGCTGTGCATTGTATGTGTATTCTCGGAGTGAGAAACAGATAGGGAGATTGTGAGAGAGAACAGAGGATATTACAGCAGATCTGTTGTAGGTTGTGTCTCTTCATTTTGATGGATAATAGAAAGGAAGGACTGGCTGTTCAGGGTGGACGTAGCCCAAACTGGGTGAACCACGTATATCTGTGTCTCTCTGGTTTTATGATTTTTGTGTGCTTGTGTTTTCCACATATTTTATGTGTTTCATTGCTCTGTAATATTTATTTTTTTAACAACTGGTATCAGAGCCGAAGGTCTATTTGGCTGATAAACTCGCAGGAAAGAAGGGTTCCTGGTTCGAGTGGGAGCAATGGCGGAAGATGGTAATTTTAGGGTCGATAAATTTAATGGCCAAAACTTCCTGTTGTGGAAGATGCAGATGGAAGACTATCTGTATCAGAAAGATTTGTACCTACCATTGAGCAGGAAAACAAAGAAATCGACGACTATGACAGACACAGAATGGGATATTCTTGATAGAAAGGCACTCGAAACAATACGGTTGTGCCTCGCGGTGTCGGTAGCCTTCAATATTTCGAAGGAAACAACAATAGAGGGTTTGATTAAGGCATTGGAGAAACTATATGAAAAACCCTTGGCCTCAAACAAGGTATTTCTTATGAAACGTTTATTTAATACAAAGATGTCAGAAGGTGGATCTATTGCAGACCATTTAAATGATTTTAATACAGTTACCAGTTAGTTAAGTTCTGTAGGGGTAAAATTTGATGATGAAGTTAGAGCTCTGTTATTTTTGTGCTCATTGCCAGAAAGCTGGAATGGTTTAGTTATGGCCATTAGTAACCCTGTCTCTGCATCTAGTACTTTAAAGTTTGATGATGTTGTCGGTGCTATCCTTAGCGAGGAAATGCGATAGAAAAGCTTGGGTGAGACATTGGGCAATTATTTGAGTGCAGAGTCTAGGGGAAGAAGAATGGAAAGAGGAAAGAGCTCAGGATATCGCAGTAAATCAAGTGTTACACCATTTTTTGGTCATCTAACCGATTATCATTAGATGGACCCAAGTACACCATGTAAGGCCAATTTTACCCTAAGTAAAATTGCTTTCACTATGTAAAATAACTTAATAAACCACATTTATTAGGTTGTTTATGGTCTAAACAGGAAACCCCAAAAGGAAATATTAAACAAACATATTTTGTTTAATTTTCCTCATGGAATAATTAATTAAACCATAATTTAATTATTATTCCCAGTCATATTTAAACCAAAAACAAAGAAATTAATTAGATAAACCTTTATTTATCTTATTATTTTCTAGGAATAATTATTTACATAATATTCCTTGTTAAATATGACCAAATCACCCACAAATAATTAAATAAATCATTATTTATTTAATTATCTTTCAACCACTTCCTTAAATAATTAAATAAATCATTATTTATTTGATTATCTTCTAACCGTTTCCTTAAAAAGATAAATAAATCATTTATTTATTTATTTTTGACAAATTAAGGGATTTGACCCAAGTCAAATACCTTTTCCCTCCAACAAATATAATAAAATATTCCATAAAAAGTGGATCTAGATCCGGTTAACCCATGCACCAAGATCTAGAATGACCCAATATTTTGTTATAAATAGGAGGGTTTTTCCTACCATTCTTCACCTTTTGTTGCCTATTAGATCACTCTAGATCTATACACTTGGTCACATTTTTCCATCATTTGTTGTGTGAGCTCCCATTGAGCTCTTTTCTTTGCATTGGGTTTTCTACACCAACAAGAGAGAGAAATCTTAGATATGAAGTGCTGAGGACTTCCAAGAACCCATCCCACTGAGGAGAATTGGATACGCCTTCTTGTTTTCCTCCCAGGTGCCCAATTAATATAAAAATTCTTTCAAAAATTGTTCTTGTCTTGTCTATTGGTATATGGAGAAAACCCTTGTTTTTACTGCTTAATGTCTTTTCATGCATAGATCTGGTGTTTTGTAGCTCTTTTCTTGTTTAACTAACCGCAGATCTGAAGATATTGGTAGCCACTTTTGTTGTTAGGGCTATTAGTTATGCGTAGCTAAAGTGGTCCTTTTTCGTACACTTCGACAAAGGATTCATACTAACAAATGGCGACTCCACACGGGTTTTAAATTATGACCGCTGTCGTTTTTCATATTCCTGCATATCCAGCTACTTCAGACCCTAGGGTTTCTTTTCAGCTGTTTATTTTCCCTATTTTTATGTTGTTTTTCTCACATAAAACCCTAAAACTTTAAAATTTCTAACTTCCGTGTGTTTTTGGCCCTATTGCGCGGGTAAGCGACACCAGCCGCAACTGAGACGACAACTTTTCCGAAAATCTGCCGCCGAGAGAACCAGAACGGGGGGTCGCACTTTTTGGCCCATAACCTGCGACCTGGACCTTCAGGTCGCACTTTTCAACCTCTTTTCTGCGACCTGCACTGAAAACAGGCTAGAACCTGCGACCTGCCAATTTTTCAGTGGTTTTTCTGCAATTTTTCTGGGTTTTGCTAAAGCTTCTGTCAGGGTTTTCCATCCTCCGCCTCAGCCCGCTTTGACCAAGTTCTGATCTGTTTTTACTCATCTAAGTGGGAACCTAGCCCCCTAGGGCTTTAGTACCCTCCACTTTTTGTGGAAGAGTTTTAGCTGTTTCAGCCGTCTGTTTTTCAGAGTTTCAACCTTCCTTTTTTCAGATCTGGAACCTCCTCCTCAGATCCCTTTAAATCAACCTTCCTTTCAAATCACCTCTTGTCATTTTGTTTGGACCTCTCTTTAGGACCGCCTCCCTGTCCTTTCCGCTTTTTGTTGATTTCTTCCCTTTTTTCCAGCCACCTTGCCTCTGTCTCTTGGTTGTGATCTGCACCTCTTTTCAGCAGCTTTACCCTTTAGATCCCTGTCCCTTTTGACCCTAGATCTATTGGCCTCTTTTTAAGTTTGTTTTGACTAGATTTTTGCCCTTTTTTTTTTAGCGACCGCCTTCTTGGGTTGAATCGATGCAATAGTAGCTGCTATTTTTCTGTTATTTCAGCATTATATTGTTAGGTCCCTATATTACTAGTATAGTACCTTATTGTTGTTAGTGTAACCCCTTTATTTTTATTATTGTACCCTTGTAACCCCTATTTTTTTATTATTGTGCCCTTAAATTATTATTGTTAGGTCGGCTAGGATTACATTGTGGCCCACTAGGATTACATTATGGCCCCATGGACTCCTATATATAGAAAGGAGGTTTTGTAAATTGTATCATCCAAGAATTGTTCATTTATGTAATCTATTGGAGGTTGCCCCCTCGAAGTGGCTTATTTCTAAGGCGTTCATATCTCTTTTCTTCTCTTTTTGGAGCTGGTTACACAACATTTGGTATCAGAGCTTTGGGATTCTAGGGTTTCGCTGCTCCAAACAGGTCATCGTGGCATTGTCGCTATACCTTTTTTTCTATGAAGCTTCAGAAGCTGAAATTTCAAGGGTGCGAAGCTGAAATCTTGAGGAAGGTTTTCTAAAAATTTCAGATCTTGGTTCGCAATATTTGAGGAGATATCATCTGTGGAAGTTAGGTATTTTTTCAGGCTCATAAACAGGTCATCGTGGCATTTGCGCTATAAAATTTTTTGTACGAAGGTTCAGAGTCTGAAATTCATATGGTGCGAAGCTGAAATCCTGAGGAAATTCGTCAAAAAATTTCAGAGCTTGGTTCGCAATATTTTTGGAGATATGATTTGTGGAAGGTAGTGCTTTTTCAGGCTCCTGAATTTCATCTCAAAGAGGTGATCGTGGGAAAAGTTCAATAACTCTCTCTCTGGGCATTGGATTGGAGTGCCGTAAAAATTGGTCGCAAGTACACAGACTGTAGTTTCTTGGCTATCAATTTCAGAGACAAAGGACGAAACAGTGACACGTGGCAAGTCGTACAAGTTCGCTCTACTGAACCAGTCCATAATTAGGTCATTGTGGGAGATTGGACACAACTTTGTCTTGGAGAATCAAAATCAGGTCAGACCTGTGGAATTCAAAAGAGAATTCAGAGGGCTACTTCAGTGTTTAATTTCAAATATTGAAGATCTGCAATCACAGAGATAATAAAATTTCAATATCGAGCTCCTCAAAGCTAGTAAAAGGTGTGTATTTTTTTTCCGAATTGCATAAGTCTTGTTTGAAGAATCAAGTTGAATTGATTGCAAGGGCCTATTGTAGAATAGATATCAATATTGGAGTTTGAAATGGCCCCTAAAAATAATTCAACACCCATTAAGCCTTTAGAAGGCTCTACTATGACTCATGAAGATGAAGAATGGCAACATGACATATCAAAATTACAAGAGAAAATGCAACAAATTTCGCTCTCGCAAAGAACAACAAAAAATGAAATGGAAGTTTTGAAGAAAGGCGTGGAAACTAAGATGGATGGTTTGAAGAAAGGCGTGGAAGCTAAGATGAATGGTTTGGAAGCTAAGATGGATGGCATGGAAGTCGGCATGGAAGCTAAGATGGATGACATGAAGAATGATCTAAAAGCATACATGGAAGGCTTGATGACAAGTTTAAAACTAGAAATGA
>JAXQQM020093348.1:0-101600 GCA_034641835.2 Pinus albicaulis | reverse complement strand
GGGATTGATCGGGACCGTTAATCAATGGAGGAATGATCTGACGGCTGGAGGAAAGGGAAACTTGTGCAGTTTGGAAAGTGGGCCCGTCGAGGTTTAAACAAGCTTTGACGTGTAATTTAATCACCCCGGGGAGAAGCTAATAGGCGGGAATGGTTGTTAATTAGTCCAAATGACTAATTAACCCCGTGAATTTTATAAAATGATTTGCGGCGGGGTTTGGCCATGTGGAATACCACGTGGAATGCTGAGTATGGTGGCACGGGATTCAGTCGTAATCTTTTCTTGTTTTTGGTGTTAAACACATAAGTTATGTGTTTAACGCTTTTCTTCATATATTTTATTATACGATGAATAAATTAATATAATTAATTCATCATAGGGGCGGAATGTATATATAAGGTTAGAGTTTTACCAAAGGGCTGTATAAAGCGGGGTATTTAAATGTGCGGGACTATATATGCTTTGGTAAAACATTATAATAAGAGGGTTTTGGGGATATTTATTAGAAAAGGGAGTTATATACATAGGAAAAAGGGATTTCACTAGGGATTTAATACAATAGAGTTAGGTGTTAGCATGAAAAAGGACAAGGAAAATCAAAACATCTTTGTATATCTAAGAAAGTGAAAACTTATGAAGTAAATTGCACATTTTTATCTTCAACACTTAAACTTAGAATAACAAGTTGTTTTGAGGAATTTTATGGAATGTTGCATCAGTTTCCTAAGTAAAATAGGATTTTACTTAGGAAAAGTTAAAAATGGAAGATAATCAATGATGGATTATTTCAAGTGTTTAGGTCTTTTGATCATTAGGCCGAGGGTCCGGTCCCTCCAGAAGTCAAGGAAATGCCTTGAGCCCCTTTGATCTCAAATTACCTTAGTACTTTTGGGGAAATTAGTAAAACTCTTGAGGGAAAAATGATGAGGGAGGTTAATGAATTTGACTTTGCTTGCTGTGATTTTCCAGTGTATTTCCTGCTTTAGTACTTGTGATGAAAGTAAATGATTAACCAACATGTAGCAGCACCATTCATCAGATAACACTTTGTAGCACCATCTACCTACCCTATCTACTTAGCACTACCATTTTGTCTTCTTTATTAGGGTGCATTTAGACTTGCAAACCCTTTTCAATCTTTTTCTTTTACATGATGAATCTATCTATTTCTACCCTTATTACATCCAAGGGCTCAGATTAAACTGTTGAGCACCTTTTATTCACTCTACCTAGCTACTTATCTGCCAAGATTAAACTGTTTGGCTAGATATTTATTCTCTAATCTAAAACATGAAATTGAAATATGACTAAGCCAAGTTTAAACAGTTTGACTTATTCATGAATTGTGGCAAAAGTTCACAAGTTGCACACAATTGATTTATTACAACAGATGAAAAAGTAGTGGCATTTAGACTTGCACACTTTCCTTGGTCTATTTTTTGCTTGGGGTTCATTTCTTTCTTTTTTTTTTGACCATTTTATTCTTTTTACCCTTTGATCTTTCTTTTTTAGGGTATACCCTCTTTACATTTTTTAAATTTTTTGATTTTTTGGTTTTTCAAGAATATGGAACACCTTTGCTCAAGTAAGAAGGTTTGAACATATTCCACACTTCCATCAAGACAATCATGAAAGATGAAACCTATTGATATAGGAGGCTAACACACTTGAGATTAGAATTCATGCTAACACACTTGGGAACTAGAAGTTGGATTTGTAGCAACCAAATTTGTGTCTGGATTCAGAAACAGATCTGTCAACACAACGAATGCATCTGAAGTCTTAATCATTTTTTATACTTGAGGGTGGTGAGGAAAATCCTGAGCAAAGTGTTCCTCATTATATATTATGCATGGATAACTAGGTTTCCTAGTTCCAGACGATTGATCAAATGATCTTTCCTATGGGCTAGAAGTTTTCTTTTTCTTAGATTTCCCTTTTTTCTTACTTTCGGGTTACTTGTCACTTTGGCCTTTTTCAAATGACATGACATTGATTTTGGAAGAAGGTGCAAGATCAGATGTACTAGTATGATGTGTGCTTGCAGTACCAATCAAACTGTCTCCGGCATGAGAGTCTTTAATTGAGGAGGAACAATACAATTAGATCACGATGCGTTAGGAATTTTTCATAGAGTGTGCCATACTCGGTATAGATCAAGTATAAATATTGGGCACGAGCAATGACCTACTCTTTAGTGATGACACCACCCTTAACCACATCCTTAGTTATAGATGGTAACAGGGACTTAATGAACCACTCAGCAAGGATTTGATTGGGAACAAATGTCTT
The DNA here is from genome assembly GCA_034641835.2 of Pinus albicaulis. Classification (NCBI taxonomy): domain Eukaryota; kingdom Viridiplantae; phylum Streptophyta; class Pinopsida; order Pinales; family Pinaceae; genus Pinus; species Pinus albicaulis. The sequence goes on along the minus strand of JAXQQM020093348.1, from coordinate 99,308 downwards.
AAACATTCTACGATGACGACACCACTCATGAATATGATCAGAAATGTGAGTAGCATTAGTCTATTTAAAATTGGTCAAGAGTTCCGTTCGAGTTTCATATTGTATGAGTAGCTCGAAGTGAGTAAAAAATACAGTAGCTAGGGTAGTGAAATTATCAAAAGAAGCCCTAAGTAACTCAATGTACCATTTTTCAGCTGGACCAGTGAACGTACACTGGAAAAGACATAGTCGAACAGAGTCATCATTCAAGGAGTTTGATGAACACCACAAATGATAAGTCATAACATGAGTTGAAGGGTCTTCCCCACGGTTTCCATTGAACTTAGGAATATCCGAGGGTAATTTGTGAGATATCACCAGCCACCAAGGAGCATATTTGATTGGATCATTGGTTAGCCAATTTAAATATGGTAACTCTAAAGTTTCAACAAAAGGCAACTATCGATTAAGGTCAGGTTGAGCATAGCCAGGATATGATGGAATTTCTTGAGAAATAGGCCTTTCAGCATCAACATAAGGAATCTGTTGTTGGTAACCCAGATAGGGGTTATTTTGATAAGGAAATGCTTGAGGATTTTGTTGACCAAAACCTAGGTACAATACTTGTTGAAATGAAGGTTGAGGAATTTGCACCTGAGGCTGCCAAGGGGTCTGTCCACCAATGTTATAACCCAAATTAGAATAACTTGGATTCAGTTGAGGATAATTATAACCTTATTGTGGCTGTGACATCCCATAATATGGTAAACCATCTTGTGAATATATGATTCCAGGTACAGGTTGTTGTTGTAAATTGGCTGAAGGATTTGGATTTTATGGGCCCAATATTTGAGGGTATTGTGTTGAAGGACCTGCCTGAAATGGTTATTGTACAAAATTTTGATTATGTAAAATGGGTAAATATGTATTAACAATTGGAAGTGATGTGGGTGTATCAGGTTGAAATGGTTGATACGAGTGTACAACCGTTTTTGGTTGGATAGGCAGAGTGGGTTGCCATTGATAGACATTCATTTCGATATTAGGTTGACCAAAAAATGATGGATTATTGTCAAAGTGGGTGACCAAAGGTTGCCTCCCAGCATGAGGAGGATAATAAGATGGAAAATATTTCTGTCCAAATGCAGGGAGTCCAGTTGATACGGTACTAGATGGAATAGACCCAGAAGGACCAGCTTGATATTTCCCTAATGATGTGTATAAAGAATCAAGTTGTTTAGTACTCACTATAGGTTTACCAGTTAGAATACTAGACGATGACATTGGTGAAGTCTGTGGGTTTGAAGATGCACCAGAAAATATTACAGATAAAGATTTATAACCTGATGGGACCAAAGGGCCGCCATGAAAATGTGATTCTAGTGAAGTTGTGAACATAGACAGTGTAGCGAGAGCATGTGCCAACACAATTGGAACATATGGTCCAACCAAAGATGTTGGTTCAGGCATGGTTACTTGACCAAATGTATAACATTTTGAATCGACGGGTATTTGAATAGGAACAGTATGAACAAAAGCAGAGGATGGTGATTGAGGAAAAGACTCATACAGGTAGATATACTCCCAAAAATGGGTTGGAGTTAAAGGTGTCTCATCTTGTGGGATTTCTTAAATCAAAATTAAACCAGGTGGAATTATTTCACCGTTAGGCCCAAAGTATATTTCAGGAGGTTGACTTTGTGGTATGGGATACTCAAAGGCTATATAAAAATGTGGGATGACCAATGAAGGAAAAAATTTTGTCGTTCGACTTTGGGATGCAGATGTTCTGGCAAAAAATAGACAGAATCTAGATCAACTTCCAGTTGAACAAAATCAGGTTCAGGAGGTATGGTCTCACTGATTGGATGAATCATGACCACGGGTAGCTATGAGGAATCTGTCTCGACAACAGTAGATGAACCTGGATGTTTAGAAACAACTTGTGTTGACTCTGGTATATGGGAAAATGATGCTTCACCAGAGGTACCAATAGTACTGGTTTTGGTAGAGTGATGTCGCCTTCGCCGGCCAGGAGTAAATTTTAGTGGTAAAGGTGGTTTCAATGCAAATCTACGTGAACGATGGGGAAAAGGATTTTGTTCTTCCACGATGACTAATTTATTTTAACCAAAAATAAATAAACAGAAATAAAAGGGTAATGCTAGGCAAAAGGTTTACCAAGAAACTGTGAACTGCAGAATACCTCTTGGAAAACCAAGAAGTAGGGGCAGGCAATCTCCCCAAATGTCGTGTTCGATGTATCACAATTTACAAGGCAGCTGACTTGGTTCACTATGGATGGATAGCAACCTAAATTTTTCCTCCAAAATATACCCGAAAGTACGTGGAGGCCTAAATTAGTATTAGCGCTGTCTGATGCGAAATTTCACAGTGAGAGCACCCTGTTAGTATGAATCTTAATTCCAATCATATGAAAAAAGACCACTTTAGCTATGCATAACAAAAAACCCTAACAACAAATATGGCTAGCAATATCCTTAGATCTGTAGTTAGGTGATCAAGATAAATGCTGCAAAAATCAAATCTATGCATTAGAAGACATTAAGCAGTAGAAAAAACAAGATTTACTCCATGCATACAATAGACAAGACAAGGATACGTTGAATGAATTTTTTATTAATGGCACCTGGGAGGAAAACACAGGAGGGTGTTCCCAGTTCTCCTCAATGGGATGGGTTCTTGTAAGTCCTCAACACTTCAGATCTAAAATTCCTCTCTCTTGATGGTGTAGAAAACCCAGACAAAAATGGTAGCAAAATATGACTATGATGGTGGATCAATAGTCGCACTAAGCTGTGATCCAAAGTGATCTTTAGGCAACAAATGGTAGTTAATGAATGGAAAAACCCTTATATTTATAACAAAATATTGAATTAGTCTAGATATTGGTGCATAATTAAAATATTATTAACCAAATCAAGATCCAAATTTTATGGAATATTTTATTATATTTGTTGGAGGGAAAAGGAATTTGACTTGGGTCAAATCCCTTTATTTGTAAATAATAAATAAATAAATGATTTATTTAACTATTTATGAGTGATTTAGTCAAATTTAACAAGGAATATTATTTAAATAAGGTTTAAAAAATCATTCCTATAAAATAATAAGATAAATAATAATTTATGTAATTAATTTTCCTGTTTTCGGTTAAATATGACCAGGAATATTAATTAAACTGTTGTTTAAATAATTATTCATTGAAGAAAATCAACGAAATGTGGATTTATTTAATATTTTCTCATGGGGTTTGGTGTTTAGACCATAAACAACTAAATAAAGGTGTTTTACTGAGTTATTTTTTTATAGTGAAAGAAATTTTACTTAGGGCAAAATTGGTCTTACATGGTGTTTTCAGGTTCATCTAATAGTAACAGGTTAGATTGCCCCCCGGCATGTGAGCGTTAGGAGCTAATCATATGGCCAAAGTACGTTGTAAGAACTCAATCACTAGACACCAAAGGGGAAGTCAAAGAGAGAGAAATGTAGTGTAGACCGAAGTGCTAAAGGACTAGACCCTGAGGAGGCGAGACTTACAGGTGTGACAAGTCTCTTTATGAGTGAGTACCTGTGCTATAGGTGGTGGGGGAGGCATAGCTATGCCCTCCGAGACAAAGTACAAAGAATAATGCATCTAGTAAACAAGGGACTGAACAATATAGTACATGTGGCATAAACATGAGCCAGATAAACAACATGATAATGGATCCCGCATACATACTGTGCCTGGGATAATAGCCAGGACTTTTACAATAATATCTCAGGACATGAGATACAAATACATCCCAGATGCCCCTGTAAACATGAAAGGGCTCTGAAAATATGACTGATACATGCAATCAAAAAAGGCTTTGCATGCGACTGAGGCCGACATCATCAAATCTATGGAGCTACATCGAAGGCTGAGATGAAGAGGTCATCCGGGCATGTGGGGGGCTACCTATAGGGCCACCCCCTCATGAGGGCTGAGACATATCACACACACTAAAGAATCACCGGTCCAATCTATTGCATCACTGAACCATTGAGTATATAGATCTCAATCATGCTAAAATGAGTTGGAGCTGAGAAACAATCAAGTCAAAGGGCTATAAGGAGTCACTTTGCCTGATCCAAGGCACCGAACAAGAGTGGAAGCTAGAACCAAGGTACACTGCCCTCTAGACCTGTCTTCTAGAATAATGATTTGATGTCGACAGAAGGAGGTCTGCCATAGGTGAGGCAATAAGAGGTCCTCAACTAAGGCATGAGAGAAAATAGTTGAGCAACTGACAGACAGACACCAGGGGTGATGATGAAATGGGGGTTACTGAGTAGTGGACGGATGACTTCCCTTGTTATAGAATAAAGGGCATTGATGACCTGGTAGCGACTGAAAAAATATCATGAGGGATAGGGGACAGTGGGACTGAAGGCCATAATGTGCGATACGAGAGAGGAACCGAGCAATGAAGGATGGAGGACTATAGCAGGATAGAAATGGACTCGGGATAGACTCCGTGAATGCAATGATGAATCAACTCAGATACTCTAAACAAGGGTGACTCGATGGTGCTGCCACACAGTAAAGGTCCAATGGGGACCTAATAAACATGAGTACAAGATGGTAATTCATGACGAAAATTGACACGAGCATGGACAAGTATGGAGGCAAAGTGGTGTCCCTAGTACAATTGTTACAAGTGAAGAAATTCGATTTTGAGGAGTGGTGAAGTGACGCTCCTTGGACAAAATGTGTCTTGGTGAAGTATCAAATCATGAATAACTAACATTTACCCATTTGAGGGCTCGGTGAGAGCTTTCTAATGGTACAAACAGTTTGTCAACCTGAGCTACGATTTGGCCACTACAGGAAAACTAAAAATCTGGGGTTTCTCTTTTAATAAGGCATTTCCCCTCCATATTCACTCATTTGCAAGTGTAGCTGTGGTGAATGTAGAGAGGAGAGAAGGCCCTAAATCTTGCGATGATCGTAGCAGACAAACCGACCATTGGAATCAAGATTCGTCAGTTGCAGGTAAGAGGCCTAACCATACTCTTTCAATTAAGGGGATAAAAATTTTAGTTTAGGCACCCAGAGCTCATGAACAGGAGAGGTCGCACTTTTTGGGGTTTGTTCTGTGACTTGGGTAGTGGGTGCTGGGAAGAAAACTATGGCCTATCCCAGAAAATGACCTGAAGAGTGCGACCTGTTCAAAGAAAGGGGGTTTCAGTGTTGTTTTTGGATGAGAACTGGGATTTTTATGGTTGAGGGGCATAGGTGCCCCCAAGCATGTTATGGTCATGCCAAAAATGTATTTAGAAAGGGGGAATCTAAACATATATTATGATGTGGTGTGCCATTTGTTATCGTTATGGTTATGAAGTTCGAGAAAGGGAATGGAGGATTGCCAATCTCTTTTTGTACTGCATATACGAATCAAATGGACTTTAAGTTTCCGGGTTGGCATACATGTTGTTACTATCCCAAAGAAAGGATTTGGAGATAATGAATGGGTGCTCTCCTAGAAAACTCACAAGTTAGTCAATAACAATGTCAAAGGGACTGGGTTGTTGATGTAAGATGAAGGAATGATGAGGGGTATCATCCCTAGAGAGCTCTGAAGTGATATGGGACTCTAGAGGTTCTTCTAAATGTGGATGAATAATAATACAAGAGTCGACACGACCAGATACACTAGGAGAGTTGTGGAGAATTTCTTCTCCTGGTCTCTCAAATATGGGTTCCCCCTTACCCAAACATTGGGTGTCAATGTAATGGCCACAAGGTGTATGTGGTTTGAATGCATGGGTTTGAAGTAAGGGGGGGAAAGATAAATTTAGGGGTGGTAAATACTTCCATAATGTCGTCATTGTAATAGAATATGGGGTGACCGGTGGAAAAAAATCGCTTGATGGAGCAAAGATACCTGACTCATCATCATGATAAAAGAGGTTCATGTGCACATCGTCACAAGGGGTGACATAGGAGTAAGTGGATAAAGGATCTACCAATGTTGAGCCTAGGGTGATCACTGAAGGGAGTTCAAGAAAAACATCAAGGGAAGTTTCCAAGGGGACTTCCACCGAGGGTCTCATTGATGATGATAGGTAGAAAATGGTAGACGAAGGCTCCATCATCTCGACATTAGGAGGGGGAATGTCAATGGGAGTATTCATGTCCTCTGGTTTTTCTAAATCAAAACACGCAAATAAGGGAGTGGTGGACTCATTGCGCTTGGCCTTGAATTGGAAAACTGCCACTAGAGAGGTGGATATAATGGCTATGGAGATCACACAAAGCAGAGGGGTGGTTGGTGTGTATAGTCTTGGGTTTATTGGCTGCAGTCGAGGAAGGGACAGAGGTTTCTGGAACTGTAGACTCAAGGAACGCGACATTAACCATGGGCTTGAGATGTGGCAACTTCGGACAATTATGGGTGGCATAACCGATAACATCACACAAAGCACACTGGATGTTATGCTTTGGAGGCTGAGGAGAAGCAGGGTTTTTCGGGACAACCTTGTCTTTTGATGTCATATTTCAAGCTTTTCCCTTCTTACTCGAAGTGGTCGCAATAGGAGGTGGTTCCTATTGAGGCGGTTGAGGCACTGTTGCAAAGGGAGAAGTCATGGGGACCGGTTGAAGCGGGATCAAAGCAAGATAAGGTTTGGGTTGACCAGGCGGGGTAGCGGCTGGAGGATCAAGGTATCAGAGGGGAATCCCAAGGGTCAAGTTAGGAAGAGAGAGGGTGGCCATGACAGGTGCCATATACACTCCTGGTGGGGGAGCTAGGAACGATATCTGACCGGAGGGGTAATGGCCAGGCGAGACTGCTCATAAATGGTTAAGGCTTGGAGGAACCGTTCCAAGAGGGTAAAGAGGCTCATGAATACCAACTAAAGGGCCAAGAGGAGGAGGTCCAGAAGGCTGAATCGAAATTCTAGGAGTAGGCTGCAGAGGGCGAGGAGGCTGCTAACTAGCCGAGGTAGGCCGCTTGAGGGAAGCCCGAGAAGATTACATCATGCAAAAATTCGATGAGTTGGGATCCAAGACAGGAGGAGGAAGACCAGAGAATGTACCAAGCAATGAGGAATCTTTGTAGACTCTGAGTGAGACACTGGTCAAAGGATCGACAATTTTCTTATTGGCCACCGAAGAGATGATGGACTCAGGGGAGGTATGAGACTTCGGTTTGTAATATGTCAACTGGTCAATGGTGACTATCTTTCCATTATGAGGGAAGAACATCTTGCGGTGAACTGTAGATGGGACAACAAACATCGCATAGGTGTAGCTACGACCCAATAAAACGTTGTATTCTAAGGGGTCATATATGACTTCTACATCAACAAAAACAGTCTTTCCCACAAGAGTAATAGGACTATTGCGGAATAGGCTGATGGGCTGGAAGGCATGGCCATCCCATGCTCGAAGAGTGATCATGGAAGGATCCAACTTAGGTGATCTGAGTTGATTCCAAACTGAAGCGGACATCACACAGGTGGATTGATGCATCGGGAAACATTGGCGTTCCTGATCTTGACTGAGATTTGGAAGAAGATGGAAGCAGGGAGGGGAGGATGTTTTGACTGGTCAACATCAAAGACAATTAATCGATCGTCGGAAGGATCTATAGTGCCCATGGAAGATATTAGAGCTTTTCGTTGTGAAGGGCACGACTGGAGGATTTCCACCATTGAAATGGCAATAGGAGATTGCACCAAATCATCTACTATGCTATACGAATGGGAAGCTTTGCCAGAAGCAGCATTTCGGTGTAGTGGTCCTTTAGGGATCTTGGTATGAACCTCTACCTTAGGCGGAGGGATCTGCAAGGGACCATTAGGTGTCGAAAGAGGCTCTATAGAGACCGAAGGAGGTGGCTCAGGGACAGACATAGTGGGAGGCTTGTTGTACTGACGGGACCGAGTCTAAAGATTGATGTCTACGGTTAGAGGTTGAGCAGAGTTCATCATGAGAATCTGGTAATCGGAGTTACCAGATTGAAGAGGTTGAGTGGCCACCTGCCTTTCAGGTGGTTGGGTAGCCACAAATCCTTGTTGAGGGAAAGGATTAGTAAGAACAACCGACTGACTAGGTGTAGCATTAGGAGGGAAGGAAGGGGAGGCTTGTTGTCCTCGCAATGTTGCTTGAGACTCCCACATCTACTTCATTTGTTGTAAAAGAGGAAAATCGTGTGTGTAATGACCATAAACACCCCAACAAGAACAAGGTTGGTTCGTGGGAATAGGCCTGTCCTACTTGGGCTGAGTGCCTTGTTGCTGGTTAGCAGTGTTAGGTGCATTATTTTGAGGATTAGGTCCAAGATTACGAGGAGCATATTGATTTTAAGTGCCTTTCCTCATCTCTTTGGAGGGAAGAGGATTAGTCGCGCCTTGTTGTGCATACACTTGCCCCTGAGGGGGCAGTGGCTATTGTTTCGGCGGTTGAGAAGGAAAGGGAGGCAGAGGTGCTAATGCTAGAGGAGCTGGAGCAATAGGCTATGGATATGGATAATAAGGAGGTTGGGTAACAGTGTGGTAAATAGGAAAAAATAGGAGGCATGCTGTATCCTAGATACATGCTTCCGGGAGGGGGGAAAATGTAGGAGGTGCTATCCCCCCCCAAAAAAAACCATAGTCCATGGGAGGTTGAGTGTATTGAATAGAGAGAGCTCCAACAATACCGTCGGCGGCATGAGGTGCCCCCGGTGCATTGGCATGACTAAGTTTGGGAAGATTAGGTAGAACGGCATAAACATAACCCGACTGAGCGTAGATCAAGTCATATTTTAATGCCATTTGGAGAGCGGCTTCTTCGGTTTGATGAAAATGCAATGTGACATCTTTCCCGATAGGGGTCAAGAGAGATATAAGGAACCAGTCCATGTAGACATGGTCTTCAAAGGTAGTGGCTTGACATAGGCTCTTCTTCTTCACCATTCCTGGACATGATCAGATAGGCGGGTGGCAGATGATTGACGGAAAGAAGTCAAAAGTTCGATACCAGTGTCATAATGAATGGGAAGCTGGAAGTAAGATAGAAAAGCCCAGGCAAGAGTCACAAAGGTGGTATCAGAGGAAGGGGCTTCGTCAACATACCACTTAGAAGCTTCACTAGTAAGCATATGTTGGAACAACCGAAGACAGACAGAGTCATTGGGAATGGAGTTAGACAAACACCACATGTGGAAAGATCAAACATTGTTTGTAGGATCTTCTCCAGCAAGGCCTTCAAACTTGGGCATGTCAAAAGGGAGCTTAGTTGGCATAGTAGGCCAACTAGCGTCATGGTGTATAGGGTCATTTATCAACTGGTCAAAATTGGGAAGGATGAGGCCTGACATTAAGGGGAGCAAGAGCACAGCTGGGGTAGTGTCCATTGCGGTCCCACTAGTGGTATTCCTAGCATGAGGTCCAGGGTTACCACCAGCATAAGGTCCTGCACCAGACATGGTGAAGGCGAAAGGGGGAGAAATTAAGGCAGAACGAGAAGGAGAACCCAATGAATCAAAAGAAGAGTCGGAGTGCAGACTCGGTGGAGGACTAACTCGAATCCTACGCAGAGTAGTAAGTCTTCCAACTGGAAATTGAGGATGAAGGCCAATAATTCTCTGGGATAAATGCCTTGGTGGCGCAATGATGATGACAGAAACATGGCATAAGGGAAAAAGAGACCAACAAGGGCAAGGAGGTGCGAGATCAACTGATTACAATGTCGAAACAAGGGCAGAGAGGTGCAGGATCAATTGATTTCAATGTTTTAGAGTCTTTGCTTGGTAGTGTTAACCACGCCCTTTTTTCTCTTAGGGTGTGTGTGAAAAGTGTGTAAATTTTAGTTTTTAAACCCAGATGTTTGTAAATAAAAAGAAAAAAGTGTGTTGTGTAACTGAAAATAAACCTGTAGATAACAATATATAAAACTAAAATAACAGTAAATAAACAGTTAATAATGCAATAATCTAAAACCAAGGAGGCGGGCTTCTCAACAAGTAGTCTGTAGGTGGGTAAAAAAATATTCAAAACACACAAAAAAGCCAATAGATCTAAGGTCGGGAGGGACAGGGATCTAAAGGTCAAAATATGCTGGAAAGTGGTGTAGAAAACAACAACAAATCAGAGGAATTTTTTTTGTAAATGAGGTGGAAAAAGGCTATCTCCTGGAGGGAAATGGAGTGAAACCTAGAGGAAAACCTAAACAAAGCTAAATGAGGTGATTTGGATGGATAACAAGACGATCTGAAGCAGATTTAAAGGTGAGGTATCAGATCTGAAAAATGGCTAAAGACTCTAAAATTTCAGACAACCTACAACAAAAAAAACTCTTCCACAACAAGTGGAGGGTATTGAAGCTCTAGGGGGCTATGTTCCCACTTAGTTGAGCAAAAAAAAACAAGTACGGCTCCAAAACGGGCGGAGATGGAGGTCAGAAAACCTTGAACAGAGTCTCAGACAAACCCAGAAAACTTTCAGAAAAACTCTTGGAAAAAATCCAGGTCGCAATTTCTGACCTGTTTTCAGCAGAGCTCACAGTTTTTGGGCTGATTCCCGCTTCCTGAAGCTCTAGGTCACAGGTTTTGGGAAAAAAGTGTGACTTTCACTTCCAGCACTCTCGGCGGTAGATTTCAGAAAAAATTGTCATCTCAGCTATGGCTAATGTCTGTCACCCGCGCAATAGGTCCGAAAACACACGAAAGTTACAATTTGTATCATTTTAGGGTTTTATAGGTTAAAAGCAACATCAAGAAAAGAAAAACAAGAGGCTCAAGAGAAATCCTAGGGTTTGAAGCAGCTGGATATGCAAGGATCAGAAAAACGACAACGGTTGTAATCGTAAACCCATGTGGAGTTTCCAGTTGTTAGTATGAATCTTAATTCCAAGCGTACGAAAAAAGACCACTTTAGTTGTGCATAAAAAATAGCCCTAACAGCAAAGATGGCTACCAATATCCTCAGATCTGCAGTTAAGTGGTCAAGACAAATGCTGCAAAAATCTAGATCTGTGCATTAGAAGACATTAAGAAGTAGAAAAAGCAATATTTACTCCATGCATCCAATAGACAAGACAAGGATATGTTGAATGAATTTTTTATTAATGGCACCTGGGAGGAAAACACAGGAGGGTGTTCCCAGTTCTCTTCAATGGGATGGGTTCTTGTAAGTCCTCGGCACTTCAGATCTAAAATTCCTCTCTCTTGATGGTGTAGAAAACCCAAACAAAAATGGTAGCAAAATATGACTATGATGGTGGATCAATAGTCAGAACAAAAGTATAGATCCAGAGTGATCTTTAGGCAACAAAAGGTGATGAATGAATGGAAAAACCCTTCTATTTATAACCAAATATTAAGTTAGTCTAGATATTGGTGCATAATTAAAATATTATTAACCAAATCAAGATCCAAATTTTATAGAATATTTGTTATTTTTGTTGGAGGGAAAAGGAATTTGACTTGGGTCAAATCCCTTTATTTGTAAATAAAAAATAAATAAATGATTTATTTATCATTTTAAGGATGTGGTTGAGTAATAATTAAATAAATAATGATTTGTTTAACTATTTATGAGTGATTTAGTCAAATTTAACAAGGAATATTATTTAAATAAAGTTTAAATAATTATTCCTAGAAAATAATAAGATAAATTATAATTTATCTAATTAATTTTCTTGTTTTGGGTTAAATATGACCATGAATATTAATTAAATTTTTGTTTAACTAATTATTCCTTGAGGAAAATCAACCAAATGTGGATTTATTTAATATTTTCTCATGGGGTTTGCTGTTTAGACCATAAACAACTTAATAAAGGTGTTTTACTAAGTTATTTTTCATAGTGAAAGCAATTTTACTTAGGGTAAAATTGGTCTTACATGGTGTACTTAGGTCCATCTAATATTAACAGGTTAGATGACCAAAAAATGGTGTAACACACCCGTTTATAATTTTCGTACTGTAACACCATCTGATATACCCGAAAGTACGTGGATGAGTTATGATGTACTTACGTACGTGGAGTGAGGTATCACCCTCAGAATGCATTGCATACAATTAATGACAACTGCTATGTTTTACGATGCCGAAACACATCTCTAGCCTAGACCTTATAAATGTTATTTTTATGGTTCCAATGCTTTTTTAGGTAAATTGATATAAATTTTAAGTTGATCTTGTTTATCAATTTTCCTTTCAAGGTTCATCGCGATGATGTGATGGAAATTCCTAAAATGCAAACTAAAATGATAAGAAAACTTTTCACTTTTAGCTTTATTGATGAGAATCCTAGCTACTAAAGGGAAAGAGCAACCAATTTTAGAGAAAACAACAAAGAGCACAAACTAATATGCAGTTTTCCTACTTGTTCCAGTGCAAAACACATAATCCACTATATGCAAATGCAGGTTTTTCTTTTCATTCCCTTTAATGTGAATGCAGAAAAGGAAACTAAATGCATCAAATTAATAAAAAAAAATGTCTTTTACTTTGAGAAATGAGGAATTGAACAACAATTTCTCTTTTTAGGGAAAATGAAGAATTTAACTACAATTTCTCCTATAGGAAACGAAGAATTTAACGACAAATTCCTTTTCAAAAGCAAATGGGTCTAATGCAATAATGAAAATACTTTGAAATTAATTCGTCAATGATAAATAAAAACACTTTAAATAAAAATTGAACAAAATTTTCTTTCAAAGGAGGAAGAGGTAGGTAAAGTTACTGGTCTCTATGAGGCATCATGCACTTTGAAAACACAACAAACAAAAACTGAAATAAAATGTAATGAAAAATTCAATAGGAATTTGGTTGGCTCTAGGGGGAAACACAATCTCTAAGGGGAGATAGTGCTCTACCAAGCATTGTGTCTTGTTCAACAGTGCGTTGAGTGCAACAGAGAACAAAAACTTAAGCTGTTTAACACACTTCTAATGAAAATTTTGGTTTCAAAAAGCCTAATATTTTAGATTAAATGCTATTGGGTGGATAAACAAAGGCAAACACACCAAGGATGAAGGATAAAATCCCTAGTGGAGTCGCTAATTTGTTATGCGAAATTACGAATTACAGATAAGACATTTTGCCCTACATGTGGTGTTATGCATTTAGAACAACAGATTAAAGAATTTGCAACTACTTTTCCTAACAGTAAATAGACACATAGAATAGATCAAGAAAATTACTTGGAGTTCAAGTGCTTCCAAGTCTCCTTCTGTCACTCTTGCTGTAGCTTCAAATCCCAGCTAGATCGTCAAAATATTTCTTGCAAGAATGAACACTAAACAACAAAGAGATTGCAATCTACAGATGCCTACTCAAGTTATTCAGTTAAATAAATGAAACATGAACCATTTAAATCATATAAGAATTCATAATATTAAAGATAGAAGCTTATATAGATACATATGTGGGAAAATAGGCAACACTATTTATTAATGGATAGAAGGGGAGGTTACAACCAACAATTGATTTGATGTCACCATCTTCAGCATCATCCCAGGCTCATCACAATGAACATCTCTCCAACAACATATCACTCAAATCAAATCCTCAATTGAAATTCCACCAACATTTCTCTACTCAATTTATTCATTATCAAGCACTAGGATATGCGCTCAATTTATAGATGATTTGAAGGTAGTTTCACAATCAATGAATTTCTAATAATAGTCAAGACATGTTCCCAATCTCAGAGATATCAAATGGACACATGGATTTGAAGTTTGACACATATGCACTCTTCTAGAAGGCACTGGCCAAGTGGAGATTCCGAAACAATGAGAATTTCACTCCTAATTGACCAACGCACACTTGAGTGTCAGGAAGTGCTTTGTAGAGCACCCTTGAATGGAGGTAACTACATATGAAACACAATTAGCCCCTTGAGATATTGCGTTTGTGAGCTCATAGGTGATATAACATATACTTAAAATCTTGGAAACCTTGCAATGGAAGTCATAGATGATTTGTTCTTATTCTTTGTCTTACTGCATGTAGAAACTGAAATGATAGGGGATGATAGACCTTATTAATTGGTTCTGGGGATGATGTCCAGTTAACCAGGTCATTGGGAATGGTGCCAAAATTGACCTATAACAATGGGAGCTTCAGAAATTTTTCCTTTCAATGTTTCAAAGGCTTTATGCAGCCCGAATTGCAAGTGAACTCACAATATTTTGTAAGTAATTTGAAAAGTGGAGAGGCAATCTTGGTAAATTTTTCTATGAATCGTCTATAGTAACCATAAAAACCAAGTAAGTTTCTAACATCTTTTTGACAAGTAGGAACTAAAAATTTAGAAATTGCTTCTAACTTAGATGCATCCACCTTAATTCCATCTTTTGAAATATGGTGTATTAAAACAATCCCCTCAGTAAACTTCATAAAACATTTTTCATGGCTTAATGAGATATTTTCTTCTTTACATCTAATAATAAAATTTTCTAAATTCTTAAGAGCTTCTTCAAAAGAGCTTCCATAGATAGTAAAATCATACATGTTTAATTCCATACAATCATGAATTATATGAGACAAAATTCCCAGGACTTCCCTTTGGAATGTTGGTGGTGCATTACATAATCCAAAAGGAACTAATCAATAAGCATGCGTTCCCCATGGGCAGGTAAAAGTTGTTTTGTCTTGATCTTGTGGAGCCACTTGAATTTGTTTATATCCACTAAATCCATCCAGAAATTAAAAGTACTTCTTTCCTACCAATGTGTCAAGAACTTGATCTATAAAAGAGAGTGGAAAATGAACTTTTAAGGTAGCTTTATTCAGTTCTCTATACTCAATGCACACTCTCCATTTCCATTTTTTTTCAGAACAATTACAAATGGTGAGGCCCATTGACTATCAAACATAGGATAAAGTAAATTCACATTTAAATTTTTTTGTAATTCTTCCTTAAAAATTTCCCTTAATTTTGGATTTATCCTCCTTTGTGGTTGTCTAATTGGTCTAGAATTTTCTTCAATATAGATATGATGCATACAAGTTTCAAGGTCAATTCCTTTAATATCAGTGTATTCCCATCCATAAGTAGAGGAATTTTATTGTAGCATTTTTATTAATTCTTTCTTTTTAGATCCCTCTAGGTTATCATTAACATTCAATTTTTTCCTACGAATATTTCTATTAAAGAATTTCCAAATTTTTCCATAGAATGTAAAGACATTTGATGAGATGATCGATATTCAACATTACATTTTTCTTGAAAATATTGAGTAGATTCACAGTATGAGGAAGATTCATTATTTTCCATTAAATTTAAAATTTAATCTTCTTCATCTATTTTTGAAGTAAAAAAAAATGATCGTATATAAATATCATCTTCTATCCATTCTTCACTTTCTACTTCTATCATTGTTTTTTTTGGAGGATATAATTTTAATTTATTTGTTGAACTTCCATCATAGATAAACATATCACCATATCTATAGCTTATAAAAGAATCAATTGTAGCTAACAATGGTCTTCTTAGGATCAATGGATGCCCTCCTAGATTATTCTTGGGTGTTAAAATCATAAAATAAACATGTTGTTCCGAAGAAATAAATTTTAAGTCTTTCCAGAAAAGGTGGGGTTTGTACAAAAACTGAAGGTTGTTCTATAATGGGATTTGAGTTTATTGGAATATCATTGGTATGTACAAAGGTGGTTTGTTTTTGAGAATTTTTCTTCTCATGAGGATATGTTTCTTCCTCAAAGTGATCATCTTTTTCACTTCCTAAATAACAATAGATGGTGGCTTCTTTTCCAATACTCTACTAGATCTAAGTTGAACATTGTTTATATCCAATTGATTTATTATATAAGTTTGGAAAATTTTCCCTTTTATTTTGTAAATAGGTTGTGAGATTTTATTCTTTGGATTTGGGAGTGGTTGAGCAGGCAATAGGTTTGGTCCTTTTGGAAATGGTAATGAAAGTTATGGGTTTGGGTTTTGAGTTTGATCTTGAGGTGGTTGACTAGACTAAGGAAAATATTGTGGTGGAAAAATAGGTTAAGGTTGAGGATATTAAGAGTACTGAGGATATCTTCCATAAGTATTTTTCCATCCTTGTGCCTAAGGTTTAGGCCAAGGTTTCCAAGGCATGGGTGTAGTCCAATTATTTTGTGATGGTTGTGCATATGTTTGAGTGTTAAATCCTTGATTTTTCCATGATATATTGGCAATAAGAAAAGAGGATATACCTAATTTGGTACTACTTCCTCTTGGTAAAATGCTTTAAGACCTGGCATTGAAGGACATTCTTTGGTATCATGATTTTCTGCACACATGACACAAGTTTCTATGATTTTCAAATCAATAGGACATTCTCTCAAGGAATGTTTCTTTCTACACATTGGGCAAAACGTGGATAAAGCAACATTTTTAGCTTTTTTCTTGTTTTGTATTTTAAGGGTGTCTATTTTTTCACTAAGACTCCCTAAAATTTTTGTCTTGAAATTAGCAATATAATTTTCTATTCTAGCCTTACTTACTTTTCCGGCTACAGATTTATTAATCTATAAATAGTAGGATCTCCTGGGATTTTTCTAGTCTTTGTCTTTCCTCTTGAATTGTGTATGCATAACTCAGAAATATCTGGTAATGATAACTGAGAAATATCCCCTTTAACCATCAGGTTGAGAATATCTATCCATTCATCCTTGATGGATTTTAATAGGAGAGCTTTGAAAGTTTCTTCATCCAAATTTTCCATTTTATCTCTCTTAAGACTGTAGCTAAACCTTTCAATCAAATCTTAAATATTTTCATCCTCTCTTTGCATCATTTTTAAAACTTCATCCTTAAGGTTATGGAACATGCATTAATCCTTGTATTTCTCTAAGAATGCATTTTTCATTTGTTCCCATGTTATAATAGATTTTTTTACCAAGCCCATAAACCATTTTAGTGTTGAATCCTTAAGAGTTTCTCGAGACAATTTCAATTTTTGAGAATCCAGAAAATAGTCATAAGATATACATAAAAATTCAAACTCAAAAATAAATGTTTCAGGATCCTCACTTCTTAATCCATGGAAGTTAGGAAGGAAGTGTTGGAAATGGGATCCCTCAATGAAAGAAATAAGAAAAACCTTCATATATGAAGGAGTGGAGCATGCAATGCGGATTCCATTTTGAGTCTTAGGGGCTTTGGGGTGGGTCAAAGCCCCTTATTATGTAATGGGATGGGACTATTATATGAACGTTGAACTCTTCCCATGGTTTTTGGACCATGGTATTGTAAATGAAAAATCTATATAAGGAGTCTAGGTAGAATTCATGGAGGGAGAATGAAGTGGAAGTTGATTAGATGCATTTAGATGTAAGACTGTTTTGAGTCCGATCTGTGGTTTTGGGTTAGAGAAAAGGTTCATGCAGCTGAGTGTGAAGATATCTTAGGAAGTCTGCAACTAAGTGTGTTACACATCATTTTTTCACCATGACATTTGACTGTCAATATGGGTATATCGACATGCATATCATGTTCCATTAGAGGTAAAAAACACTAATGTTCCTTATTCAAGTCTTGGAAATTGGAGAAAAACTCTGTAAAACCTTTAAAATATTTCCTGTGCGCTTTTTATAGCCTTTTCCTATGCATGTGTTGATGCTTCTTCCATTAGACGTGACGATATTCACTCTGTTTACCACTAAAACCTATGCACCCCTGTGAAAAATAAGTAAAAATAAAAAGTAACTTCTAGAAGCCTAGCTGGTCGAATATTCTCCCAATTGGAAGCCTCTAGAGTAATGCCTGTTCGAGCTTTATCCCTCTACTCATGGATGTTATCCCTTGGTCAAACGAACTCAAATCCCTTCATGGGAGGAATGCAACCCTCTCTTATTGGATCTGAAGCTACTTCAATCTCTCTATAAATTGAACTAAGGTTTCATGTTGAAAGGTAGATATTGATTGGTATAGATTCTAAGCTAGAGAGAGTTCAAAGAGTTCATATTTTCTGAGCTAGTAAGTTGTTGTTGGCACATTGAAGATTACACCTTTGTACACATGACTTCATGCTGGTCATTCTAGAGAGGAAGGCTTATCAGACTGAAGGAAAACGATTGCTCAAACACATGGGAGAAATTTGTAAAACATCAAGGCATATGGTTGTAAGATTCTCTTTTTAATTTGTGATAATACATATGGATCTCTTGTTCTCATTGTATTGTTTTTGAATGCATGGAAATTATGTAAATACTTAGATTCCTTGATCACTGAGTTGGATTAGAATTTATGATTATTATATATTGCAGTTCCTTTTATATTTTGTATTGTTTGTGATTGCAGGTTCTTCTTAGCATTGAGGAACTACTTTGGAGCAAAAGACAAAAGGCTACATCGAATGTCTCGCTTGAAAGGTAGGAGCATGTCCTCCTTATTTCATGGTTGTAATAATATAAAGTACAAATAATCTAGAGAAAGACATATTCAATGGATCTTTGTTTCTATTTACTCACTAGAGTACTAGGGAGATCACTCTTGTCTAGAAGAGAGATTAGTCCTTGTAACAGAGTGTGCTTACCCCTACAGTTGAGTGCACAGGGTGAAAGTGAATGTATGAGAAAGATCTAAGAAATCAATGAAATACCTGTTGAGATAGGTCTGTGTTTCTGTTGATATGTTTCACTTTACTTTTTTTTTTATGAATATCTATGTTGAGTAAGGGTTTCACTCTATAATTGCATAGTGTAGTTATTTTTATGATTGTATACCTTGTTTTATGCATGATTAAGTAAGATCACACAGTCCGCTAGTAAGTTCAACATGTGCGTTGAACATTTCTTGTATAAGTAATAGATATGTTCGAAGAATATCTGCTAAAGAAGAAAAATACCTAAAGCCATAGTCCAGTGTCCCTTTGGATGTATAAAATTGGTTCTAGCATCCCCCTATATTGCCTCTGGAGAGACTTCGGTCTGTGCAAGCAGGTCATTGCCGAAAGGGCCAGTAATAATGGGCTTTATTGGTCCACACAGCCACATTTGAACTTGGGTCTAGGCCCCATCAAGCCAAAAAATGGTTCCATTGTCACAATGAAGTATTGCAACCCACGATGAAGCGCTAGATATAGCAATGAGTATTGAAGCTTCATCGATAGAAGATACAAGCATAGGGGTTCAATAGATTCAAAATCAATTGGAAAGTATGCATATGGAGCTCCAAGATCTAAAGAAAGGAAAGGAGGAAATATCTGATATGTGGTTGGAAGTTTGGTGTATCAAGTGCAAAGCAAATGGTCACTATAAGGAATAGTGCCCTGATTATAGAGAATATTTGGGCACTCAGATGTAGAGTCAACTGAAGCCTCGATTGAGTGTTGGGCCTGTTAGGTCTCTGTAGTTTGCAAGATTGGAAAGAACAAACGTTTTAGATTCTACATCAAAACCACTTTGGAATCCTAGGATCTAGCTCTCCTGGATTCAGAGAGGGATCTCTCTATATAAGTGTTTTCAAAGATATTTCTTTAAGGCTTATGATATGATATTAGGCTAGTTATGAAGTACAAGGGGTTTTGTTTGTTTTGGTTTGAATGGATATCATCAAAATGAAGGAAGTATTTTGAAGGGTAAAGGTGTGAGTAGGTTGAAAGAATGGTTCAGCTGATAGGATAGGTAAGAAACAGTGTCAATCCATTGGGCTATGGAGTCACAAAAGGATTTAATTGTACAACAAGTTTCAAGTATGGTCTATGGGGAAAGTCATCTATATCAAAGGATATTTTAAGATTGAGTTATGGTATGAAACATCAAAGTGAGTGAAAGAAGTAAACATATAAGAAAAACAAAGGGCATCTTAAGATCAGGTAAGAACTTTGAATCTAGCCTGCTTTCAGCATACTCTCAAGAGGAAACAAAGAATAGCCTAAGATCAAGTAAAGACTTTTAACTCAGCTTACTTTCAGCATATTCTCAAGGGAAAAAATTTAAAACAAAGAATAGATTAAGATCAAATAAGGACTTTAAACCTAGTCTTCTTTCAGCATATTCTCAAAGGAAAACATTTAAGATAAACATAAAAAGTAGCCTAAGATCAGGTAAGAACTTTGAATCTAACCTGCTTTTGACGTACTCTTAAGGGATGTTTTCAAAGCAACTGTTGGAGATAAACTAGAGGACAAGGCTAACCATAGACTTCTCTAATTCAATCTTTACTTAGTAGACTTTCAAGAACTTTCAAATATAATATTTCAAGTTATACTCAGTAAACATGGGCTCACCAACACTTCATTGGTTATACTCTATTGAATTACAATTGAAACACAATCAGAAGAAAACATAGAGATAAAGATTTATCGGTGAGAAATAGGGTACTTTACAGTAAATCCTAATCTATATTTGCACTTCTTTATCAAAGAAAGTGGACAGTATGGAAAACAAGACAAAAATGAAAATTATAGTTAGAAAAACATCACCATTGACATAGACCAGGATCCCATAAATCAGCTTGTGTATTTTATGTTCAAACCAGTTACAGTCTTCAAGTCCAGTGGGTCTTTTACAGGTTCAAAACTCTCTTCTTAGCCTATCTTTCTTCAATTACAAAATAGAGCTTCAATAGCCTCAATAGCTATTTACATTCAATGAGTATTCAACCAACAATAATAATGAACTCCTCATATGATATTTATAGGTGAATTGAGGAGGTGGAGTGAAAGAAAGGGTTATTTTTTCAATTAATACAGAGTAATTGCTTTTTGGCCTTTGGGAGGCCTAAGGGAGAAATAGGCCTGTAGGTGGCATTTCTGAGGATTAATTGCCTCACTAATGTGGCATTTGGAGGCTTTCTTTGTTGATTTTTGTTGATTTGGTACTCTGAACTTCAATTAGGCCTTTGATTTTTCTTTTGGGCCTTTATAATCATCTTTGGGCTTTAACTGTGTCTTTAACCCTTAAACTATGGATTGATCTTTAAATCTTCATACTTTTCTTTAATCCTTTAATCTTTAATCTCCATTGTCCTTTCCTTTTGTTGTTGTGGACAGGGGGCTTTAACGCGTGGGGGGTTTGATTTGAATAACCAATGTTTATGAAACATTGATTAAAAAACCCATATTTTACACTCGGGAAGCTCCCTTTCTATGTTAATTAGGCTTCAGAGATGGTTACCTTTGGCCTTGTCCCTTTATGGACTGTGGGAAGGGTTTTCGCTTTAAAAACCGCCATCAAACCCTGCATATAACAAACAATTTTTTTTATAAAACCCTGCGGTATTGGATAAACTGCTTGCAGATCCTGGTAGAGGGAGGGAGGAGTGGTAAGGAGGGGAAACAACATGTAGGAGGGCGTTCTATGGAAAAAACATGCGAAAATAGGGTTTAATTTGAATATAGGCGCGAAAATGAGAAAATTTGTTTTGGAAATACCACTGGTGGTTTTCATGCACGAAATGAGTGGTAAGTGGTTTATCATTGAATGAATGCGATTCCATACAGGGTGCGACACCTATCCACCCCAATACCGCCCATTTCGTGTAGATTTGGGTCGTTAAACCCTGACACCAAAATCTACATGAAATCAAACGTGGGCCGTTGGATCTGGCGGTGTAGATCCAACGATGAAGGATCAGCGCGACAGGTGCAGGAAGATTCTCGGGTGAGGATGGTAGTGGAGGTCAGGTGTCAAGTGGGGATTGCGGGATGTATTGCATGGTGGAAGGTGGGGCCGGCAGGTGACATCACCTATTTTGTTGCGGGGTGAAATGTCAACGGGCGGGGTTAGATATGCAGGTTTTAACGAGGACCGTTGGATGAGATGAATCAACAGTGGATATGTGTTTGTGTAGATGCATGAGAAGGGATGGTTGGGCGATCAGAGGATGGGAGGGGAGGTGCGATGACTGTCAAATCGATGAGATCGATGATCAAGATCGCCCAAGGGAAAAATATAGTGTGGAGGAAAAAAAGAATGAATGAACGTGGCTTAAGGGAAAAAAGGAAGGTTCAGTCTCATGGAGGAAAAGGAACCGGGAGTAGAGAAATAAGGGACCGGGGATAAGGGCTTGGAGGAGAGGTTCGGTAACCGTTGGATCTCCCATATCAACGGTGAAGATCTACTGTCGGGGAGGTAAAGAGGATGGGGATGATGAAATAAGGAGGTTGCGATGGAGTGCTGGCAGCCGTTAATCTTTGTAGATCTATGGTAGAGATCAGGTCATTTTTTGAATCATTGGCAGAGAAAAAATGAAAATGAAATGAAGAAGAAACGTATTTTGTCGATGCGATGGGGGCTATAAGCTTGGTGTTGGAAAGTGGTCTCGTGGGGAGATAAGGTGACCGGGAGCGGAGGAAAAGGGGCTAGCAGGTAAGGATCTAGCACCAGGTTATGGACGATGGGTCATATGACAGAGAAAGAGCTGGGGGCTAAGCCAAAAGGGGCTAAAAACCCAAAGTTTTAATATGAGCGGAAAAAGGCCTAAATGAGGCTTTTTGGGGTGTTTCTTAGTGTTTTATAAGGTTCTAATAGGTAAAATAGGGTAATTCCAACAATAAAAAGGGTTTTTTATGGTTTAAAAGGGTTTTTTGAAGGTTTTTTAGCAAAATCAAGGGTAAATGAGAAGGAAAAAGGATATTTTCGGAGAAAAATGGAGGATAAATAAAAGGGAAAAATAAATGATATGGGTTTAGAAAATGATGGAAAATGGCCTAAATAACAGTCTCTTTTGATAACAGCAGGGTTACTTGGTGGATCTTTTGAATGGAACAGTAGGGAAGATTACTCTTAAGTTAGAGAACACTAGAAGGCTTCAAGAATGAGAAATTTTCTGTGAAAATAATCTCTTGAAGGCTCAAGAACTGTTTTAGCCATCATTTGCTATGACAAAAATTTACTGATGGCTAACAGTGGCTCCACTTGGGGATGGAAGCTCCTTGGAGGTGTCAAGAACTTCAGAAATTGATCTCTAGAATGTAGACCTGTGCCTTATCCATTGACAACCTTTTCTTCCTTGATCATCCTGCTTAAAAAAGATGGTCAGTGCTTTGTATCAAAAAACAAATTTCTCCCAAACATTCTACCTACACAGCCTACTTTTTCCTAACATTTTTTTCTTCATAAGGTGCACTTGGAATTGAAAACATTTGACATCAACATTCATTCATTTATTGAAAGAAGAAAACTAATCTAAATCTACCCTTATTTCTTCCATGATTTCAGATCAAACAGTTGAACTCATTAATTCTCCACCTAAGATACTATCTGTCAGGATTAAAATGTCTGACAGATTTTTATTCTCTATATTCTAAAACAAAAAATTAAATACAAACAAACCAGGATTAAGTTGTTTGATTTTCTGTAAGACTATGGCATAAAAACAAGTTGCACATAGACTGAACTTTTTACAGAATTTTTAAAACAAAATTGTGAAGGATTAAGATATGAAAATTATGAATATCCTTCACTCTTCTTATGACTCAGATTTTGATCTGTTTAGAGTCATCCTTTCTTTTGATTCTTTGGCTCAAGTTTTCAGTGTATTAGAACCATTATTTTCTTTTTCTTTGGCTCGTATTTTGGTCTGATTAGAGCCATTTCTTTCTATCCTAATCTAATATACTGATAAGCCAAGATTAAACAATTTGGAAAATCTTCTTCACTAACCTATCAGCAGTAAATTGAAATCTATCTAGTCATGATTAGGTTGTATGACTAAATAATAGTGCTCTTCTCAAGTAGTGGCATTTAAGCTTGCACACTTTCAGATTTTTCCTCTCTTTTTTGCTATGGGGTTGTACCTTTCTTATTTTATCTCTGTCCTCTTTTTATATTTTTCTATTGTTCTTGTATTTTTTATTTTCTAAAATTTAAAATTAGTGTTATATACAATGAACAAAAAATCTTGGAAACTTAGAATATCAGTTAACATAAATAATGTTTGAGAACCCTGCCATTGGCAGGACCTCCAAAATATTCAGACCCATCCAATTCTTTCAAAAATAATGCATTGTTTCTAGTAAAAGATTGAATAAGATAAGGGCCTTGCCACAAGTTATCAAATTTTCCATGTTTTCCCTTATCTTCTCTCCTTGAATCCCATTTCAATACTTTATAACCAATCTTAAAATCACTTTCATTAGTTCTTTTGTCAAACAATTTCTTGATGTTTTCTTATAGTTGTTGTGTTCTGATGTATACCTCCTCTCTGGTTTGTTGTAGATGTATAGTCTGGTGTGTTATTCTTGTCATATCATCATCTTCAGACTGTACTTCTTGGATTAGCTTCATGACTAACACTCCTAAACTGGTTGGAAAAATTTCATCAATTCCATAAACTAGATGGTAAGGAGACATCCCAATTTAATTTTTAACTGTCAATCTATCTACCCATAATGCATGTACTAGCTTACTATGCCATGA
Source organism: Pinus albicaulis (assembly GCA_034641835.2). Lineage (NCBI taxonomy): Eukaryota > Viridiplantae > Streptophyta > Pinopsida > Pinales > Pinaceae > Pinus > Pinus albicaulis. The sequence goes on along the minus strand of JAXQQM020093348.1, from coordinate 74,979 downwards.
TTTCTTGTTATCTTCCAGCAACTTCTTGATTATGTTCACCAAACTTCTATTTGAGGATTCTGACAAACCATTAACTTGAGGGTAATACGCTATAGAATGACCCAATATAATATGATATTTATGAAAAAATTCCACCATCGTTTTGGATCCAAATGCAGCAACATTTTCAGTTATGATCTTTCTAAGACAACCAAATCTAGATAGTATATGGTTTTCAAGGAATGAAATGATAACCGAGTCTATGGAATTTCTAGATGGGATGGCTTCTATCCATTTTGTAAAATAGTCTGTTGCTGTGAGGATCCATCTATGTTGGGAAGATGAGGCAGGATGGATTTCCCCAATGAAGTCTAGACCCCACTACTGAAAAGGATCTTCAACAGTGATTGGCTATAGAGGTAAGGGAAGAAGTTTTCTTTTTCCTTCAAAAATTTGGCATATGTGACAGGCAGTAATTATTTTTATGGACATCTTGAAAGAGGGTGGGCCAGTAACAGCCAACTCTAAGTATTTTATTAGCAGTTGACTTCCGGTAGAGATGGCCTCCACATTCTCCTTCATGAAACTCATGCTTGATCTTATCTACATCACTCTCAGGCAAACATTTAAGAAATAATCCACTAGCATTTTTCCAATATAAACACTTATCTAAAATGCAGTAATTTATAGATTTCAACTTCAAGAATCTTGCCTTTGTTTTAGACAAACCAGGAGGAACATTAAGATTGAGAAAAACATACAAAATGTCAGCATACCAAGATGAATTTAGAAAATGATCTTCAATAATTGGAGTTGTCAACTTCTTCTGTTCATCTAATGCATTAAACATGTATATATCAAGAGCTTGAAAGTTGGATTCAACCATAAGTTTTGCTAAACCTTGACCTTTTATGAGCTTAGTGGGCTTGATTTCTAATTCACATTCTAAAATTACAGCAATCCACTTTCCTCTTTTCCATTTGGATCTTGGGTCAATATGTTTTTTACAACTGAATGAGGCACAAATACTATAATGTGGGAATGTAAAGTGTAAACTCTGAAGTCTTTGAAATCTTTGAGCAAAGCAAAGGCTTTTTTTCAATTATGTTATACTTCAAAGGTGCATCTCTTAATGCCTTGTTGAAAAACGCAATTGGCTGCTCCTGTCCCTTCAAGTTTTTCTGTAATAGGACAACAGCTACTGTGTGTTCTGATGCAAAAGAAAAAATGAAAAAATCCTTTGTAAAATCAGGATTGATAAGAACTGGTGTTTTGGTAAGTGCTCGTTTTACCAGCTCAAGTGATTTATTTTCTTCTAAGGTCCATTTAACTCCTTCTTCTCTTTTAAGCATATTTGTCATGTTTCTAAGGAGTTCAGCTAAATTTGGTATGAACCTTCTCAAGAAATTAAACTTCCCAATGAAATATTGAAGTTCCTTGATGTTTCTAGGATGGTTGATTTACAATATACCATTAATCCTCTTTGGGTCTATTCTTATTCCCTCTTCAGATATGATATGTCCAAGAATTTTACCTTCTTGGAGGCCAAACAATGTTTTCTTTGGATTTAATGACAACCCATATTTTCTGCATTTCTCAAAGACTTTTCTCAAGTGTATTAGGTGTTCTTCAACTGTTTTAGAGTAGACAGTGATATCATCTAAGTAAATCACTATGAAGTAACCTATTTCCTCTGAGAATTCTATATCTATGGCTCTCTGAAATGTGGCACCAACATTCATTAAACCAAAGGGCATTTTCAAATACATGAAAGTAACCCAAGGAATAGTAAAGGCTATCTTAATTTGATCATCAGGATGTACCAATATTTGATTGTAACCTGAGAAGCCATCTAGCAAAGAAATTATTTTAGAACCCACTCCCCTTTGTAAGATATGATCCATTTTGGGCAAGGGATAATTGTCCTTTAATGAGGCTTTGTTTAAGTTTATAAAGTCAATGCAAAGCCTTATTTCTCTTGTTTTCTTCCTAACAGATACAAGATTAGACACCCACTCTGAGTATCTAACAGGGACTATAATTCCAGCATCATACATTTTTCTAATTTCTTTCTCTACCAGAGGTAATTGAACATGGTTGATTCTACACAATTTTTGTTTAAAAGGCTTCTGGTTTTCTTTGAAGGGTATCTTATGCTGGATTATTTCTGTATCATATGATTTGAGGTCTTCATAACTCCATGAAAATACATCAGAAAATTATTTAAATAGCTCAATGTATTTCAGTTTAATGTGAGTTGGCAGTGTCTTAGATAGTTTGATCATTTTGGTTTTTTCCTCACTGCCTATGTTGCATTCTTCCACTTCAGTTTCAATAGGTTCCAGTTTTGATTTTTTCGCAACATCATTCAAGTCAAATAATTCTTCTAATGGGACTAGTCCTTTTGGCAAGATGTGATATTTATATTGCATCACTTCTAAGTCTTCTTTTTCTAAATCTGTGCTATTTTATGTTTTATTTTTGGGTTCATGGGTTAATAGATTTATATCAACAATCTCAGGAGGCTTTTCTTCTTCAAAAAGTGGATTTTCTTCAGTAGGACAGTCTTTTTCATAATCTGAATCTGAGTTTGGTATTTCAAATTCATTTTTGGACTGTAGGAAGTCTTCTATTTGTTTATCTCCATCAAAAACTTGCCAGTGTTTTTCATTATCTGGGATAGCTGGTCTATATTTGACTTGGGTGGTTCATTGCTTGGTTTCATAAGGTGTTAGACAAGTTCTAGTAGCAAAGGCTAATCCATTAGCAAGAATTTTTTGATTCCTTGGGACAATGGTATGTTGGAATTCAACAAAGGTTTTCAACAAGTCCATGACATCATCTCTATAGGCTTTAAGTCTGGGATGTTTAGCAGTGTATTCCCCATTTACTTGCCTAATTATCAATTCTGAATTCCCATGTACTGTTATTCTTTTGGTCCCTAATTTTTTCAATAAGTGCAGTCCTAAAAGGAGAGCTTCATACTCTGCTATGTTGTTTGTACATTGGAAGTTTAATCTATAGGAATGACCCTCAGCATGATTGTTTTCAGTGTTATGCAACCATATGCCTGCTCCTGCACCAGGTTTAGAACAAGACCCATCAAAAATCATACTCCAAAGAGGATTTTTTTCATATTTATCATAAATTTCCTCTTTGTCTTGTTTATTACAACTATCATTGTATTGTTCCTGTAGGTCTACACCATGTTGAATTTCATTTTTTTCCTCAGGGTTTTCAATGTTTTGAGGATTTTTTCTTTGATGTATATGATTGGTACTATGTTTATGACTGTTTTGATGCTCAAGACCTGAGATTTGTTTGCTATGATTTTCTGAATTAACAGACTTTTCTTTAGTTTTATCCTTGTTTTCCTCTTTATCTATGGCTGCCACTATGTTAGGAGATGGAGTGGCCACTATCTTGGTTGATGTTTCATTTACTAACTCTTGCTCATTAGGAATCTCATCATTATAAAGAATGAATGAGTCAAGATTAGTATGTATAGAATAGAGAGGGGATTTTTCTGGTCTTTCTTGACTCCTCACCATATATTTCATGTGTGCTTCCCTATAGAATCTTCTAAGTTGACTGAAGATAGGGATGGTGGCATAAGTCATATCCATCTCCATAGTACCTTGTAGCTTAGCACCCCAAGATCTTGAAAGAAGCATGCCATATTTGGGGGGCACATCAACCACTACCACATCCATCACTAGGCATTTGGCTGGGATCTAGGTCAAGTTTACACAAATATCTTTGATTAGGCCTAAGAATTTTACTCTACTGGAGTCAAAAGAATATAAATCTTTATATGGCCTGGTTATCTCAAGGCCTAATATCTCCATGATTACTTTGGGCATGAGGTTATGTGAAGCCCCTGAATCATGCATAGCATTGTACTGTAAAATCTTATCATGGATATTCAAACTGACATAGAATGGAGGGGTAGTTCCTTATTAAAATTTTCCTTCAATATTTGGACCAAACAATAGCTCTAGTGTATCATCATTTAAGTTAACAGTGTCATGAACATCTTCTATGTTCAAGGCTTTAAAAACTTGACCTCTATATACATTTTGAGTGACTAATTTAGCGAAAGGGACGAAGATCTTGATTTTAGAAATTTCATTCTCTAGGCTAAAGGGAATCTAATTTTTTAAAATGTTTGTTTCAGCCTTGTTAGTCACTCCTTTTTCAGCAAAATCAGCTTGTTGATTCCTACTATTTACAACAGTAAAAATGGTTTTTTCAGGAGCATTAGCTGAAGTGCTAGTGCTGCTAGGGTCACCATTCTGTTTTTCATTGATTTGGGTGTTTTTTCCCTTGTTTAGATCAGAACTTTCAGTTCTTATGTTATGGTTTTCTATTGTCTTTTTGGAAGCATCTACAGGGTTGTTTTTGGCTGAATTATCAAAGGTTTTCTTCTTGAGAGTTTCTTGATTCTTTTTACTTCTTAGGTCATATTGTTTGGGCACTCCTATGATGGAATTTTCAAAATCTGGTTCATAATATTCAGTTTCTAGTCTTCTGTCATCATAGGGTGTATATGGGCCTTGCTTTTTTTCAATGAGGAAATCAAAATCCTCATTGCTTACTCCCAAATTTTTTATGTTATCATCCTCTGTTTGTTCATTTGTTTCTTCATCCTCATTAACATAATTTTCTTGAAAAGGAGGTCTGATATGTTGATTAGCATCTATTTTTCTGTTATGAGGTTGATTTCTTCTAAAGTTCTGATTCTGGTTTTGGGATTGGTTTCTATTTTGTGGAGCTGTTTGGTTTTCTCTAGATTGAGCTCTCTCATATATGCTCATCCTCTTCATCATATTTTCCATCATTCTTTCCAATTTTGAGTCAGATGTGGAATGGGAAACTTCATCCCTATAAGATATCCTCTTCTCATCCTTCATTATGGCTCTCTTCTCAATCAGATTTTGTTCTACACCTAAGGCTCCCCTCTGCATATCTTCTATAGTTAAAGGGTCCCTTTCTCTTAGCTAATAGGCCATTTCAGGATCAAATCCTTTGGGTAATTTGGCCAAAGATGAGCCTTGTGGAGGTTTCAAATCTGGGGGCAGTGCATTATAAACACTATTAAATCTAGTGCAATAATTTTGAACACTTTCCCCAGGGTTTCTCTTTAGTTTTTCCTAATATGAAATTATTTGGAGAGGGTTCTTCCTCATTTCCCATTTGTTTATGAATGTTTGATGTAAATAAGGGAGATCATTTATACTATTAGGATTTAAACTCTTAAACCATTTCTTGGCCTCTCCTCCTAAACTTTGGGCAAATATTCTCATCTTAATGGTCTCATCTTCTATTTCCATATAATCAAAGGCATCAATCACCTTGTCGACATGTTTTTGAGCAGGTAATGGGTTCACTTCTAGTAAAATGAGGAATTTTGGATTGATAGTCCGATGGAAAATTGACTAAGGGTAAAGAAAGGACTAGAGGAGCATACCATGTTTCCATGATAGGAAGTTGTGGGATAAATGGGGGGTTTACAAGTGGAGGGTTTATGAAAGGAGGGGGAGGATGGAATGGAGTATTTTTAATAGTGGGTGTATGGATAACATAAGTACTTGGATCAGCAAGATACTGTTGAGCAGATCTACGATGAAAGAAACCAAAGTTATGAATGAAATGAAGATCAGGTGGGGTGGTTTCTCTACTACCATTATGTTCACCACTATGATGGGATGAGTGTGGAGACTCAAAGTCTATCTTATCAATATCACTAAGTGACTTAGTTTTGGATGGGTTTCTCAAGTCAACTTGTGTACGTTGTAGGGCTGAGAGACTTTCAGGGACATAATTAGCTCTTTGAATTGGTTTGACAACAGTTGAAGTCTTGGATTTAGGAGTTTTCCTAAGGATACTTTCTCGATTATCAACTATTTCAGGAGGATTTGGGTCTGGATAGGCTCTAGTATAAATTCTTCTAGAAGCCACTATGTGGTGTTTTAAGACCCAATAATGAGAAACATTTAGCCAAATATGACAGTCTTTAAGAGGCTAACTAATCTTTTTCAAAGAAAACTCAATCCTTGAAGTCTTCTTAACTGAGTTTTCATGATGTTATGATAAATGTTTCCCAGTGGAGTCTTAGGAAAACCAGTGGGGTCAGCAGGCCTACTGAATACCAATGGAGTTGCCAAGTGAAGGATTATTACTTGTTTTCAAGGCTTGATTGTTGTTCACCATCAACCATCAATAATAACCATTCTTGATGACACTTGATTCATTTAGGAATAGGGGTTCATTGAGTTGTGAAGTTATATATTACTCAATATAGTTTCCCCAGTGGAGTCGCCAATCTGTTAGGTCTCTGTAGTTTGCAAGATTGGCAAGAACAAACGTTGCAGAGCCTAAATCAAAACCACTTTGGAATCCTCTAGGATCTACACCTCCTAGATTTAGAGAGGGATCTCTCTATATAAGTGTTTTCAAAGATATTTATTTAAGGCTTATGATATGATATTAGGCTAGTTATGAAGTACAAGGGTTTTTGTTTGTTTTGGTTGGAATGGATATCATCAAAATGAAGGAAGTCTTTTGAAGGGTAAAGGTGTGAGTAGGTTGAAAGAATGGTTCAGCTGATAGGATAGGTAAGAAACAGTGTCAATCCATTGGGCTATGGAGTCACAAAAGGATTTAATTGCACAACAAGTTTCAAGTATGGTCTATGGGACAAGTCATCTATATCAAAGGATCTTTAAAGATTGAGTTATGGTATGAAACATCAAAGTGAGTGAAAGAAGTAAACATATAAGAAAAACAAAGGGCAGCTTAAGATCAGGTAAGAACTTTGAATCTAGCCTGATTTCAGCATACTCTCAAGAGGAAACAAAGAATAGCCTAAGATCAAGTAAAGACTTTTAACTCAGCCTGCTTTCAGCATATTTTCAAGGGAAAAAATTTAAAACAAAGAATAGCTTAAGATAAAATAAGGACTTTAAACCTAGTCTGCTTTCAACAATTCTCAAAGGACAACATTTAAGATAAACATAAAAAGTAGCCTAAGATTAGGTAAGAACTTCGAATCTAGCCTGCCTTTGACATACTCTTCAAGGATCTTTTCAAAGCAACTGTTGGAGATAAACTAGAGGACAGGGCTAACCATAGAATTCTCTAATTCAATATTTACTTAACAGACTTTCAAGAACTTTCAAAGAATTCAAATTATACTCAGTAAACATGGGCTCACGAACACTTCACTGGTTGTACTCTATTGAATTACCATTGAAACACAATCGGAAGAAAACATAGAGATAAATATTTATCAATGAGAAATAGGGTACTTTACAGTAAATCCTAATCTGTATTTGTTGTTCTTTATCAGAGAAAGTGGACAGTATGGAAAACAAGACAAAAATGACAGTTATAGTAAGAAAAACATCACCATTGACATAGACTAGGATCCCATAAATTAACTTGTGTATTTGATGTTCAAACCAGTTACAATCTTCAAGTCGAGTGGGTCTTTTACAGCTTCAAAACTCTCTTCTTAGTCTATCTTTCTTCAATTACAAAATAGAGCTTCAATAAACTCAATAGCTATTTACATTCAATGAGTATTCAACCTATTATGCTCCTATACCAATAGGTGTCATATATCATGATTGACTTGATGGGCTATGTAATATGTTCATACCTATCCTTTTTGCAAAGGTTTTCCATATTTTCAAAAAAAAAAAAAGTCAGAAAATTTAAAAAATGTAAAGAGGGTATATCCTAAAAGAAAAATCAAAGGGTGAAAAGAATAAAATGGCCAAAAAGTGAAAGAAAATGAACCCCACCAAAAGAAAGGCCAAGGAAAGTGTGCAAGTCTAAATGCCACTACTTTTTTCTCTTATGTAATAAACAAATTGTGTGCAACTTGTAACCTATGCCACAATTGGTGAACAGTCAAACAACTTAAGCTTGGCCAATTCATGTTTGAATTTTATGTTTTAGAGATAGAGAATAAAATCTGACCAAACTGTCTAATCTTGGAAGATAAGTAGATAGGTAGAGTAAATAAAAGGAGATCAACAGCTTAATCTGAGCCCTTGGATGAAATAAGGTTAGACTTATATATATTTCTACATGTAAAAGAAAGAAAGTGTGATAAGGGTTTGCCAGTCTAACTGCACCCTAATAAAGAAGAAAAATTCTAGGTTAAAGTAGGTGGGGTAGGTAGATGATGTTGCAGAATTACATGTGATGGATAATGACTCTAAATATGTTAATCTTTACTTTCATCACAAGTGCAAGGTATACATTACACTGAAGGAATTTCAAGAAAAACAAAGTCAAATGATTAACTCCCCTTCTCATTTTTCCTTAAAAATTTCACTAATTTCCCCTAAGTACTAAGGCATTTGAAAATTAGAGGGGCTCAGAGCATTTCTCTGACTTTTGGAGGGACCGGAGGTCCCTAGGCCCAACAATTTAAAATCCTAAGTACTTAAAGCCATCCATAAGTCATTCATTTACTTCCATAGTCTTTTTCTAAGTAAAATCCTATTTTACTTAGGAAAATTGCACAATATCCCATAAAAACCTTTTTCGTTTAAGCCTAAGTTAAATACAAAATCCTAATGTTTTATACTTTGCACTTTTTTCATTCATTATCACATGTTAACCTTTAACTTATATTATTTAACTCCCCTATAACATCTACCCATTCCCGTATTACTATAACTATATAAAATCCCCAAGTTTTACATATCCCGCCCCTTGGTTAAAATATAGCCATAATATAACATTAAATTTAATAAGGATTAATTAACCCCCATGGTTAATTAATAACTTTCTCGACCAATCATGTTGCTCCCGATATAATTAAATAACCTTTGATTGTATTGGGCCCGCCCTCATTAAACGCCCGTCACCTTGCCTCCCTGATAACCGTTTGATTAAGCACCACACATCCAAAGGCCATCGTGCATTTCGCATGGCCCTCCACGACCGAACCTTAACGTGCGATCGCAAAGTGGTTTTTTGAACAGTGCCCCGCCACGCATTGTGAAATCTATGGAATCGCTAGCTCCCGGCTAAATACCGCCTGTCCCCAAAAGCGGTGTGATATCATACTTCTTACCGCCCTCCGCATACGACAAAATTTTGTTTCCCACGCACGTCATCCGCCCAAATGAAAAACATCCCCGCCAACCTCGACTTTGTTAATAAAACAAAAAAATATCATTTTGATCATTCTATAATATGACTATAGTTCCCATGCAAAGAACATCGAAGTCGACTGTTGATGATTTCTAACCACCACCTTGCTAAGAAATTTGCAGCCGAACCAGTCCAGAACCTGTCAACCATTGCCTGCACCTGTTTTCACACCATTCACAGGTATTTATCCAATTTCCATCGAAACCCTGCAAGTCTTGGTTTTACACTCTAATTCCACAGAAAAAAGACTAAAATATAGTATAATTCAGTCTTTTTTTTACTACATAAGTTCCCAGACTTGTAAATTTGCCCATTTTCCACTGAAAACCAAAATTCATTTCTGAATCCACAAGAACCAGGAATGGAAACCCCTGTGACTTTGACTATTGCACCCCTGAATGCTCCCCAAAAAGATTTAGAATATCTACCTCTAGCGGATAGGGACTTCCAGATAAAAGACCTCACCTTTAGCGAAAATCCCCTGAAAATATCTTTCCACTACAGAGATAATTACCTGAATGGCTCTAATATTTTTGGACTGTGGGAATCCAATCTTCCTATGTATTTTCTACCCTCAGTTCATGTCTTTCCTGAAATAATTTATCACTGCCATGCCAATTATGACCCTAATCAACGAGTAGTTATGTCCCCAAGTCAAACCATTCTTTTTCCAATAACTTCTCAATCCATCAATGAAATGTTACAATTTCATCCCGGTCAAGCTCTGACTCCCCTTTCCATGGGAGATTTACTTGAAAAATCCACAAAATTATCCCAAGAAGAATTGAATCGCCTTTGTCAAAATTTCATGCTACAAGAACATCAACCCAAAGGACCCCCTCCTTATGGACATACCTTTTTCACAGAGATGGGCAGAATTATGGTGGATATGATATCTTTAATAATGGGATTCAACACTAGTGAGTACGTTGATGAAATAACCCAAGTGTTGTTATCAATTTTTACTCTTGGACAGCCCCCTGCTGTCAAATATGATTTTGCTTCTTACATTGCTGACAAGATTCATGACCAGGTCATGAGACTAGAAGATGAAAGAGTTTTCAAATACTCCACTTTTATATACCATCTTATGCTCTATTACCAGTTAGAGAGCTTCCCCTTCCCTGTCATGAAACTTGACGCCAAAGGAAATCCAAGGTCTGTAATTTTATGGTCTGCAGTCTTCCATAGTTCCTTTGAGTCCCCTTACTCATACAATGAATTCATTGACCTATTTTTTCACCCAGAAACCACCTTATTAACAGGAGTTTCCCCTCCTAGGATTAATAGTGATATGAAGAAAATCCTCCAGCTCTCCAAGCAATACAGGATAGGTGATTGGTACCTATACAAAAATCATATAGAAATCAGGATATATGGATGTGAGCTCTGCCCTTTAAAGCTACCAAAGTATGTTCCAATGAGGCTCTTTGCCTTGGAATATTTCATGCAAATGATAAATTCAGACCTGGTTCATTTTTATAATGCCAAGAAGAAAGCTCGGCTTAGAATCAAGATTCAGTTAGGCCCTTTTGTCTGTAACAGTAGAGATGCATGGAAAGAAGTAGAAAGAATTCTGGAAGATTATCTTAAGTTGAAAAAGTGTTTTCGGTGGGTACCATATGACCCTAACAGCTTTATATGTGATAGAAGAATGAAGAACAAATTATCACCATACATTCACCATAGGATTCCAGAGATTGAACAATTTTCAAACATTGATGAATGGATGGAAGGGACCCTAGTAGAAAAGGATAGTAAACATGTCAATGTTGAGAATGTTATGAGAGATCTTGAGAAAATACTTAACCTAGATTCTTTTGGGCAGGTACAAAGATCAGGGATTGATCCCTCCTCTGCAGGAACCTCTCAACAACATTCACATGAAACCATCACACCAGCAACAACAACATCCAAAGGTAAGGAAAAAGAGACCAGTACACAGGCCATAGAGCAAGTCACGATGTTGGAGCAGCCTTAAACATCCAAGGGACAGGCCCAAATGCAGACTTCTCCCACTCTGGTCAATATGGCAGAAACTCCAATCTTGCAAACTCCCATGAATGAGGAAAGAAGTAAAAAGAGAGACAGTGAAACAACTACCCTTACCAGTAGACCTTCAGAACAGCCTGGTACCAAAAGGCAAAGATTAAATCCTCTCTCAGAAGAAGAAATTGTTGAAGAAATCATTGATAGTCAGAGGAAAGAAGGAGTAGACAGCTAGCAAACATTCCCAGTCAGTGGGACATCTACCAACTCACAGAAAAAGGGGCTAGAAAGACAACAAAGTGCAGAGGTATCATCTTTAAGAACACCAGTAAAAGACACTTGGGATATCAAGAAGACATTTATAGACATAAAAGCCAGAAATGATCCATTGAGACTTCAAGTCTATAATGAATATTTGAAAATGGCCCCCACTAATCAACAGAGATTGATGTCAGCCTATGACATCAAGGAAGGTAAAATGGTAATGAGTCATTTCAAGCCTAAAGTGCAGCAGCCTCAAACAGCAGCAGACTACCTTAGAACCAATTTTGAGGTTATGGTAAGGGATATTCATCCTTTGGATCATATTGAATTACATAAAGAAACTGGAGAAATGATTTATTCAACCTTGACTGGTAAGGCAATGATGGCCCAAAGGTTGCAGAATCCCTTGGATAATACATCTGCCCAACTGCATCTGGAAAAAGCTTCCTCCCATGCCAAAGATAACAGAATAAAGTCTTTAGAAGAAATAATTATTGGATTGGTTCATGATCCCAAAAATGTTAAGGCTACAGAACCTTAATAAAAAATAAAGATGATGATATTGCTGCCCTAAGGAAACAACTAAAGCTGCCACCTTCAAGGCATCCACAGACTGCTGAGGTCATAAAGAAAAAATCTGAAGAGCTGATGGATTTGCTCTTAAAACTTAATGAACCTCTGAATGAGACTGAACAAGAACTTGAAAAATCATTGAAGGATAAGCAGGGAGAGTGACCTCTCAGCCTCCCAATGTGACACCAGTAGTGTCAACATCATTCCCTTCTATACCTGGGACAACACTAGCACCAAACATCCCAGCAGCTACAGCAGAAGTGGTCATAGGTATAACAACAATAGGGCAGTCAACAGGATTATCACAGGGCAACACTGCCAATTTGAGCACTGAGGAACTAATAAAATCAATGGAGGAATTGAAGCTCCAAGTTACAGAACTCCAAAAAGCAAAGGAACAATTTACTACTTTGGAACAAAAGTATGATCTCTCAAAAATAAATGTTGCAGAAAAGACAAGAGAGATCAACATGTTAGAAAAAATGGTCAAAGCATTAGAAAAGGATCTCACATTGGAGAAACCTTTGAAGGAAATCAAGGAAATTCTTTGGGAAAACATTATTCAATCAATAAATGATGTCTGGCCATCAATCCAAATAATGTATGAGAAAATTGATTTAGTTAAACTGACTCTAGAAGAAGTTCAAAAGACAAGGGCAGAATTAGGAAAAATGCCTGAAGAAGCCAATGAGCTCATATAGTTTTTGAATACCAAGAACAAATATCAACTTGAAGAGTTGGGCATTCAAGATAGAATAGGGACAATTTTGGAAGTAAAAAAGGTTTTTACTAAAATAACTCTGATGCAAAACTTAGAAAGAGGATTCCATGATATGCACGAAGAAATCAATGCTTTTATGAAAATATTTGATATTTTGTAGAGTAGAGGGTTGCCAAGTCCTTTAGTTACTCATGATAAACTAATGAGTCATCAAAACTATGTTGAGAAATTGAATAAGTATGCAGACAACCAGGCAAGTCCATCGACAAGTTCATCAGCAGCAAAGGCGTTGCCTACAGGCAAAATTCTTTATGACAGTCTGGAAAACTTGTTCTATCTCGAATATGAGGTAAAGCACTTATTTCCAATTCAGCCTACCTTTTTCAGATACACAGAAACTGATGAGACCCTAAGAAAGCTTTAAATAACTAGAATACCAGAAGCACAATGGTGGGAAGATATGTTGGACCTTTTGTAAAAATACCTTGGATGAATTTTGGTTATTTACTACAGCAAATAATGATAAAAAGGATAAAAAGAGATCAAACAGGTCAAAGTGTATCAGTACAGATAAAGAGTATCAGTAAGAACATGGAAGCCAGCACAAAGTTACCAAAGAAGACAGCAGCAAGCCAAATTATAGGGCCTGCCTCTAGCACACTCAAAAAAATAGGAACAACACAACATCGGTTTACCTCTTCTCCTATCTACGAGACTATCTGTCTCTATTTTCTTGTAACTTATTCATGAGTCATCCTAAAATATATCTCACTCTGTTAGGAGATATTTTTTTTTAAAAATTGTATAAATACTCCCTCAAGTAAAGTATTGAGGGGGCTAGTTTCTTAGACTTTGCTGTAATACTGATTATTTTGGAATAAAGTGATGTTGGAAAAAATTTGTATGGCTAGCTGGATAAAGAATTGATGCAAAGGACTTTTCACAGGATTCTTGAGTCAGACACCAGATCAATATGTCTTCTATCTCTTATGTTTTAAAGTTTTTCTTGTTTATTATACCATCTATGTTTCATATCTGAATGACAACGAAAAAGAATAATTGATAAAGTGCTTGAGTGCAATCTGTTTTCAATCATTGTTATTCTTAATGTTTTCCTCTAAACTAGTATGAACAGTGAATTCTTAATTGCTCCTATTTCCTAGTTTATTTATTCGGATTATTTGGTAAAGAATTCTTAATTGCCCTTTATTAATAATCATTCAAGTTCTCTCTTTCGAATAGGTTGAAGGATTCTTAATTTCCCTTCATCCATTTTGAGTCCATTCCATTTATTTTAAGCCTTTAATTGTTCCCTATTTGACTACCTTGCCCTATGAAACCATCTCTTGTTAAGAAACCAATTCCAGTTAAGCCATCTTCTTTGACTACATTAGCCCAATGGCCTAAACTACTCAATCCTACCCCTCTATTATTTAATTCCACCACCCAAACACAATCAAAATCCATAACTTTCATAACTAGCCTAATATCTTTTAAAACAAAGCTAAATCTTAAAAAGAGAGCCCTCTATGGGTACAGATTGGCTATATTTTGTACCTAAAAGTTTGTTTGTGGTTACCTCGAACCCCTTTCCTCTTCCCAACAACTTCAAGGAAAATCTGAGTGATAACATAGTGGCGACTCCACTAGGGACCTAAATAATTTGCTTGTTACTATTGTTTACTTTATAAACTATAGACGGAACCTGAAGTTAGCCAGGTAGCCTTTGAAATGCTCTTGCTTTTTGCAATTACAAATGTAAATAAATGCTGCTTCAGTCTATCTCTGGTCTAGTTTATGAACTGAACATCCTGTTTCAAACACTTGATCTGTTCCTCTAGTCAAATAAATCTTTAAGAAAATCTCAATCAACCTATTAAAGAAATTGTTGAAGTTGTATTGTTAATTCCATTTAGCCAAAAAACCAAAAAAAAAAAAATCACCAAGAAACCTGGCTTCAGAAAGGACTCATTACACCAGGGCTAATCCTGATCCAAATCCACCGCCTGTGTTTGAAAATCCTAATCTGATCCCCAGAATTATTAGGAGACAGGAGAGCCAAGAGAGTTTTGCTAGTTCTCGGCCTCTCTATAGATAAATATCCTATCCTGTGAAGTGGATTTACCTTGAGGACGAACCCTTTGATGATAAATTTTAAACCTCTTTATTTGTAACTTTTTCTAAATCTGAGTTGGCCCACTTGGTTCAAGACCCAGTATTTATTGAAGATTTATAACTCGAATTTGTTACTTCACATATTGAAAAACATTTGCGTAACTCCGTACAGTCTGAGCTTTCCTCTGAAGCAACACTAAATCTTTCTGTGATCACTTCAGCGTCTCCAAGTTCATCAACATTTCCTCAAACATCTCAACCTCAAACCACCCCTTCTACCCCTCCATCCACCACTCCTAGATCAACCTCTGTTGTAGTTTCATTACTACCTACTGCAATGGAAAACAAATATTCTCCCTTGGTATTACCAGCCAATCCAGGGGCTATGCCCCAAGACTACCAAAGTAAAATCACTCCATTTGATGGTTCTGGTACCTACACTGCACAACAACATACTAAAAAAATGACGATTATTTTTAAATATATGAAGTAGATGCAGATGATGTAAGAATGAGAATATTTTTTCAAAGTCTTATTGGAGAAGTTAGAACCTCGTTTAGAGCCCTTCCTGAAAATAGTATCAATGACCCAGAAGATCTTTATAGAAAATTTTTAAACAGATGGGAAAAGAAGAAAGATCCTCTCCAAATCTTATCAGAATATGAAAACCTGAAGAGAGGAACAAAAGAAACTGTGCAAGATTACTACACTAGGTTCAATAATGTTTACAATGCTATCCCCCAAAACCTCAGACGTCCTCCAGATTTAGCATTAATCAAATTCCCCGATGGATTTGATTTTTATATGGCGTACCAACTTAGGGAAAGATCTCCTCAGACCTTAGAAGATATGCAAAGTATAGCTGTCAGTGTCGAAGCCAACCTGATATCCAAATGAACTAAAGCCAGAAGTGAAAGAAAGATACCATTAAAATAATAACCCTCGGCCTTTGAATAGAAATTGGATGCTATTATTAAAGGGATGGAAAGGCTAGGAGATAGAGTAGAAAAAATTGAAAGGAAATCTCCCTAGGATGCTCAAACGAGCAATACTTGGAGAAATCCAAATTTCAGAAAGAACCAAAACCAAAACACTGGAAAGACTGGTCCTGACCAAAACATTAGGCCCCCATTTTAGGAAAATTATGCTGAAGCCTCAAATTCTGATGAACCAACAGAAGATACTCAAATAAACAACTTAACAGGACTCAATAATGAACAACAAGTTTTCTTGACCCAAGAGGATCAAGAAGCTCACATTCTCAAATAATTCCAAACTCAATCAGGTGAATCATTTGACTTCAAGGAGGGATATGATACATCCATTTATGAAGTTCACAAGAAATATAATCTGAGGAGCAAAAGAATTGATGTCCCTGAAACAAATAAACAGAAAGCTACAAAACAACCCCTCAAAGGTAAAACCAATACTACCCCTGTACATATTCTTTCTAGATCAGATCCTAATCCTGCTAATCCAATTATTGAAGATGTATCCGATAATGAACCTAATAATAGACAAATTTCCAATACTCTTCCTCCCAAAGGAAATGTAGAGGAACCCCCAGAAGTTGATCCGGAAACAACCTCAGCCCACAACCCCACTCCTGAGAAGGAGAAAAATACAGAAAATACAGAAGATAAAGAGAATCCAACTTTCCGAAATACAAGAACTCAAACTGAAAAACCTTTTAATCTGGAGGCTGAAGTAGGCAAATTAAAAATAGCTATTCCATTGTTTGAATTAGCTAAACATGATGTCTACTGAAGTCAAATCAATAGATCACTCAAGATCACTGGAAGTGAAGAATCAGTAAACATTTTTGATGACCAACCTAAATTACTCTTTGGCCTTGAAGTAAATGGAAAACCAGTAAATGGAGGGACTCCTCCATTTTATGTAAGTTTAAACATACATGATAAAATACTTCATAATGCCATGTTGGATTCCAGGGCATCTCACAACCTAATGTCCAAATCTGTAATGGAGAAATTAAACCTAGATATCACCAAACGATACAAAGACCTCTTTTCTTTTGATTCAAGTAAGGTGAGATGTTTAGAATTAATCAAAGACTTGCGTGTTTCACTGGTTCAATACCCTGCAAAAACAATATTGATGGACATAGTAGTAGCAGATATTCCTCCAAAGTATGGCATGTTATTGTCCAGATCTTGGGGTGTAAAGCTTCAAGGATCTCTTCAATTGGACATGTCATACGCTACTATTTCAGTGTTCATCCAACCTAAGAAACTATACATAGAAACTTTAATGAAATATGTAGTTATTAGTGAGGAGAAACCTGAAAATTTCCCCATCTACTCAGTACACTCTGATATGGATTCATTTATTCTTTATAATGCTGAAATTGATCCTCCCACTGAATTAGAAGTTCTAGCAGCAGAACCAAAAGAAATTACAAATAAAAAATCTAGTGTTCAAATCCAGGAAATCTCTGAGAACAATGAAGCATCAAATACCCAAGAGAAACCAGAAGAAAGTAAAATACCAGATCTCACTATTAAAAAAGTTCCTGAAACTTCTGATACCAATTATGAACATGAAATTCTTTGGCACTTAGAATTTGATGGTTCAGTTAACAAATTAGGAGCTGCAGTAGGATTTTGGGTGCACAACCTTGAAAATTATCATGTTGAAGGCCATGCCTACAGATCAAACTTTAAGTGCACCAATAATATGGCAGAATATGAAGCTCTTTTATTAGGTCTTAAACTTTTCAAAAGATTAGGGGCAATTAGAGTATTTTTCATAGGATATTCTGATTTAATCATTCAACAGATCGAAGGACACTATCTAACAAATGATCCCAGATTGAGAGAATATAGAGGAACAGTTGTAGAGATACTCAATACTTTTCTACAAGCTCAGCTTGCTAAAATCCCAAGGAAAAAAAAACTTGCACGCCCATAGTCTGGCAATGTTTTCCAGCACCTGTAAATTAGCATTCAAACCTAATCATCAGTTCACAGCTGAGATTAGACACAGACTAGCCATACCTGACAATTTTTAAGAACTGGCAAGTGTTTGCAAGTGATGAGAAGATTAACAATTTTCTGACTTTAGATAAAGAATTTTCTAACAGTAACATAGATGTAGAAACATTTATTAAATTTGATCAAACAAATGAGCCAGAAACAGACATTTCAGAAGAAAGTGCAATTCAAATGCTTCATCCAACAAATTTCACCAAAAAAAAAATGCAGGACCCTAAACAAATGGATGTTGATGAGATTATGGAAGGAGAATCTAAGGTCATTAATTTAAAACACAATCATTTGCCTAAAGGATTAACTCCTCTGGAAGATCTCTTTGATTCTAATGATATTCCAAAGAAACCTAATATTGAACCATTAAAAGCAGATATTAAGGAATATAACTTAGGGACTGAAGAAAATCCAAAAATGATAAAGTTATCTAAATCTTTTCTCCCTGACCAAAAACTAAAATATGTTGAATTAGTGAGAGAATTCCAGGATGTCTTTTCCTGGAGCTATAAAGACTTGAAATCGTATGACACCTCTATAATTCAGCATACAATACCTCTAAAATAAAATCAGAAACCATTCAAAAAAAAAACTCAGAAGAATTAACCCTGTCTTACTACCCTTAATCAAAAAATAAATCAAACGTATATATGAAGCAGGGATAATTTCTCCCATTAGGTTTTCAGAGTGGGTATCTAATTTAGTACCTACTAGGAATAAAACTGGAGAAATCAGATTATGTGTTGATTTAAGAAATGTAAATAAGGTTTCTTTGAAGGATAATTACCCTTTACCCAATATGGATCACATTTTACAAAGGGTAGTAGGTGCTTCTAGGATTTCACTTCTAGATGGATTCTCAGGATATAACCAGATTCTGGTTCATCTTGATGACCAGGAAAAAAACGGCTTTCACAACACCATGGGGCACATTCAAGTATGTTAAAATTCCATTTGGACTTAAAAATGCAGGAGAAACCTTCCAAAGAGAAATGGAAATAGTATTTGCAAAAGAAATTAATGATTTTCTTGTTATATATCTGGATGACTTAACTATTTTTTCTAAATCAGATCAGCACCATTTGGATCATCTTAGACAAGTATTCCTATAATGCAGAAAATATGGTATCTCATTGAATCCAAAGAAATCCTTGTTTGGTTTAGAGGAAGGTAAACTCTTGGGCCATATCATCTCCAAAGATGGTATTAGAATTGATCCTGCTAGAATAGAAGCTATACTGCAGATACCTCACCCTAGAAATGTCAAAGAACTTCAAGCTTTTCTAGGAAAAATAAATTTTTTGAGAAGATTCATATCTAGCTTAGCTAAACTAATTAGATTTCTTAATAATATGTTAAAAAAGGATTCAAGTATTAAATAGACAGTAGAAGCCAAACAATCATTTGAAGAAATTAAAATGGCTTTGACCAGAACATCGGTCCTTACAAGTCCACAATTTGATAGAGACTTCATAATATTTTCGTTTGCATCAGAACACACTATAGCAGTTGTTTTATTACAAAAGTAAGATCAAGGATGTGAGAAACCCATAGCATTTTTTAGTAAAGCACTAAGGGATGCATCATTAAAATACAACATCATGGAAAAACAAGCTTTTGCACTTGTAAAATCCATTAAAAACTTTAGAGTCTACATATTGTACTCCCATGTGAAAGACTATGTACCAAATGTCGTTGTCAAAGACATCTTAACCCAAGATTGAATTGAGGGCAAAAGAGGTGAATGGATTGCTACCATATTAGAGTATGATATTGAAATAAAACCTACAAAGCTTATAAAAGGACAGGGATTGGCCAAGCTCATGACATAAAAAAAATTTCAAGCCCTGGACATTAATGAACTGGATAACGAATAGGAGATGGCGACTCCACAAATCAGTCAGGCCTTCTTATATTCACCTTGGTATGCTGATTTAATTTATGTACTATTAAATTTGCAAGCTCCTCCAGAGTTATCCAGAACAAAGAAAAGGTTTTTAAAGATGAAATATTCAAAGTTTTGTATTTTAGATAATGTTATTTTTTGGAAAAATCATGAAGGTATTCTATTGAATTGTTTATTAAAAGAAGAAGCTAACAAGGCTCTCCAAGAATTTCATGTAGGAGACTGTGGTGGACACCTTTACTGGAAATCAGCTGCAGACAAGATCCTAAGGGCTAAATTTTATTGGCCAACCTTGTTCACTGATGTAAAGAAATTTGTCACTGCTTGCCATAAATGTCAAATTTTTGAAGGCAAGAGAAAACTATTACCTTTACCCCTGAGACAAATTTCCATTGAAAAACCCTTCCAACAATGGGGCCTGGACTTCATTGGATAAATCCATCCTCCCTCTTCTGGCCAACACAAATGGATCCTCACTACCATAGACTATTTCACCAAATGGATAGAAGCAATTCCTTCCAGACAAGCCAATGACACTGTGATCATAGGATTCTTAGAAACCAACATATTATCTAGATTTGGTTGTTCTGATAAAATCATAATTGACAATGCTGCTTCCTTCAAATCCAAGCAGATGATAAGTCTCTGTAACAAATACCATATCACCTTAATCCATTCCATAGCCTATTACCCTCAAGGTAATGGACTGGATGAGTCCTCCAACAAGAGTCTCATTAATATTATTAAAAAATTATTGGAGGAAAACAAGAAAAATTGGCACAAGAAACTTACAAATGCACTATGGGCAGATAGACTCACCACCAAAAAATCTATTGGGACCAGTCCTTATGAATTATTTTATGGTATGGAGGTTGTATTTCCGTCATCTTTAGGAGTTCCTGTAATGAAATTACTTCAAGAAGTTTAGGTTGAACCTAATGATATTCAAAGGAGGATAAACTAGACCATCAATCTGCAGCAGACCAGAGAAGAAGTATATCAAATATCCCAAGTATTGCAGGAGAAGCTTAAGAAGATATTTGATAAAAGCACCAAGGTAGAAGATTTCTACCTTGGAAACAAAGTGTTAAGATGGGATTCCAGAAGAGAGGATAAGGGAAAACATGGGAAGTTTTACTTCCTGTGGAAAGGACCTTATATTATCTATGCCTTACAAGGAAACAATACATATTATTTGAAAAACTTGGATGGTGCAGAGACTGAAAATGGGCCAGTTAATGGCCGAATGTTGAAACATTACTTTGATCCTACATAATAATGTATCCTGATTTTTAACATGTACATACTATATCCTTTGTAATGTCATAGTTTTGATTGGATAGTAACTTGCTGGAGTTGAAGCCCAAAGAGAAGGCCCTAAGCTTTAGAAGTATCACTGTCATAAATACAATAAAGCAACAAGCAGAAGAAGATTCCATATTTTAGCCAAATCATTCTGAGGCCAACTGACCTGTTGTTCTTAACTTTTCACCAGGAAAAGCCATCCCGAAGTGGAGCCAGTGTTATGCTCCTCTACCAATAGGTGTCATATATCATGATTGACTTGATGGGCTATGTAATATGTTCATACCTTTCCTTGTTGCAAAGGTTTTCCATATTGTCAAAAAAAAAAAATTCAAAAAATTTAAAAAATTTAAAGAGGGTATACCCTCAAAGAAAAATCAAAGGGTGAAAAGAATAAAATGGCCAAAAAGTGAAAGAAAATGAACCCCACCAAAAGAAAGGCCAATGAAAGTGTGCAAGTCTAAATGCCACTACTTTTTTCTCTTATTTAATAAACAAATTGTGTGCAACTTGTAACCTATGCCACAATTGGTGAACAGTCAAACAACTTAAGCTTGGCCAGTTCATGTTTGAATTTTATATTTTAGAGATAGAGAATAAAATCTGACCAAACTCTCTAATCTTGGTAGATAAGTAGATAGGTAGAGTAAATAAAAGGAGCTCAACAACTTAATATGAGCCCTTGGATGTAATAAGGTTAGACTTAGATAGATTTCTACATGTAAAAGAAAAGAAAGTGTGACAAGGGTTTTCCAGTCTAAGTGCACCCTAATAAAGAAGAAAAATGCTAGGTTAAAGTAGGTAGGGTAGGTAGATGATGTTGCAGAATAACATGTGATGGATAATGACTCTAAATGTGTTAATCTTTACTTTCATCACAAGTGCAAGGCATACATTACACTGAAGGAATTTCAAGCAAAACAAGGTCAAATGATTAACTCCCCTTCTCATTTCTCCCTAAAATTTTCACTAATTTCCCCTAAGTACTAAGGCATTTGAAAATTAGAGGGGCTTAGAGCATTTCTCTGACTTCTGGTGGGACCGGACCCTCGGCCCAATAATTTAAAAGCCTAAGTACTTAAATCCATCCATAAGTCATTCATTTACTTCCATAAGTATTTTTCTAAGTAAAATCCTATTTTACTTAGGAAAATTGCACAATATCCCATAAAAACCCTTTTCGTTTAAGCCTGAGTTAAATACACAATCCTAATGTTTTATACTTAGCGCTTTTTTCGTTCATTATCACATGTTAAATTTTAACTTATATTATTTAACTCCCCTATAACATCTACCCATTCCTGTATTACTATAACTATATAAAATCCCCAAGTTTTACATATCTCGCCCCTTGGTTAAAATATAACCATAATATAACATTAAATTTAATAAGGATTAATTAACCCCCACGGTTAATTAATAACTTTCTCAACCAATCCCGATATAATTAAATAACCTTTGATTGTATTGGCTTTCACAACACCATGGGGCACATTCAAGTATGTTAAAATGCCATTTGGACTTAAAAATGCAGGAGCAACCTTTCAAAGAGCAATGGACATAGCATTTTCAAAAGAAATTCATGATTTTCTTGTTATATATCTGGATGACTTAACTATTTTTTCTAAATCAAATCAGCACCATTTGGATCATTTCAGACAAGTATTCCTATAATGCAGAAAATATGGTATCTCTTTGAATCCAAATAAATCCTTGTTTGGTTTAGAGTAAGGTAAACTCTTGGGCCATATCATCTCCAAAGATGGTATTAGAATTGATCCTGCTAGAATAGAAGCTATACTGCAGATACCTCACCCTAGAAATGTCAAAGAACTTCAAAATTTTCTAGGAAAAATAATTTTTTTGAGAAGATGCATATCTAGCTTAGTTGAACTAATTAGATTGCTTAATAATATGTTAAAAAAGGATTCAAGTATTAAATGGACAGTAGAAGCCAAACAAGCATTTGAAGAAATTAAAATGGCTTTGACCAGAACACTGGTCCTTACAAGTCCACAATTTGATAGAGACTTCATAATATTTTCATTTGCATCAGAACACACTATAGCAATTGTTTTATTACAAAAGGATGATCAAGGATGTGAGAAACCCATAGCCTTTTTTAGTAAAGCACTAAGGGATGCATCATTAAAATACAACATCATGGAAAAACAAGCTTTTGCACTTGTAAAAGCCATTAAAGACTTTAGAGTCTACATATTGTACTCCCATGTGATAGCCTATGTACCAAATGCCGTTGTCAAAGACATCTTAACCCAGGATGAATATTGTCGCTGCTGGGCGGTCAAAGCATTAGCCATAATCCCGATATAATCTCGATATAATTAATAAATTCCTCGACCAAAGACATCTTAATCAGTATGTACATAATTGATTGGATGATTTACCGGTTTCTTCTTACTAGTAATCATATAATTCATCTTTTGCTCCCGGTATAATTTCCTCATCTGACCAAACATGGGAATAGTAGCATAGGAGAAATCAAGCTGCAATGTCCCTTTAAGTTTCGCTCCCCAAGCTCTGGAAAGAAGCATGCCAAATCTAGGAGGAATATCCGCCACAACCACATCCATCAAAACATTTTTAGTCGGAATCTGATCCAAACTAACCACCAAATATTTGATAAGACCAATGCATCTTACTCTACTATAATCGAAAGAGTAAAGGTCATGATACTTTCTAGTGATATCCAATCCCAATTTCTCCATGATTGCCCTAGGCATGAGATTATGAGAGGCTCCAGAATCAAACATAGCATTGTGTAACACGTAGTCGTGCAACCTAAGGCTAATGTAAAAATGAGGTACATCACTATCTTGAGACTCACCATCCAATGTTGGACCAAAAATCAACTCAGGTTGATCATCTTCCACGTTTACCATATCAGATAATGGATCTAAACTCAAAATCTTAGACACCTGACCCTTATAGCTACTATTCTTTATCAATTCAGTCAAAGGAATGGATACTTTTAACTTAGAAATTTCATTTTCTAAGTTAAAAACTGAAGTTTTCTCTACCTCTTTAGCTGGAACATCCTTCTTTTCAATTTTCTCCTTTGATATATTTGGTTGATTGGATCTTTCATTGGTTGATGGTAATTTGCTAGTGGTGGGATCAACTGTCTCTTTTCCCTTCTTCTGCACAATGAGTGGATCATTCTTTGGTGTTGTCACTTCCTTCCTTTTTTGAATTGGATTAATGGGTACATCTCTACTTCTGAGTGAATATTGTCGTTGTTGGGTGGTCAAAGCATTCATGTATCCCCTCTGATATTCATCAGACTCTTCTTCAAGAGCTGTTTCATTTTCCAAGATGAAATTCTCGTCCCTTTGTACAGCTGAGTTCTCAGAATACTCCTCGTCTTCAGTGATAAAATTTCGCATATTATCAGGTGTAAGGAAATGATTCTCTTCTCCAATTAAATTACCCTCATCATCTAATTCCGGACCATGTACAAAATTATGCTGTAAGGGTGTCTTCACTTGTTGTTGTACTGCTTGTTCTTGTGCTCGCTACTCTCTTTGCTTGATTCTAAATTGTGGTTGCTGCTGGCCACGGAAGTTAGGATTTATGACTTGCGGTTCAGACTTATCAATGGTTAATCTGTCAAATATCTTTTCCATTTTACGAAGCACTTCCTCTGAAGTGGAAACCTCTTCCTTGATTGCTACTTTCTTTTCAGCTTTCGTTCTACAAATTACCTTCAACACTGACTGCAATTTTCTGCATGTCTTCCAAAGTGGCCGGATCTCTTTCTCTCAATTGATAGGCCATATCAGGATTGAAACCATCCAGAAACTTAATCAAAGCCAACCCCATCGGTGGATTTATATCAGCAGGAATTGCATTGTAAACAGAATTGAATCTAATACAATAATCTTGAACAGACTCACCTGTTGAACCCTTAGTTAAATTGAGAGGGGGGGGGGGTGAATCAGTTTAACACATTCATGGACTTTTAAAAGCTATTCATTAAAACTTATTTACACCTTAATTTCATGTCCAAATTAATATGTGAGTAATCTCAGAATATGAGCAGCAAGTATTAATATAATATGATAGTAGACTTAATATGAGAACAACAGGTATTAAGAAGAAGATATAAATCAGACCAACACATAGATATCATGCACAGAGACACCAGATATAAGTGGAAACCCGTAAAGGGAGAAAACCACATCTTATTATTGTTGTGATGCAAAGGAAAGCTCCAACTCCCTCTCACCACTGTTTTTCTATAGGCACCAACCTACAGGAGGATCCAACCTCAATTCTGCAAGCTACAACTTGCAAGGAAGCACCAAATCCCTTCAATTTTCTGTAGGCACCAACCTACAGGAGGCTCCAACCTCAGTCAGCTACAACTGGCATCTATCAAGCTGCAACTTGATTGGGAAGCTCCAACTTCCTCAATTTATCAAACTGAATGTTTTTTGATTTACCTCAGATATCGGCTCTGTTCTGTAGCATCTCTTTCTACTCTTCTTTTCTTAAACTTCTATTCCTCACTCTTCTATACTCTGCATTCTCTATTTTCTCTCTCTCTCTAACCTCTTTTTGCATATCAAGATGATATTATTTATAA
Organism: Pinus albicaulis; assembly: GCA_034641835.2. Lineage (NCBI taxonomy): Eukaryota > Viridiplantae > Streptophyta > Pinopsida > Pinales > Pinaceae > Pinus > Pinus albicaulis. The sequence goes on along the minus strand of JAXQQM020093348.1, from coordinate 49,339 downwards.
GGATTTTCTTGTGACTGTTAGCATTCCTCAATGAATTTGGAATGGACAACCATGCCTCTTCGCTTTCTTCCTTTTCATTTCTTTCACTCGCTCATTCAGAAAATATAACAACATGCATTAATTTCAATATTACAGTGGGAGCTTTTTTTTCCTCCGGAGACTTTCCAATGCATCACAAAAATATAAATCAATTAAAAATATTTACATTCAAATTACAATGAGAACTCCAGCTCAACTCATTTAGTCTTTTGGCTCGTTGCGCATTTGTCTTTTCTTTGATTGTGTCTGTCTTTTCTGTGACTGTGTTTTATCTCTTTTCAGCTCTATTTTCTTTTTTGTCCTCTGCTGTGGTGTAACTGCTGCAAACATGTAACTGTGCTTTTTATATCAGTGAATTTTGTATATATATGTACTGCTGACTTTAAATCTGGGAAAATTCCAACGCTTTTTATACAGCAAGTGTCTTGTTGATATGGTGAGTTCCGCAAGCGGAACATACATACATCACAATTATCAATAATCGCCCTCCACCTTAAGCCGAGGCCCGTGGGTCCACAGTGCACATGGCACATTTCAATATAATCGCAACAACTATATATATATATATATCTATATAGATATAACAGCGCCTCCACGAATTTCCGATTGCGATTGATATGTGGATCTGACCGTGTTCTATATAGCTGAGTTTATATGACTATCGCATCCGGTATTTCCAATCGCAATCGAAAGCTGCCTTGCTTCGATGCGATTGATACGATCCACAAATTTTCGATTGCGATTTATATGCGGACCCGACCATGCTTTATAAGGTGGAGTTTATATGACTATTGCGTCTGGTATTGCCAATCGCAATCGCAAGCTACCTTGCTCCGATGCGATTGATACTTTTGCGATTGTTACGATACGATTGATCACAATCACAACTTTCTTTTGTGACGTTCCAATGCCTTTATATTCTCCGATGTGATTAGACTGTCCCGATGCAATTATGCCGGACTTCAAATACATTTAAACGATAATTCTTACACCCATCGGGTCCGGAACTCAATCGGAACTTTTGTTGATATGTTCCGCTGCCAATCCTTTCTCCGATGCGATTGGAAAGGGTCCCACCTTATGGTACTTTGGTTCTTTCACTTATTAAGAGCTTCATATTAATATATGCTTTGAGCCTTTGTGCATTAGGCACAATATATGTAATGTGTTGCATACATATATAAGCTTCTGAAATTCAATCATATATCAATAATGGTTCATTGATCCATCGGGTCCAAACTTATATCACAATCGTAACTTTTTGTTGTTTACATATTCTGCTTCACAGTTTTTCTCCGATGCGATTGGGAAAGGGCCCCACCATATGATGCTTTGATACCTTTGGCTCTTTTTCCATTAAAGCGCTTCATTACAAATATCTATGGTTTGGACCTTTGGGTCACGATTCTCGAAATTATATATATATCCTCAGGCTTGGGCGATTCTCGGAATTAAGGTTCATATACATATATCCACCAGCTTGGGCAATTCTCGGAATTATATATATATGCATACATTTCCGCTTGGGTTATGATTCCCGAAATAATATTTTATAGTACATTTACTTTGCTGCTCCAATCTTTAGTGTATCCTTCCGCCTAGGGTAATGATTCTCGGAATAAGGTTTGTATATATATATATACTTGCCGCTTGGGGTAAGCAATTCCCGAAATTGGGTTTATGTATCCTCCAGCTGGGGTAGCGATTCTCAGAATTTTCTGCTCTACCTCTGCTTGTGATAATGGCTCTGCCTCTGCCTCTGCCTCTAATAACCTGCTGTGATAATGGCTCTGCCTCTTCTCTGCCTCTGCTTGTGATAATGGCTCTGCCTCTGCCTCTGCCTCTGATAACCTGCTGTGATAACGGCTCTGCCTCTGCCTCTGCCTTAGCTGCTACTACTGCTCGACCTTTGCCTCTCTTTGCATCTGCTGCCTTCTTTGTCTGTCTTTGTCTTTGCTGCCTCCATTGCCATCAATGACAATATTTCCAACAATCTCCCCCTTTGGCATTGATGGCAATACACTTTCTCTGTGGCAATACATTTTCTCTGTTTGCCTGCTCTTCCTCCTGTTGCTTGCTCTTCCTCCCCCTTTGACATCAATGGAAAGGGGTTCGAATTCTTAGTGTAGCTTCTATTCTTTGATCCTGTGATTTTATCCTTTTTCAATATTTCATGCAATTTTTTTTTCTCTGGATTTTCTGACTTTGGACGCTGTCGCTTCAACCTTTGGATTAGATTTACGTCAGGTTCACCACTCTTCCATGTTCGGTTCATGTCCGGTTCACCACTCTTCCGCTGCGCCACTGATCCTTTTGCATTTTTATTAATTCTTTTAAGTTGAATGTATTCTTTCCATAATCCTTTTAATCCTGAGGACCTGTTTTCATGCTTCCCTTGCTGGTTGATCTCCCCCTGGGAATGATATTTTCGTTTTTGTTCTCCCCCTGAAGCTGTTCTTTCTCTTCATATTAGAGAATAAAATCTACAGATAATACCCCTAATCTGTCTCTCAAATATTCAAACGGTTCTCTAGCAAGCAGTTTGGTAAATATGTCTGCTGTCTGTTCTTTTGTTAGCACATACTCCAGTTTTACTATCTTTTGAGCCACTTGTTCTCGAAGAAAATGATACTTGATTGGGATATGTTTAGTTTTAGAGTGAAGCATAGGGTTTTTAGATATACTTATAGCACTTGTATTATCACATTTGATTGAGATAGGTTCATCAATGCTTACCTTCATGTCTTGAAGAGTTTGCTTCATCCACATGACTTGTGTACAACATGCTGCTGCTGCTATATATTCTACTTCTGCTGTAGACAGAGAGATAGATGTTTGTTTCTTTCTTAACCATGCCACCAGACTTTCTCCTAGATAGAAAGCACCTCCACTTGTGCTCTTTCTATCATCCACACAGCTGGCCCAATCTGCATCTGTGTATGTTGTCAAAGTGAATTTTTTGCCTTTAGGATACCAAAGTCCATACTGTGTTGTTCCTTGTAGATATCTAAATATTCTTTTGACTGCCAGAAGATGGTTTTGTTTAGGTGCTTCTTGATATCTAGCCACTAGTCCTACTGCTAGCATGATGTCTGGTCTTGATGCTGTCAAGTACAACAGGCTTCCTATCATGGATCTGTAGAGTTTTTTATCTATATCTACAGACTCGTCATCAGCACGCAGTTTGCATCCCGTGATCATGGGAGTTGACACAGGTTTACAGTCCTCCATTTTGAACTTTTTCAACATTTCTTTTAAGTATTTTTCCTGTGAGATGAACGTACCTATGTTCTTTTGCTGAATTTGAAGTCCCAAGTAGAAACTGAGCTCTCCAATCATAGACATCTCAAACTCTGTTTTCATCTCATCAGCAAACCCTTTTGCTGGTTCTTCTCTGTTGCTTCCAAACATAATGTCATCAACATATACTACAATAATCAGGAGTTTATTTTCATGGGATTTTATGTATAGATTGTTGTCTACTCTACCTCTCTTAAAGCCTTTATTTTGAAAATATTTATCCAGTCTTGAGTACCAAGCACGAGGAGCCTTTTTCAGTCCATAAAGAGCCTTTTTCAGTCTACATACATAGTCTTCTTTGTCTGTTAATGAGAAGCCTTCTGGTTGTTCCATGTAGACTTCTTCTTCTAAGTCTCCATTCAGAAATGCAGATTTTACATCCATTTGATATACCTTGAAGTCTTGGTAGCATTAAAAGGCCAGAAACATTCTGATGGCTTCCATTATGGCTATAGGGGAAAATGTTTCATCGTAATCAAGTACTTCGATTTGTGAGTATCCTTTGCAGACCAGTCTGGCTTTATTCCTGATTACTTGTCCTTGCTCATTCATTTTATTTTTGAATACCCATTTTGAGCCTATGACATTTTTCTTAGTGGGTCTAGAAACTAATTCCCATGTATTGTTTTTCTTAATTTGGTCCAATTCTTCATTCATAACTTTTACCCAAGACTTGTCCTTGCTGGCTTCTTCAAATTTCTTTGGCTCTATTTGTGACAACATGGCTATGTATACCTCTTCAGTTTGTTCTATTAGCTACCTTCTTGTTTGGACCCCTACTCTCTTGTCTCCAATGATTTGATCTTCAGGATGGTTCTTCTGAGTATATCTAGAGGGAGATTTAGAACTCAGCTTTGTATCTTTTGTTGTCTTTCTTGTTTCCTCATCATCTTGGTTTTCTTCTTCATGGTTGTCTAATGGACTACAACAGTCTGTATCTCTTGTATTGTTTGGAAGTTCTTCATCAAATCTCACATCAATGCTTTCTGCTATTTTTCGAAGGGTCTTGTTGTAGCACCTGTACCCTTTACTCTTGGATGCATATCCTAAAAATATCCCTTCATCTTCTCTTGCATCAAATTTTCCAAGATTTTCGCCATTATTCTTTATGTAACACTTTCTTCCAAAGATTCTAAAATGTTTGATTGAAGCTGGCTTACCATGCCATAGTTCATAGGGAGTCTTATCACTGCTTGGTCTTAAGTGAGCATTATTAAGGATATGTACTAATGTGTGCACTGCTTCTGCCCAGAAGGTCTGAGCAATATTACTTTCATGCATCATGGCTCTGGATATTTGTTGTATAGATCTATTTTTCCTCTCTACTACTCCATTTTACTGAGGTGTTCCTGCAATAGTAAATTGTTGCTTTATCCCATGTTCATTGCATAGGTCAGCAAAGTCATAATCTGCGAATTCACCTCCTTTGTCTGATCTAATGCATTTCAGCTTGCATCCTGTTTGATTTTCTACTAATGCTTTGAAGATCCTAAATTTTTCCAGAGCTTCCGATTTATTCTTGAGAAATGCAACCCATGTCATTCTGGAGAAGTCATCTATTATTAGCATGAAGTAGGATTCTCCACTTGGAGTTTTAGTTCTTGCAGGTCTGCACAGGTCCATATGCACAAGTTGTAGAGGTCTTCTTATTGATAACTCATCTTTGGCCTTGAAGGATGTGCGAGTCTGTTTGCCTAATCGACATGATTTGCATATGGTATTAGAAGGCCTCTTTATTTTTGGCATGTCTCTGACAACATTCTTCCTACTTAGTCTGATTATGTGATTGAAGGTGAGATGTCCCAACCTTTTATGCCATACCATGACTCTTCTAGTTTGCTAAGATGACATGCTTCATCTTCCTCTTTCACAATGTAAACATTACTCTCTGTTCGAACCCATTTGAGCAGAGTCTTACCTATGGTGCTTGATCTGACTTCACAATCTTGTGCTCTAAAAAGAACTTCACAGCCTTTGTCACACATCTAACTGACACTTAGTAAATTTGATTTTAGCCCATCTACAAATAGTAAATCTTGGGCCTTTCCTCTGCCATTGTCTATGTTGACTGAGCCTTTTCCCTTGATCTTACCTAATTTATCATTGCCAAAAGTAACATTTCCAGATTTATTTTCATCAAGAGTTATAAACTTGCTTTTGTCTCCTGTCTTATGTTTAGAGCAGCCACTGCCTAAGTACCATTGGCTTTTCAAGTCTTGAGCAGTTAGAGCCAAGTCACATTTATTCACCTTCTTTATCCACTGGAGGCACCCTTTTGTTTGGTATCTTTTGTGAGGTGATGAATTACACCTTCTTAGAGGACATTTGGAGGGTATATGTCCAACTTGATTGCGTACACAACATTTGATCATAGTTTTTGTAGAATTATAAGTATGAACAGAATTTCTTTGATTCATAAACTTCCTTGAGGTGTTAAACATCAATATTTGTCCATACTTTCTACACTCAATGATTTTATGACCAAATTCCTTACAATAAAAACAGTAACCATAGAAACTATTTGCATACCTGATGTAAGGTTGTCTCTTCCATTTGTTTGCTTGAGGCAGTCTCTTCAATGTTTGCATCTTTTGCTGGTTTGAATTACTCCTCCTTGCATGGAAATATGCAGCAATGTGTCCTAGCTTGTGGCAGGCATAACAGGTGGCATTCTTCATAGGAGGGAAGAATCTCCTTTGATGGCTTCCGAATTTGACATATTCAGAGACATATGTCCCTTTCTCTGTTGTCTTAGTATTTATTGCCTTCTTTGTTATTAGAGGTTTCTTCTGATCTCTGTCTTCCTCATTACAGGTTTCTTCTTTTGTAGGAAATGTTTGAGTTGTTTCATCATTCTTCTTTGCTTTTACAAAAATAATCCCTTTGTTTTCCTTTTCTTTGCTTTTACTTGATTCTCCTTCATAGCCTATTCCAGTTTTAATCATAGGGGATCTTTGAGCAACTAGAATTTCATTCAACTTACTGGAGCTTGTTGTTTGAGAAGAGCTTATAACCACTTTCCTTTGAGCATTTTCTAGTTTCTTCCTGAGACATACTACTTCTTCTTCCAGCTTCTCTTGTTCTCGGGTTTTATCCTTGATTTGCTGAAGCAACATGTCTTCTATCTTTTGGCTTCTTCAAGTTCTACCTTCAGCTGCATGAGGACTTCTAAATTCTGTTCTTCTCGTACAAGCTTGAGGAGAATGTCCTTTTGTTTTCTGCATTTCAGCTTGAGTCTATCAATCTCTTCTAGAGCACTTCTTAGCTCCCCCTCAAGGTCGACTTCACCTTCTTCTTCTTCATCTTCTAGCAGGAGACCTTCAAGTTCTTCTATAGCCATCAATAAAAATTCAAAGGTTCCATCTTCACTTGAGAGTTCATCTGGATCTTCAGATGTACTGCTGTCTTGTTGAGCATAGAAGGATTTTCTGCTGAACTTCTTTCCTTTCTGCCAGTTCTTTGATGTATTTTTCTCTGACTCTTGAGCTTGATTCCTTACTTTCTTGTGAGGACACTTAGCAGCATAGTGTCCAACTCTTCCATAGTTAAAGCATTTGAAAGGAAGTTTACCTTTGTATTTACCTAAGCCTCTATCCAATTTCTTGACAAATTTTGCCTCTTCTTCATCTGAGCAAGAGCATATGTCTTCCTCTTCTTCTTTCTTCTTTTCTGTTTTAAAGGTTGCCTCCCTCGTACTTGGCTTCTTCTGTGGGAGCCTCATCTCATATGTTGTTAAATTTCCAAGTAGCTGGTTCATGGTCAAGGTCTCCCAATCAGTTGTTTCTTCTATTGCAGACACCTTGGGATTAAACCTGGATGGAAGAGATCTTAGAATCTTTTGCACAATTATACTTTCTGGCATGGTTTCTCCAAGAGCTTTCATATTTTTAACAATTTCTGCAACTTTTAGGAAGAAACTGTCAATGTCTTCATCATCATTCATTTTTAAATTCTCAAACTGGGCTCTATAGACTTGAAGTTTGGCAATTTTTACTTTCTTGTCTCCTTCATGGATGTTCTCCAGAGTATCCCACATCTCTTTGGCAGTGTCTTTGTGCATTACTTTGATAAACTCTACTTCACACAATCCATTAAAGATAGCATTCATGGCTTTTGCGTTAGCTACAAAATCTTGTTTGGATTCTTTCTCTGAGTCAGTTGACTTTGGGGCATATCCTAATTCCACAGCACCCCAAACTTCTATTCCTAGAGACATTATGTATGTCCTCATCCTGATTTTCTAGAAGGCATAATTTACACCTATAAAGAAAGGGGCTTTATTGGTTGAGCATCCTTCTTTGCTAGCCATTCTAAGAACCTAGAATCTCCTTTCAGTGGTTAAACTGGTACAAAGGAACCTGCTCTGATACCAATTGTTGAACCCTTATTTAAACTGAGAGGGGGGGTGAATCAGTTTAACACATTTATGGTTTTTTTTTGTTTGAAGATTTTCATTAAAACTTATTTACCCTTCATTTCATGTCCAACTTAATATGTGAGTAATCTTAGAATGTGAGAAGCAAGTATTAATATAATATAATAATAAACTTTAATATGAGAGTAGTAGGTATTAAGCAGATGATATAAATTAGATCAACACATAAACATCATGCACAGAGACACCAGATATAAGTGGAAACCCATAAAGGGAGAAAACCACATCTTATTATTGTTGTGATGCAAAGGCAAGCTCCAACTCCCTCTCACCACTGTTTTTCTGCAGGCACCAACCTACGGGAGGCTCCTACCTCAATTCTGCAAGCTACAACTTGCAAGGAAGCACCAACTCCCTTCAATTTTCTGCAGGCACCAACCTACAGGAGGCTCCAACCTCAGTCAGCTACAACTGACAGCTATCAAGTTGCAACTTGATAGGGAAGCTCCAACTTCCTCAATTTATCAAACTGAATGTTTGTTGATTTACCTCAGATATCAGCTCTGTTCTGTAGCTTCTCTTTCTGCTCTTCTTTCTTAATCTTCTCTGCCTCACACTTCTATATTCTGCCTTCTCTAGATTTACTCTCTCTAACCTCTTTTTGCATATCAAGATGATATTATTTATAAGGATTTTCTTGTGACTGTTAGCATTCCTCAATGAATTTGGAATGGACAGCCATGCCTCTTTGCTTTCTGCCTTTTCATTTCTTTCACTCGCTCATTCAGAAAATATAACAACATGCATTAATTTCAATATTACAGTGGGAGCTTTGTTTTTCCTCCGGAGACTTGCCAATGCATCACAACAATATAAATCAATTAAAAATATTTACATTCATATTACAATGAGAACTCCAGCTCAACTCATTTAGTCTTTTGGCTCGTTGCGCATTTGTCTTTTCTTTGACCGTGTTTATCTTTTCTGTGACTGTGTTTTATCTCTTTTTAGCTCTGTTTTCTTTTCTGTCCTCTGCTGTGGTGTAACTGCTACAAACATGTAACTGTGCTTTTTATATCAGTGCATTTTGTATATATATGTAACTGCTAACTTTAGATCTGGGCAATTTCCAATGCTTTTTATACAGAAAGTGTCTTGTTGATATGGTGAGTTCCGCAAGTCGAACATACATACATTGCAATTATCAATAATCGCCCTCCACCTTAAGCTGAGGCCCGTGGGTCCACAGTCCACGCGGCGCATTTCAATATAATCGCAACAACTATATATATATATATATATATATATATATATAATAGCGCCTTCACGAATTTCCTTTTGCGATTGATATGCAGACCCGACCGTGTTCTATATAGCTGAGTTTATATGACTATCACATCCGATATTGCCAATCGAAATCGCAAGCTGCCTTGCTCTGATGCGATTGATACGCTCCAAAAATTTCCGATTGCGATTGATATGCGGACCCGACCATGCTTTATAAGGTGTATTTTATATGACTATCGTGTCCAGTATTGCCAATCGCAATCGCAAGTTGCCTTGCTCCGATGCGATTGATACTTTTGCGATTGTTCCGATGCGATTGATCGCAATCGTAACTTTCTTTTGTGATGTTCCGATGCCTTTATATTCTCTGATGTGATTAGACTGTCCCGATGCGATTATGCTGGACTTCAAATACGTTTAAACCATAATTCATACACCCATCGGGTCTGGAACTCAATTGGAACTTTTGTCGATATGTTCCGCTGCCAATCCTTTCTCCGATGTGATTGGAAAGGGTCCCACCTTCTGGTACTTTGGTTGTTTCACTTATTAAGCGCTTCATATTAATATATGCTTTGAGCCTTTGTGCATTAGGCACAATATATGTAATGTGTTGCATACATATATAAGCTTCCGGAATTCAATCATATATCAATAATGGTTCATTGATCCATCGGGTCTGGACTTATATCGCAATCACAAATTTCTGTTGTTTACATATTCCGCTTCACAGTTTTTCTCCGATGCGATTGGGAAAGGGCCCCACCATATGATGCTTTGATACCTTTGGCTCTTTTTCCATTAAAGCGCTTCATTACAAATATCTATGGTTTGGACATTTGGGTCACGATTCTCGAAATTATATATATATATATCCTCCGGCTTGGGTGATTCTCGAAATTAAGGTTCATATATATATATCCACCGACTTGGGCAATTCTCGGAATTATATATATATGCATACATTGCCACTTGGGTTATGATTCCCGTAATAAGATTTTATATTACATTTACTTTGCTGCTCCAATATTTAGTGTATCCTTCCGCCTAGGGTAATGATTCTTGGAATAAGGTTTGTATATATATATATATACTTGCCACTTGAGGTAAGCGATTCCCGGAATTGGGTTTATGTATCCTCCAGCTGGGGTAGCGATTCTCGGAATTTTTTGCTCTGCCTCTGCTTGTGATAACGGCTCTGCCTCTGCCTCTACCTTATCTGCTACTGCTACTCGACCTCTACCTCTCTTTGCATCTACTACCTTCTTTGTCTGTCTCTTTCTTTGCTACCTTCATTGCCATCAATGACAATATTTCCAACATCACCAACGTTCCGCTTGATATTCTCATATTCGAAAAGGATCTGAAGAGGGTATTTCTTCACTTCCCATCGATCCAAGAATTTTCTTTGAAGATTAGCCAATGTAGTAATACTACCAGCTGGCAAAGCTCTGAACCACTTTCTTACTTCACCTCCAAAGGTTTGTACAAACAGTCTCATTGTCACATTTTGCACATCAATCTCATGAAGGTCAAAGAAATCTTCCATCCTATTCACATGTTGCTGAGCTGTAACATTTTGAGGAGTTCCATCAAACAATGGAATTTTTCTTTGATAATCTGCGGGCATGTTATCAGAATTTTGAGGCAACATAAGGGGTGCAAATTGGGCAACCATTGCTCTAGGTGGATTTACAACCGGTCTTGGGGATATGGGAGGAGTTGGAGCAGTTGATGTATGAGGTGTATGTGGTGTGGATGGAGGTGATACTAGTGCAGATTTTTGATCAGAGATAGAAGGTTGCAAGGGAATGGTGGGAATGAAAGGAGGCTCAGTAGGAATTTGTGAACTAGATGTAATTGCAGATGACCCAAGAGTTGCAGATGCAGACTCTATGAATTCGGGAATGTTTTTTGCCACAATGGAATTCTAAAGATTTAGGATATAACTGTCAATTGATCTATTGGCCTTTTCAATTTCAAGATCTTTAACAAACTATGGATTTAAGACAGTAAAAATAACAACACTTTCAGACTTAGTTTCGAACAATGACAACTCAAATTGTTCGTCAAACTCAAGATCTTCAAGATACTCAAAAACAACAGGACATGAATGATATTTGAAAACAGGAATCACAGGAATTTCTCGACGAAGGATTCTCGAAATAATATTTGGATTTTCATACACAGGAGGTGGATCAGGATCCAGATTTTCCTTGGTGTGTCGTCAAGATCTGGATCTTCCCTGGTGTGTCCCCAGTGGATTCGCCAAATTATTCCCAAAAATAAAATGGACAAAATCAACTTGTTCAGCCTATAAGATTCTAAAATCATCACCCAAAAGTTTAGAATTATTTGATGTACTAGGGAAATTTGCAAGTCAGGTATTACGTTTATAAAACTAGACCGGAGATTGACTGAAGCAGCGTTTATCTACTTATGCACTTGCAAAGCAATGTGCAGTTCGAAGGCTACCTGGAATAACTTCAGGCTCCGTCTATAGTTTATAAAACGAATAACACTAAAAAACAAAAAATCTTGAGATTCCCCAGTATGGTCGCCACTATGTTATGGCCTAAATCTACCTCAGGCTGAGAAAGGCAGAATCTAGGGTAACATCAAACCACGCTTAACCTGGTAGCTAGCCCTACCAGATCGGGAGAGGGCTCTCTCCTTGTCAATCTCGGCAAAAAATGATCAGTGAGGCTTGAGATGACTTGAATGAAGGCTGATTTTAGGCTAGGTATATATGCAAAAGAATTTGATTTTGATTTCAAGGGTGTTTTGTTGGATCAAAGGGAAAGGAAGATTTGGGTCTGGGGAATGAAGCCCAGTTTTGCAGAGATCTAAATGGGGAAAGGTAGGAAATTGATTTGACACTTTCAATTTGAAGGAAATCAAGAGTTGAGAAAGGTGAGGAGCCAAAGAGGGCAAGAAACCTTCAAGGATCCTCTCCAAACAGCTGAAAACATAGAAAATTAAACAAACCCTAGGTAGAGCACTGCAAATTTAATGAATTCTACCTTTATCCTTGTTTGTTTAAGTTAAGAAGAAATAGGAGAGAAAATGGTATACATAAAACACCAGTAGACTTACATTTACAGAGAGAAACACACTATCAAAGCATAATGCCACAAGAATCCCATAGAGTGTTGTAAACCCTAGTCTATTCCTTTGCCAAATTGTAGAGATGATGTACAATGGTGCTCAAAGCATTCCCAAAAGTCCAACCATGCTAATGACTGAAAAACCACAAGATATAGACAAACAACTACTCATCCTAGCTTCTAGAGTTCGAACTCATGAGTTTAGGAGCTGCTCTAGCAAAATCTAAACTGAGAACTAGAAATTAGGCAATGGAATAGCTTGCCTCTATAAACTAGGAAACTGATTCATTCAGTTGCAATTCACCTTTTGATGGATGAATCTACTTCTATGAGTGAAAATTTAACAAAATTACATCAAGATCCATCAAATTACATAAAATTACATCATGAGTTTGAAATTTATAATTAAGAAAGTCAAACTGTCAAAAAATAGGCAAAAAACAGAGTTACTGAGTCAAAAATAGGCAAAATCCTCCAATGCGCCGCGCCTGATTTCTCTATGCATCGCTCCAGTTTGCAGCTGATTTTGGAGGCCTTCCCGGTGTCCAAATTTGCTCCAATGGGCTTTTTGGAAATTTCTGTATGTCTACTTTCCAACACAAGTGGAATTTCTGAATTTGGTCTTCATTTGCCCCTCCAAAACTGAGTTCTCCCAAGATTGCTTCCTATGTGTCAAAAAAGGGGCAGAAAGGTCATTTTTGGGGTGTTTTTGACCCTTCTGGAAGCCCAAAACCTGTCAAAATTTCTTGGCCATAGGTAGGCATGCATATTTTTCCATAAAAAATCCAAAAATTCTGAGTTTGCATCAAAAGGAGCCCCCAATCAAAAGCGCGCGCCAAGTGGCGCGGTGCATAGAGCAGAAAAGTCTGTTTTTAGGCCAAAATTTTCAAAAATGCAAAAAGAGTCCCAAATTTTTTGAAATTTGGGCTGAGTGTCCTCTATTATGTGTTATGCTAGGCCAAGGAATCCTTGGCCAAGATCTGAAGTCTATCATGCCTTTTCCGACGCTTTGAGGCCTTCTTCAACTTGGCCTTCAAAATTTTGATTCTTGCTTTGCAAACATGATTTCTTACCCAATAATGATTGGCCATGTGCCTCAACATGTTCTTTTCCTTGTTGGATTTCTCCAACAACTTTTCCAAATGTATATTTACTCTTTCAAGCCAAGTTTCACGATCATCCTCAATCTCCTACTCAAGTGATGTCATCTTGTTTCGGGGAATTAACACCCTCGGTGGTCAAGCTGGGGACACAACCTCCATGTGAGCATGCATTTTACTAATGTAGAATCACACAATCACATCAAGCTCAGAAAAACCAACAGAGCAGACTGAGAGATTTCAGCACTGCTGGTCCCCACGCTTGAAGTAGATCCACGTGGAGTCCAAACTCTAGAATCCCTTCCTTCCTCCTAACTCCAAATACAAGAAGAAACCAAAGACAAAGGACAAGTTGTAACTTGTACGAAGATATATCTACCCTATATGTTAGTGAGATTCATATAAACATTAAATAAATCATAATGAATGCTTGTATAACAAATATTCTCATACATTAAAGCATACACTAACACGTCTATTTCGGGAACAGCATGATACTTCTGTATTATAAATAGTACGTACAAAAGTAATCAAGTGGAGAGATCACCTGATCCTTCCAAGGCCTTCGCAGACCGTCGTCCGGATCCGTCCAGCTCTTGCCTCGCTAAGACTCCTTCCAAACTGGTGCATACGAGATAACATATAAAGGGATGTGTATCTCAAGGAAACAAGGGTTTCCTACAATGAACTGGGAAAGTGCAGGAGGCACGGGGAATCAGACTTGGATAGGGAACCAACAGAGTATAATATCAATACCTTCTCTCTCTCCCTTAGGCCATACACATGAGGGCTTTTTATAGTCCCTCCAAGTAGTTTCAGCAGTTGGAAACAGTTGGCCACGGGCTGGGGTGGTTGAACTACCTGAGTAACCATCAACCCAGCGCGAAATTAGGGATTTTTTATATATTTTTTAATCATTTTAATGGCATACGCGGAAAAGTCTAGCTGAACTCGCGTATACACGTGGAAAGGTATGGGCATAGTCGCGTATGAGGGATTTTACACTGTTTTTAAGTGAATTTGTCCAAGTCTATAGGAATGGGTGCCCAAAAGCCATGTAGAAAACATGAATCATGTCAAGGTGAGAAATGATGCTATAACACATCTCAGTTTTGCTCCTTTTGGCAGCTTGCCGGTTCTCACGTATGTTTTGTAGCTCCAAGATGGTTTGCTGATACTCTAGCTGTTTGTTTCTCTGCTCAAGGTATTTGATTATCCACTGGGCTCTTTTCAATTTGAGGGACAAAGTATTTATTTCCGCCTTCTGCTCTTGAATGATCTCCCTGAACTTTGAGCTTGGTGAGCCCAAATCAGTGTCATCATCCTAAATGAGGATGAAATCTGTCTCCTGTTCTCCTGAAGGCCCCTCATCATGTATTGGCCTCTTACCCTTGTCCTATACCTGTACTACTGAAGAAGGAAGCGAGACCCCTTCCACCCCAGGTGGAGATAATACTCGCTTGGCTGCTGCAAACAACCTTCTAGTGCCCTTCTGATAGGTGACAAACACCGGCACACTAGCGGTCTGTGTCTCATGACCTTCCTGCTGATGTGAAGGTTCACCTGCCCCATGAAAAGCTTCCAGAATTTCCTGAGGGGCTATGAAGAACTCATGAGAAATGAAATCCTCCCATGAAATATCCTGCAAACCAAGCTGATGGATAACCACAATTTTGATGAGTGCAAAATGATAGATACTGTTATACTGCTGCTCAGGAGTTTTCTTTTGCACTAAGCTGGTCATCTTCTCAATATTTTGGCACATGAAGTAGGGGAGGTTCATCATTCTCACCCTGGTAAAGTGCATCAGCAATCTGATGTGATAGGCATATAAGCGAGAAAACCGGCCCTCACAGCTAAAATATTTGATAATGAGTTTCATCAAAGGAGCGTATGAATCCTTCAGGTACCGAAAAGGAAAAACTCTGCTGAGTTGTCTCAAAAAACCAGAATTGATGTATGGCTCATAGTGTTCCCTATCAACTTGCTGCCTTTTGTTCCATTGCACTCCGACATTTGGAATACCGGTTGCTAGGGAGATAGACTTCGGTGTCAAGGTGAATGTCACACCTGCAAGAGTGACTTGGCCATTATGTAAATGAAGCACAAAAAATATGGCCAACTCATGATGGTACTGGACTCTAGCAACCATCTCACAAAACTGATAACAAGACTGTTGTTTAAAACATGTGATAGCAAGGGGGCAGGCCTGTAGCTTAGCAAGTGAATTAGGCTCATCCCGTACATGTTTACCACTCTTGTGAGGTCTCCTTGGTGCATGTACTTTGGTTTGAGAGTCACTGTGTGTTTCTTCATCTCTGTCATAAGAGGAATCTGACTCCATGTTTGCCAAAGTATGTGTTGTCTTAGATGAGTGTGAGGAGTTTTAGGTGCCTCGGTTTTTTGCTGCTAAGTGTATGAAAATGTGTGAGGGACTATGAAGGAGAGGGTAAAGGGGATTTTGGGATGTTTCCAATTGGAATTTGGGGAATTAAAGGGTTTTAGGGACAGTCTCTAGGCTTTGGGATAGTAATTGGGGTTTGGGAATTTTGTAGCTAGGATTTGGGATAATGGGAATTGGGATAGGGAATGAGTGAATTTAGGGATATGGGGGATAGGGAAATGGGTTGATGAAACTAGAAAAACAGTGAGGGAAATAAAAGATGAGGGAGTGATGGGCACAAAAAACTAATTTTCAAACCCTAAGCGATCATTTCTTGAGCAAGGAAATAGGGTTTGAATTTTTTTTTATTAAATCCTCATAAACATCATAAAACACACGTTCATTGGAATTGGCAGAATTGTTTGACTTACTTGGACCGGAGGAAACCGAGCAAATTTGAAGTTTTGAATGAAATCGTGGTGAAAATGCCTTGCGGCCCTACGCGCCGCGCCACAAACCCAACGCGCCGCGCCGGCTCTATGCATCGTGCCTGTGTGTTTTTAACACTCTGGAGGCCGACCCAATGTGTCACGCTAGTTATATGCGTCGCGCCACTCAGCCAATGCGCCGCGCACCTAAAACTTGCCAATTTCCCTTCAAACTGCTCCCTTTCTCCAATCACAGTTCTCCTTTGCTCACTCTTTCTTCTTGGAATGTAAATGAGCCCTTTGAAACATGAAAATGACTTATATACCAAAGGCTTTTAATTTTCCACTCTAAAAACCCACTTTTGTAATGTTACCTTTGACACTTTTTTTTAAACTCTGTTTTAGGCAGTTTGCTTCATTTTGCCTCTAATTAACTGAATAATTTTCTTTTTGTTTGCCTTGCAGGGGATGGATTTGTTGAATTTTTACAAGGTGACCAGGGTTTCCATTGGAATTGTTTACAAATGAGAGAACATGAAATTACATTAAATTTATACAAATGAAGGTAAAATACTCAATTTTTCTCAAAACAGAGTTTTGAGAAAAAATGCATTTCTCGGCATATGATGATGAAAATTTTTAGTACTGGAACTTTATTCAACCTCCTCATGTGCCTACTGACCATTATTGGAAATTTTGAAGACCTTATTGATGAAACCCTAGACCTAATGGGACTAAAAACCCTAGAAATGACTCTTACAAATTTAAGTACAAAAAGTGAGTGTGGATGATCTGGATGAATGAAAATGGGCCAGCAGGTAAAGGAAATGAGGGAAAATGTATAAAAAGCCACTACCATCAGATGATCCATGCTCCTAATGGAATGCATCTGACTGAGCGAGACACCTAATTTGCAATGCAACAAGAGAATTTTGATTAATGACGGAGGGATGAAGATATCGACACTAACAAAGCCCGCCCTAATTAAACGCTCACCACCTTGCCTCCTCGATAACCATTTGATTAAGCACCCCACATCCAAAGGCCGTCACACATTTTTCCTGGCCCTCCACGACTGAATGTTAACGTGCAATTGCAGAGTGGTTTTGTGAACAGTGCCTCGCCACGCGTCGCGAAATCTATGGAATCGCTGGCTCCCAGCTAAATACCGCCCGTCCCCAAAAGAGGTGCGATATCATACTGCTTACCGCCCTCCGCATATGACAAAATGTTGTTTTCCACGCACGTCAACCTCCCAAATGAAAAAAATCCCTGCCAACCTCGACTTTTTTAATAAAACAAACAAATATCAATTTCATCATTCTATACTGCAACTAGAGTTCCCATGCAAAGAACGTCGAAGTTAACTATCGACGATTTCTAACCACCACCTTGCTAAGAAATTTGCAGTCGAACCAGTCTAGAACCTGTCAACCATTGCCTACACCTGTTTTCGCACCATTCACAGGTATTTATCCAATTTCCGCCAAAACCCTACAAGTCTTGGTTTTACACTCTAATTCCATAGAAAAAAGACTAAAATATAGTATAATTCAGTCTTTTTTTTACTACATAAGTTCCCCGACTTGTAAATTTTCCCATTTTCCACTTAAAACCCAAATTCATTTCTGAATCCACAAGAACCAGGAATGGAAACCCCCGTGGCTTTGACTGTTGCACCCCTGAATGCTCCCCACAAAGATTTAGACTATCTGCCTCGTGTGATAGACTCGCATGTTACCTCACCTTAGCGAAAATCCCCGAAAACATTTTTTTTGCCAAATGCAGAGATAATTACCCGAATGGCTCGATATTGGACCGTGGGGAACTGTAGTCTGGTATGTACTTACCCTCAGCCTCGTCTTCTCGAAATAATTTATCACTGCCATGCCAATTATGACCCTAATCAACGAGTAGTTATGTCCCCAAGTCAAACCATTCTTTTTCCAATAACTTCTCAATCCATCAATGAAATGTTACAATTTCATCCCGGTCAAGCTCTGACTCCCCTTTCCATGGGAGATTTACTTGAAAAATCCACAAAATTATCCCAAGAAGAATTGAATCGCCTTTGTCAAAATTTCATGCTACAAGAACATCAACCCAAAGGACCCCCTCCTTATGGACATACCTTTTTCACAGAGATGGGCAGAATTATGGTGGATATGATATCTTTAATAATGGGATTCAACACTAGTGAGTACGTTGATGAAATAACCCAAGTGTTG
This sequence comes from Pinus albicaulis, assembly GCA_034641835.2. Lineage (NCBI taxonomy): Eukaryota > Viridiplantae > Streptophyta > Pinopsida > Pinales > Pinaceae > Pinus > Pinus albicaulis. The sequence goes on along the minus strand of JAXQQM020093348.1, from coordinate 31,092 downwards.
TTATCAATTTTTACTCTTGGACAGCCCCCTGCTGTCAAATATGATTTTGCTTCTTACATTGCTGACAAGATTCATGACCAGGTCATGAGACTAGAAGATGAAAGAGTTTTCAAATACTCCACTTTTATATACCATCTTATGCTCTATTACCAGTTAGAGAGCTTCCCCTTCCCTGTCATGAAACTTGACGCCAAAGGAAATCCAAGGTCTGTAATTTTATGGTCTGCAGTCTTCCATAGTTCCTTTGAGTCCCCTTACTCATACAATGAATTCATTGACCTATTTTTTCACCCAGAAACCACCTTATTAACAGGAGTTTCCCCTCCTAGGATTAATAGTGATATGAAGAAAATCCTCCAGCTCTCCAAGCAATACAGGATAGGTGATTGGTACCTATACAAAAATCATATAGAAATCAGGATATATGGATGTGAGCTCTGCCCTTTAAAGCTACCAAAGTATGTTCCAATGAGGCTCTTTGCCTTGGAATATTTCATGCAAATGATAAATTCAGACCTGGTTCATTTTTATAATGCCAAGAAGAAAGCTCGGCTTAGAATCAAGATTCAGTTAGGCCCTTTTGTCTGTAACAGTAGAGATGCATGGAAAGAAGTAGAAAGAATTCTGGAAGATTATCTTAAGTTGAAAAAGTGTTTTCGGTGGGTACCATATGACCCTAACAGCTTTATATGTGATAGAAGAATGAAGAACAAATTATCACCATACATTCACCATAGGATTCCAGAGATTGAACAATTTTCAAACATTGATGAATGGATGGAAGGGACCCTAGTAGAAAAGGATAGTAAACATGTCAATGTTGAGAATGTTATGAGAGATCTTGAGAAAATACTTAACCTAGATTCTTTTGGGCAGGTACAAAGATCAGGGATTGATCCCTCCTCTGCAGGAACCTCTCAACAACATTCACATGAAACCATCACACCAGCAACAACAACATCCAAAGGTAAGGAAAAAGAGACCAGTACACAGGCCATAGAGCAAGTCACGATGTTGGAGCAGCCTTAAACATCCAAGGGACAGGCCCAAATGCAGACTTCTCCCACTCTGGTCAATATGGCAGAAACTCCAATCTTGCAAACTCCCATGAATGAGGAAAGAAGTAAAAAGAGAGACAGTGAAACAACTACCCTTACCAGTAGACCTTCAGAACAGCCTGGTACCAAAAGGCAAAGATTAAATCCTCTCTCAGAAGAAGAAATTGTTGAAGAAATCATTGATAGTCAGAGGAAAGAAGGAGTAGACAGCTAGCAAACATTCCCAAAAGGTTTCTCGGAAATCACCCCAGAGTGTTCACAACCTTACGCATAGGCATGATACTTAAGAAGGACTCACACAACCATGCATGTTCAGAAAAAATAAATAGAGTAGAATGAGGAAGTTACCTGTAGGTCCTACGGTTGAAGTAGATCCTGCAGGGTTCAAACCCCCAGCAACCGTCCTTCCTTCTTAACCTGAAAAACAAGAAGAAACAAGCACAAAGAACTGGTTGTACAAGATATATCTACTCTAAATTTTAGTGAAATCCATATAAAACATTAGATAAACCATAATGAATGCTCAAATAACAATATTCTCATATATGTAAGCAAACACTAACACGTATATTTCGGGAACAAGATGGTACTTCTGTATTATAAATAGCATGTATAGAAATAACGAGTGGAGAGATCACTTGAATCCTTCCACGATCTTCGAGCGTACCGGCCGCATCCGTCCCGCCCCTTGTCTTCGCTAAGACTCCTTCCAAATCGGGTGCATACGAGATGACATATAGGAAGATGAGCATCTCAAGGAAACATCATGGGTTTCCGTAATGAATTGGGAAAGTGCAGAGGCACTGGGAATCGTACTCTGGATCTGGAATAACTAACAGAGTATATTTAATATCAATACCCTCTCTAGGCTTCACATGAGGGGTTTTTATACTCCCTCCAAGTAGTTTCAACAGTTGGAAACAGTTGGCCACGTGCTGGGGTGGTTGAACTACCTGAGTAACCATCAACCCAGCCCGAAAATAGGGAATAATTATATATATTTTTTATAATTTTAATGGCATATGTGGAAAATTGCAGCTGGACTCGCGTATACACGCGGAAAAGTACGGGCATAGTCGCGTATGGAGATTTTTACACTGTTGGTATTCCCTATCCAAGTCTGATTCCCCGTGCCTCCTGCACTTTCCCAGTTCATTACAGGAAACCCTTGTTTCCTTGAGATGCTCATCTTCCTATATGTCATCTCGTATGCACCAGTTTGGAAGGAGTCTTAGCGAGGCAAGGGCGGGACGGATCCGGACGACGGTCTGCTCGAAGATCGTGGAAGGATTCAGGTGATCTCTCCACTCGTTACTTTTGTACATGCTATTTATAATACAGAAGTACCATCTTGTTCCCGAAATATACGTGTTAGTGTTTGCTTACATATATGAGAAAACTGTTATTTAAGCATTCATTATGATCTATTTAATGTTTTATATTAATTTCACTAAAATTTATAGTAGATATATGTTGTACAACCAGTTCTTCGTGCTTGTTTCTTCTTGTCTTTCAGGTTAAGAAGGAAGGACGGTTGCTGGGGGTTTGAACCCTGCGGGATCTGCTTCAACCGTAGGACCTACGGGTAACTTCCTCATTCTACTCTATTTATTTTTTCTGAACATGTATGGTTGTGTGAGTCCTTCTTAAGTAGCATGCCCCTGCTCCGTGGAGGTTGTAGCCCAACGAACCTCTAGGGTGATTTTCCCCGAAACAGAATTGGCGACTCCACTGGGGATCACATTCTTGTGACTCCCCTGTTGGGTGATTTTCTCCAAAACACCCAGTTAGTGGGACATCTACCGACTCATAGAAAAAGGAGCTAGAAAGACAACAAAGTGCAGAGGTATCATCTTTCAGAATATCAGTAAAAGATGCTTGGGATATCAAGAAGACATTTATAGACATAAAAGCCAGAAATTATCCATTGAGACTTCAAGTCTATAATGAATATTTTAAAATGGCCCCCACTAATCAACAGAGATTGATGTCAGGCTATGACATCAAGGAAAGTAAAATGGTAATGAGTCATTTCAAGCCTAAAGTGCAGCAGCCTCAAACAACAGTAGACTACCTTAGAACCAATTTTGAGGTTATGGTAAAGGATATTCATCCTTTGGATCAGATTGAATTACATAAAGAAACTAGAGAAATGATTTATTCAACCTTGGCTGGTAAGGCAATGATGGCCCAAAGGTTGCAGAATTCCCTGGATAATACATCTACCCAACTGCATCTGGAAAAAGCTTCCTCCCAGGCCAAAGATAATAGAATAAAGTCTTTAGAATAAATAATTATTGGATTGGGTCATGATCCCAAAAATTTTAAGGCTACAGAAGCCTTAATCAAAAAGAAAGATGATGATATTGTTGCCCTAAGGAAACAACTAAAGCTGCCACCTTGAAGGCATCCACAGACTGCTGAGGTCATAAAGAAAAAATCTGAAGAAGAGCTGATGGATTTTCTCTTAAAACTTAATGAACGTATGAATGAGACTGAACAAGAACTTGAAAAATCATTGAAGGACAAGTAGGGAGAGTCGACCTCGCAGCCTCCCAACGTGACACCAGTAGTCTCAACATCAGTCCCTTCTACACTTGGGACAACACTAGCACCAAACATCCCAACAGCTACAACATAAGTGGTCACAGGTAACAACAGGGTAGTCAGCAAGATTAGCACAGGGAAACACTGCCAATTTGAGCACTGAGGAACTAATAAAATCAATGGAGGAATTGAAGCTCCAAGTTACAGAACTCCAAAAAGCAAAGGAACAATTACTACTTTGGAACAAAAGTATGATCTCTCAAAAATAAATGTTGCAGAAAAGATAAGAGAGATCAACAGGTTATAAAAATTGGTGAAAGCATTAGAAAAGGATCTCACATTGGATAAACCTTTGAACGAAATCAAGGAAATTATTTGGGACAACATTATTCAATAAATAAATGATGTTTGGCCATCAATCCAAATAATGTATGAGCAAATTGATTTAGTTAAAATGGCTCTAGAAGAAGTTCAAAAGACAAGGGAAGAATTAGGAAAAATGCCTGAAGAAGCCAACGCGCTCATACAGTTTTTGAATACCAAGAACAAATATCAGCTTGAAGAGCTGGGCATTCAATATAGAACAGGGACAATTTTGGAAGTAAAAGAGGTTTTTACTAAAATAACTCTGATGAAAAACTTAGAAAGAAGATGCCATTATATGCAAGAAGAAATCAATGCTTCTATGAAAAGATTTGATATTTTGCAGAGTAGAGGGTTGCCAAGTCCTTTAGTTACTCATGATAAACTAATGAGTTGTCAAAACTATGTTGAGAAATTGAATAAGTATGCAGACAACTAGGCAAGTCCATCGACAAGTTCATCAGCAGCAAAGGCGTTGCCTACAAGAAAAATTCTTTATGACAGTCTGGAAAACTTGTTTTATCTCGAACATGAGGTAAAGCACTTATTTCCAATTCAGCCTACCTTTTTCAGATACACAAAAACTTATGAGACCCTAAGAAAGCTTCAAAGAACCAGAATACCAGAAGCACAATGGTGGGAAGATATGTTGGACCTTTTGTAAAAATACCTTGGATGAATTTTTGTTATTTACTACAGTAAATAATGATAAAAATGATAAACAGAGATCAAACAGGTCAAAATGTATCAGTACAGATAAAGAGTATCAGTAAGAACATGGAATCCAGCACATAGTTACCAAAGAAGACAGCAGCAAGCCAAATTATAGGGCCTGCCTCTAGCACACTCACAAAAATAGGAACAACACAGCATCGGTTTACCTCTTCTCCTATCTACGAGACTATTTGTCTCTATTTTCTTGTAACTTATTCATGAGTCATCCTAAAATATATCTCACTCTGTTACGAGATATTTTTTATAATTTTTTGTATAAATACTCCCTCAAGTAAAGTATTGAGGGGGGTGGATTCTTAGACTTTGCTGTAATATTGATTATTTTGGAATAAAGTGTTGTTGGACAAATTTTGTATGGCTAGTTGGATAAAGAGTTGACGCAAAGGACTTTTCATAGGATTCTTGAGTCAAACACCGGATCAATAAGTCTTATATCTCTTATTTTTTAAATTTTTTCTTGTTTATTATACCATCTATGTTTCAGATATGAATGATAACGAAAAAAAAAATTCAGAAAGTGCTTGAGTGCAATATGCTTTCAATCGTTGTTATTCTTAATGTTTTCCTATGAACTAGTATGAACATTGAATTCTTAATTGCTCATGTTTCCTAGTTTATTCATTCTGATTATTTGGTAAAGAATTCTTAATTTTCCTTTATTAATAATCATTCAAGTTTCGTCTTTCGAATAGGTTGAAGGATTCTTAATTTCCCTTCATCCATTTTGAGTCCATTCCATTTATTTTAAGCCTTTAATTGTTCCCTATTTGACTACCTTGCCCTATGAAACCATCTCTTGTTAAGAAACCAAATCCATTTAAGCCATCTTCTTTGAATCCATTAGTCCAATGGCCTAAACTACTCAATCCTACCCCTCTGCTATTGAATTCCACCACCAAAACATAATCAAAATCCATAAACTTTCATAGCTAGCCTAATATCTTTCAAAACAAAGCTAAATCTTAAAGAGAGAGCCCTCTCTCGGTACAGATTGGCTAGATTTTGTACCTAAAAGTTGGTTTGTGGTTACCTCGGACCCCTTTCCTCTTCCCAACAACTTCAAGGAAAATCTAAGTGATAACACAACCAACAATAATAATGAACTCCTCATATGATATTTATAGGTGAATTGAGGAGGTGGTGTGAAAGAAAGGGTTATTTGTTCAATTAATACAGTTTAATTGCTTCTTGGACTTTGGGAGGCCTAAGGGAGAAGATATCAGATGTTTTAATTATGTTTTAATTAATTTTACATTAAATTCATCAACTTTAATCACTTTTGTTGAATTTGGAGGCTTTTGGTAGGCTGGCAATTACTTCTGAGTTGCCTTTGGCAAATATCTCTGAATGTGCATTCAATTTGTATTCTTTTGAGGAAATAGGCCTTTAGGTGGTATTTTTGAGGATTAATTGCCTCACTGATGTGGCATTTGGAGGCTTTCTTTGTTGATTTGTGTTTATTTGGTACTTTGAACTTCAATCAAGCCTTTGATTTTTCTTTTGGGCCTTTATAATCGTCTTTGGGCTTTAAACTGTGTCTTTAACCCTTAAAATATGGATTAATATTTAAATCTTCATACTTTTCTTTAATCCTTTAATCTTCAATCTCCACTGCCCTTTCCTTTTGCCATTGTGGATAGGTGGCTTTAACGCGCAGGGGGTTTGATTTGAATAACCAATGTTTATGCAACATTGATTAAAAAACCCAGATTTTACACCCGGGAAGCTCCCTTTCTACACTAATTAGGCTTCATAGATGGTGACCTTCAGCCCTATCCCTTTATGGACTGTGGGAAGGATTTTCGCCTTGAAAAATGCCATCAAACCCTGCATAAAACAAACAAAAAAAGTTATAAAACCCTGCGGTATTGGATAAACTGCTTGCAGAGGCTAGCGAAGGGTGAGAGGAGCAGTAAGGAGGGGAAACAACATGTAGAAGGGGGTTCTGCGGACGAAACCTGCGAAAATAGGGTTTAATTTGAATATAGGCACAAAAATGAGAAAAGTGGTTTTGGAAATACCACCGGCGGTTTTCGTGCACGAAATGAGTGGTAAGTGGTTTATCGTGGAATGAACACGATTCCATATAGGGTGTGAGACCTATCCACCCCAATACCGCCCATTTTGCGTAGATTTGGGTTGTTAAACCCTCACACCAAAATCTATGCAAAATAAAATGTGGGTCGTTGGATCTGGGGGTGTAGATCCTGTTATTGCCTAAATCTACCTCAGGCTGAAGGAAGGTAGAGTCTAGGGTAACATCAAACCACGCTCAGTCTGGTAGCTAGCCCTACCAGATCAGGAGAGGGCTCTCTCCGGGTCAATCTCAGCAAAGATAATCAATAGGGCTTGAGATGACTTGAAATAAAATCTGATTTTAGGCTAGGTATAAAAGTAAAGGAGTTTGATTTTGATTTTGGGGGTTTTGTTGGAATCAAAGGGAAAGGCAGTTTTGGGTCTGGGGATGAGGCCTAGTTTTTGCAAAGTTCTGAATGGCGAAAGGAAGGCAATTGTTTTGATGCTTTGGATTGAATGAATGGATAGTTCAGACCTATGAGGAGCAGAAGAGGGAAAGAGGATTTCAATAATCCTCTTCAAACAGATGAAAACATGGAAAACTAAACAAAACTCAAGGCAGAGCAAAGCAATCTAATGAATTCCACCTTTATCACTCATTTGTTTAATTTAAGAAGAAAGGAGAAGGGAACTGATACACATTTATAATCATAGAGAGAAATACACCATAAAAACATAGAGCCACATGGATCCCAAAGAGTGCTGCAAACCCTAGTCTATTCCTTTGCCAAAATTGCAAGGATGAAATGTACAATGAAGTGCCAAGTAATCCCAAGTGTCTAACCCTAAAAATAACTGAAGAAATAAAAGATATAGACAAGCCTAACTCATCCCCATGCCTCTAGGGGTCAAGCTCATCATTCTAGGAGCTGTTTCAACCATATCTAAACTAAGAACTGGAAAATAGGCAATGAAACAACTTGCCTCTATATGATAGGAAACTGATTCATTCACTTACATTTCACTTTTTGGTGAAAGAATCTACTTGGATGAGTAAAAATGTGCCAAAATTACATCATAGTCATGAAATTACATCAAGTTACATGAAAAATTCAAACTGGCCAAAAATAGGTGAAAAACTGAGCTACTGAGTGAAAAATAGGCCAAATTTCCCAATGCGCCGCACCTGAAATCTCTATGCATAACGCCACTTTGAGACTAATTTTGAGGGCCTTCCTGGAGTCCAAATTGAGTACAGGATATCTCATTGGAAAGATCTACCTATCTAATTTCCAACCCAAGTGGATTTTCTGAATTGGGTTTCCAATCTCCCAACACTACTTCCTGTGAGTGCAAAAAGTGGCAGAAAGGCCATTTTTAGGGTGTTTTTGACCCTTCAGGCAACCAAAAAATTTTCAAAATCCTTATGTAATGGGTAGGCATGCATAAATTCTCATGAAAAATCCAGAAATGCAAAGTTTTCTTCAAGAGGAGCTGCCAATTATAATTGCGCGCCAAGTGGTGCTACGCGTCGGGCGGAAAAATCTGTGTTAAGGCCAAAAAAAATCAAAATTGACAAAAAGTTTCCCAAATTTCTTGAAATTTGGGCTGAATTTCCACCATCAAGTGCTATGCTGAGCCAAATAAGCTTCGACCAAAATTTGGAGTCTATCATACTTTTTATGCCGCCTTAATGCCTTCTTGGTGCATGCAATTCATTTGTAGAGTCACTGTCTCGATCATAAGAAGTATCCGTCTCCATGAGAATTTGCAAGGTCTGTGTTGTCTTGTATGATAATGAGAACTTTTGTGTTTTGATTTTATTTCCAAATATATGTCAAATGGGAGGGAATATGGAGGAATGGGGTAATGAAAGTGATGGGCTATAATCAAGTGAAATGGGAAATGGGAATAATAGGAAATGAAATGATTTTAGGGATACAGAGATAGGCTTAGGAATGACTGTAATGATGAGATAATAGTGAGGGGGAAGAAAAACAAGGTGATGGGAATAGAATTATTGAAACCAAAACAAGTTTAAAACCCTAAGGAAGCACTTCTCAATCAAGATAATAGGGTTTAGTTTTGTACTCAAATTTTTATAACCAATCTCATAATCAACACCAAGCACGAGTTATGAGAAATAGAGGAGTGGCTTTGAATTACTCGAGCATGGAGCAACCTAAGAAAATTTGATTTTTGGAGAAGAATGGCAAAATTTTGATATTTCAGCCCAATGCGCCGCGCAAGCAACCCAATGCGTAGCGCCACAACCCAATGCGTAGCACCTTTTTACAGGAGGCTTTTGGAGGCCTTCCCGGTGTCAAAATGGGGAGTGTGATAGCTCGTTGGAAATATTATTGAGTCTTCTTTCCAACCCAACTATAATTTTTCAATTTTGAGTTTATTTGCCTTGTCAAAAATCAAATCTCCCAAGACTGGTCAAAATGTGCAAAATGAGGCTGTCTCAAGGAAGAGTGCTATTGCAGTCAACGTTTGAAGTTATTCCTCAACTCCAAATTGAGCTCATGATAGATCATTGGAATTTTATTTGTTTCTAGTTATCATTTGAATCATCAAGCAAGTAATTAGGCCAACCAAGCTAGGAGAAATCTTGATTTTCCCAAGGTCACTTCAGAGGTGCATAAATTCTCCTCAGGCAACGGTATTTTTGACATTTCTCTAAAACCATGACACCTGTGTAAAAAGTGAAGGAGGTTTTCCTTAATTTGCCTATGGTTGAAAAAATCCACTCTCATTTTTCCAAAATTCATCTTTTATTGCTCAGAAACATCATTGGAGTAAAACCTATCCCGATGTGTGGAACAAGGGATTTGTCGAAATGAAGAAAAATGAAGGGGATAAGGGGCTTCTAAATTCTTGAGAAAATTTTTGGAAGTAGGGAGGGATGTTAGGAAGTAGGGGAAAGTGGAATTTTGGAGATTGAGTTAGGGGAAGGGGTCCAAAAGAGAAAAACACAGGGCTAGCCTAGATAATTGCCAAGTTGTAGCAAGAAACTAGGGTTTGTGCGAAAATGAGGAATTTGGGGGATCTCAGTGATGGGAAGTGTTTAATAAGGTACATTAAGGATAGGGGAAGGTGTATGAACATTAGGATACAAGTTTTTCTGATGTTTTGACCATCCAAGAGAAATTACCTCCAAACCCTAGGAGAGGGAAATGAACCTTACCTAGGCACAACTGAAGCATGAACAAGGTGTAAAATGACCTAGTGGAACTTGAAATGATGATGAAAACCCCTTGATTGATAGTACATTCAGCTGAATAGTAACATGGACCGACATTTGGACATCTTTGACAGGAGTAAAAGCAAACCCTAGACCTAATACCTAGTGACCAAATTTTACTTGAAGACTCACTGAAATGACAAAATTTGACCTTAACACCTTAAAATCACCTTGTAAGAGAATTTTTGATCACTGGAGGAAGGCTGCAAAGGCTGAAACTAACATTGGCTCCAATGGGGATAGTAGCTCCTTGGAGTTGCCAAGAACTACAGATCTTTGGAAAGCAGACAGTGCCTTCATCCATTGGGCAATGGAGTCAAAAACTCAAGCTGAAATGCATGACTAAAAACTGATGAATTGACGAAACAAATTGACTCTCACTCAACTAAAAACTGAATCGATACTTAAACAAAGCCGAAAAACTGGAAAATATGCTCAATATGAGGCTTATTCAATACAACCTACTCTAGTTGTTCCATTCATCACCTGATCAAGTGAAATGAAACAACCAATGCAACCAGGTAAGTATTCCAGCTACTGTTTGAATTCTCCACAAGTGCTCGCTTATGAACAACAAGAGAGAATTACTGAGAGGCAACTCCCATGAAAACTTGTGAACAGATCCCTTGAATACTATGGATTCTCTATCCGCCTCCAAAAACACTGCATAAGGATCTTGAAGTTCATGCACACTGGGACTTAGCTCATCCAATGGATTACTTTTCTTCTCCTCATACCATGAATGCAAACTTTTTTTTGAGCTTTGTGATGAGCTTTGTGACGAGACTCCTGCTAAAAATGACAAAGAGACTGGCTGCCGGATCATGTTTGTATCAATACACGTTTCAATCTTACATATAGTCAATGGAGAAAGACTTTGACTGCAGACATCATCCAACACATCAGCTATTGGATCGTGAAAAACTTGAAAAGACTGCTGCAACCCATTTTCTATTTTTTCTGATGAGATTACATGATTTTCTAAAAGCTGCTAATTTGAAGATTTAATATGCAATTTACCCTTCAAAAACTGAAATGATTCAAAACAAAATGGTACGGATTCATCTTGTATCATTTGATCATATGTGCCAACTTCCATGGCTTCATTTGCAACTTGACAATCAATGGCATTCAGGGGCTGCAAATCTGGATATGAGAAGTCTTGAACAAGGTTTTTATTGCCCTCAAGATGGTCCAAATAAAGACTTGTTGACAGTTGATTTCTGATTGCATGGAAGTTATCTCTGATGAACTGAAACAAATCAAAACAAAAAGGCAAAGATCCTTCACTTCAAAATTTGTTGCACTTTCCTTGTCATTGTCATAGCTGATATGCATCGGTTGATCACTATACTCAAGCTGCTGAAAGTGAACTTCCTCCTTCCACAAACTAGCTACTGATTTGTCTGCAAGATTAGTTTCTGTTTGGAGAACATAATCATCATCATACTGATAAAACTGAGGCAAATCATCAGTATAAAACACATCATCAAGCATACATGTCATATCAACAAATCTCTCTTCTCCAAGATGATCTACAAAACAATCATTATCAGATCTATGACAACTGGGATAAGAAACAAAATGTTTTGGATCAGCAACTTGTTCTTCTTCAATCAGCGAGCCATGGGCTTGAACATTATACTCATTCCTTGTGATGATCCTCTGCATCATCTCTTCCACTGCACTTACCAACATGTCAAGCTTTACCTCTAGAGATGTCGATTTCCCCGGATCTATGTTTTTCATCTCTTCTTCCTTCAACCTTTCCCTTCGGATCAGAAAATGAGCCTCTACATTGACTGCACGGTTCTGCATCTCTTCAAGTGTTGCAAGATTCCTTTCTCTCAGCTGAAACTCCATTTCCGGATCAAAGGCACCCGGATAGTGCAAGAGAGCAGATCCAAGAGGAGGTCTTATATCAACTGGCATCGAATAATAAAATTGGTTAAATCCGGCAGAAAAATGTTGTATTGTCTCCCCTGGCTGTCTTTTGAGTTGGTTATACTCTTCTATAATCAAGAAAGGGTTCTATCTAACCACCCACCTATCGAGGAAAACTTTGACAAACTGCTGGAAATCTGAGATGCTCGCATCAGGCAGGGATTTGAACCAACTCTTAACTTTGCCTTGCAAAGAAAGAGCAAAAAGCCTAATACTGAAATCCTCTTCATCAATGTCAAAAAGGTCAAGAAAAGACTCAAAATTTAGAACATGTCTCTCAGCAGTGATATTGTCACGTTCACCATCAAATCTTGGTAGATATAGGTCATGATTTTTAGGGAAAGCATGGGATATAGGAGGTAAAATCAGAGGCTTGTATCGATCTAGAATTTTACAGGGTATAGGGGTATGTACAGAAGGTATAGAATCAGTCTTGGTCTCTTGAGGTTCATCAGTTTGAATATGGCCATCACAAGATTTGGGAAAAGGGTCTTGATCTAGCTCAAAGGCATGCAAATATTTGGTATTCACAATATTCAAAGGGAAGGAATCAAATGCAGGCTGAGGATCTTTTCTCAAACACAATATACTTTGCAAATCCTTCTTGACATTCTCAAGAAAAGAGAAGAAATAATTTATGACAAAGAAAAAAATTTCTTGGATGAAATTCCAACTTGAATACCTGATCTTTCCATATTGTCCTTTCATATCTCTACTAGTCAGGTTCATCCTCCAGTGGAGTCCTTGGATCTGATCTCGAAACTAATTTAGAGTCACCAGGTGAATGATTTCAACCTTGCGGTGTCTGATTGTTGTCCACCATCAACCATCAGATCTAACTTGATACATGTACTGAGGAAACTAGATGTTCAGTTCATAAACTAGACCAGAGATTGAGTGAAGCAGCATTCATCTACTTTTGCTAATGCAAAGCAAGAGCATTTCGAAGGCTACCTGGCTAATTTCAGGCTCCGTCTGTAGTTTATAAAGCATACAACAAAATTTCTCTTCCCCAGTATGGTCGCCACTATGTTATTGCCTAAATCTACCTCAGGCTGAAGGAAGGCAGAGTCTAGGGTAGCATCAAACCACGCTTAGTCTGGTAGCTAGCCCTACTAGATCAGGAGAGGGCTCTCTCTGGGTCAATCTCAGCAAAAATAATTGAAGGGGCTTGAGATGACTTGAAATAAAGGCTAATTTTAGGCTAGTTATATAGGTGAAGGATCTTGATCTTGATTTTGATTTTGGGGTTTTTTTTGGAATCAAAGGGAAAGGCAAATTTGGGTTCGGGGGTTGAGGCCTAGTTTTTGCCGAGTTCTGAATGGGGCAAGGAAGGCAATTGTTTTAATGCTTTGGATTGAATGAATGGATAGTTCAGAATAGTGAGGAGCTGAAGAGGGCAAGAGGCTTTCAAGAATCCTCTTCAAACAGATGAAAACATGGAAAATTAAACAAAACTGAAGGCAGAGCAAAGCAATCTAATGAATTCCACCTTTATAACTCATTTATTTAATTTAAGAAGAAAGGAGAAGGGAAATGATACAAATAAACATCAATAAACTTACAATCACATAGAGAAACACACCATCAAAACACAGAGCCACATGGATCCCAAAGAGTGCTGCAAACCCTGGTCTATTCCTTTGCCAAAATTGTAGAGATGAAATGTACAATGAAGTGCCAAGCAATCCCAAGTGTCCAACCCTGAAAATGACTGAAACAATACATGATATAGACAAGCCTAACTCATCCCCATGCCTCTAGGGGTCGAGCTCGTCATTCTAGGAGTTGTTTCAACCATATCTAAACTAAGAATTGGAAAATAGGAAATGAAACAACTTGCCTCTATATGATAGGAAACTGATTCGTTCACTTACATTTCACTTTTTGGTGAATGAATCTACTTGGATGAGTAAAAAAGTGCCAAAATTAAATCATAGTAATGAAATTACATCAATTTACATCAAAATTTACATGAAAAATTCAAACTGGCCAAAACTAGGCGAAAATTTCAGCTGCTGAGTGAAAAATAGGCCAAATTTCCCAATGCGCCGCGCCTGAAATCTCTATGCGTAGCGCCACTTTGAGACTGATTTTTAGGGCCTTATCGGAGTCAAAATTGAGTTTAGGATAGATCGTTGGAAAGATATACCTGTCTAATTTCCACCCCAAGTGGAATTTCTGAATTTGGTTGCCATTTGCCGCTCCAAAAATCCAATCTCCCAACACTGCTTCCTGTGTCTACAAAAAGTGGCAGAAAGGCCATTTTTAGGGTGTTTTTGACCCTTCAGGCAACCCAAAACTTGTGAAAATACTTAGGTAATGGGTAGGAATGCATAAAGTTTCATGAAAAATCCAGAAATGAAAAATTTTCTTCAAGAGGAGCTGCCAATTATAAGCGCGCGCCAAGTGGCGCTAAGCCTCGGGTGGAAAAATTTGTGTTAAGGCAAAAAAAAATCAAAATTGACAAAAAGTTTCCCAAATTTCTTGAAATTTGGGCTGAATGTCCACCATCAAGTGCTATGCTGAGCCAAAGAAGCTTCGGCCAAAATTTGGAGTCTATCATACTTTTTATGCCGCTTTAATTCCTTCTTGGTGCATGCAATTCAGTTGTAGAGTCACTGTCTCGGTCATAAGAAGTATTCGTCTCCATGAGAATTTGCAAGGTCTGTGTTGTCTTGTATGATAATGAGAACTTTTTTTTTTTGATTTTATTGCCAAATATATGTCAAATGGGAGGGAATATGGAGGAATGGGGTAATGAAAGTGATGGGCTATAATCAAGTGAAATGGGAAATGGGAATAATAGGAAATGAAATGACTTTAGGGATAGGGAGATAGGCTTAGGAATGACTGTAATGATGAGATAATAGTGCAGGGGAGGAAAAAAAAGGTGATGGGAATAGAATTATTGACACCAAAACAAGTTTAAAACCCTAAGGAAGCACTTCTCAATCAAGATAATAGGGTTTAGTTTTGTACTCAAATTTTTATAACCAATCTCATAATCAACACCAAGAACGAGTTATGAGAAATAGAGGAGTGGCTTTGAATTGCTCGAGCATGGAGAAACCTGAGAAAATTTGATGTTTGGAGAAGAATGGCAAAATTTTGATGTTTCAGCCCAATGCGCCACGCAAGCAACCCAATGCGTAGCGCCTTTTTGCAGGAGGATTTTGGAGGCTTTCCCGGTGTCCAAATGGGGCATGGGATAGCTCGTTGGAAATATTATTGAGTCTAATTTCCAACCAAACTGAAATTTTTCAATTTGGAGCTCATTTGCCTTGTCAAAAATCAAATCTCCCAAGACTGGTCAAAATGTGCAAAATGAGGTTGTCTCAAGGTAGAGTGTTGTTGCAGTCAACTTTTGAACGTCTTCCTCAACTCCAAATTGAGCTCATGATAGATCATTGGAAAGATATTTGTGTCTAGGTATCATTTGATGCATAAAGAAATTAATTTTTCCAACCAAGCTAGGAGAAATCTTGATTTTTCCAAGGTCACGTTATAGGTGCATCAATTCTCCTGAGGCAACGGTATTTTTGACATTTCTCTAAAACCATGACACCTGTGTAAAAAGTGAAGGAGGTTTTTTTTTCCTTGGCCTATTTTGGAAAAAAAACCTCTCTCAAGTTTCATAAATTCATCTTTTATTTCTCATAAAAATCATTGGATTAAAACCTATCCCGATGTGTGAAACACGGGATTTGTCGAAATGAAGCGAAATAAAGGGGATAAGGGACTTCTAAATTCTTGAGAAAATTTTTGGAAGTAGGGAGGGATGTTAGGAAGCAGGGGAAAGTGGAATTTTAGATATTGAGTGAGGGGAAGGGGTCCAAAAGGGCAAAACACAAGCCTAGCCTAGAAAATTTCCAAGTTGTAGCAAGAAACTAGGGTTTGTGCGAAAATGAGGAATTTGGGGGATCTCAGTGATGGGAAGTGTTTAATAAGGTACATTAAGGATAGGGGAAGGTGTATGAACATCAGGATACAAGTTTTTCTGATTATTTTACCATCCAAGAGAAATTACCTCCAAAACCCTAGGAGAGGGAAATGAACCTTACCTAGGCACAACTGAAACATGAACAAGGTGTAAAATGACCCAGTGGAACTTGACATGATGATGAAAACCCCCTGATTGATAGTACATTAAGCTGAATAGTGACATGGACCGACATTTGGACATCTTTGACAGGAGTAAAAGAAAACCCTAGACCTAATACCTAGTGACCAAATTTTACTTGAAGACTCACTGAAATGACAAAATTTGACCTTAACACCTTAAAATCACCTTGTAAGAGCATGTTTGATCACTGGAGGAAGGTTACAAAGGCTGAAAATAACAAATCCAATGGCGGAGGATCAACACGACAGGTGCAAGATGCTCGAGCTAGGATGGTAGTGGAGGCCAGGTGTCGAGAGGGGAATGGGTGATGTCTTGCATGTTGGAAGGTGGGGCCGATAGGTGACATCACCTATTTTGTTGCCAGGTGAAATTTCAATGGGCGGGCTTAGAGATGCAGGTTTTAGCGAGGGCCGTTATATGAGATGAATCAACGGTGGATATGCATTTGTGTAGATGCATGAGAATAGATGGTCGGGCGATCAGAGGATGGGAGGGGAGGTGCGATGATCGTCATATCGATGAGATCGACGGTCAATATCACCCAAGGGAAAAATATAGTGTGGAGGAAAACAAAGAATGACTAAATGTGGCTTAAGGGAAAAAGGGAAGGTTCGGTCTCATGGAGGAAAAGGAACCAGGAGCAGAGAAATAAGGGGCTGGGGATAAGGGCTAGGAGGAGAGGTTTGGTAACCATTGGATCTCCCAGATCAAGGGTGAAGTTCTACTGTCGAGGAGGTAAATAGGATGGGGATGATGAAATAAGGAGGCTATGATGGAGCGTTGGCAGCCATTGATCTTTGTAGATCTACGGTGGAGATCAAGTCGGTGTTTGAATCGTCGGCGGAGAAAAAAGAAAAATGAAATGAAGAAGAAACATTTTTTGCCGATGCGATGGGGGCTATAAGCTTGGTGTTGGGAAGTGGTCCCGTGGGGACATAAGGTGACCGAGAGCGGAGGAAAAGGGGCTAGCAGCTAAGTATCTAGTGCCACATTATGGACGATGGGTTATATGACAAAGAAAGAGCTGGGGGCTAAGCCAAAAGGGGCTAAAAACCCAAAGTTTTAATATGAGTGGAAAAAGGCCTAAATGAGGCTTTTTGGGGTGTTTCTTAGTGTTTTTTAAGGTTCCAATAGGTAAAATAGGGTAATTCAAACCATAAAAAAGGATTTTTTATGGTTTAAAAGGGTTTTTTGAAGGTTTTTTAGGAAAATGAAGGGTAAATGAGAAGGAAAAAGGGGATTTTTAGAAGAAAATGGAGGATAAATAAAAGGGAAAAATAAGTAATATGGGCTTAGAAAATGATGGAAAATGGCCTGAATAATAGTCTCTTTTGATATTAGCAAGGTTACTTAGTGGATCTTTTGAATGGAACAGCAGGGAAGATTACTCTTAAGTTAGAGAACACCAAAAGGCTTCAAGAATGAGAAATTTTCTGTGAAAATAATCTCTTGAAGGCTCAAGATCTGTTTTGGCCATCATTTGCTCTGAAAAAATTTTATTGATGGCTAACAGGGCCAAGTGTAGGGCCTAATGTCTAATTTAGTGCTATAGGGTAATATTCTTGGGTGGTGGTTACTAAATATCCCTCTTATGGCTTTTTGGTGCCCGAGGCAGATAGTTAGATTAGCTGTAAAGTTCACAAAGAAGCTACATAAATGTTCATGCTAGTATCTATAATCAACAAAGTGAGATGGAGAGATTACCTCTTTATCGATAGCAGATCCTATGGAGAACAACGAGCAACGAAGTAGAGATCCTTCTTCGCCGGCTCCAAATCTAGATCCTGCAATCAATCAAAGCACTCGTGTAATCTCTACAATAGTATAGTTTGTTATTGATTAAACTAGCATATAAGAAACATCAAACAATACAGATATAAACCATTCATATCATGCTACATAGATGATTGAAAAAAAATTGTGACACGGATGCATCGAATGGACAAAAAAGATACAATTCTATTGATTTATAAAAAGGAGGATTACAATCGTTGGT
Organism: Pinus albicaulis; assembly: GCA_034641835.2. NCBI lineage: Eukaryota > Viridiplantae > Streptophyta > Pinopsida > Pinales > Pinaceae > Pinus > Pinus albicaulis. Next base: position 13,060 of record JAXQQM020093348.1, on the reverse strand, counting down.
TGCACCAAGCCCTCCTTAGTCTCCCAATTCCTCTCCTTCTTTCTCTATTTCCGAGTGTGATGATGCTTAAGGCAGAAAGCTCTCAATGAACTTCACCAATCTTCAAACCTCACACTAAAACAATGAAATTCTTGTCTACATATATTCAATCCTTCGACATTAGACCAAGAGCCCACAACTCCATTTTATAGAAGATGGAGAGGGAAAACATTGCCAACTTATTCAATCAGTTTTTAATGGGAAAGATCAAGATGTTCCATGTTCTTCCGTCCTTTTGCCTCCTTAGGATTCCAGTTGTATTTGGCAAGGCCTAATAAAAGGTTTGTGCCTTTTAGTTTCTATTTTGCACTAGTCCTTTATGAGAAAAAGCTGGAAGTGCCAGTCACTTTTCTGCAAGATGTTTTCCATTTTCACACTCAAACATGGATAATGATGCCCCTTGGGAAAGACAAAGAATTACCCTAGGTACTAACGCTCCCTTTACATGTCTCAAGTGCGTTATAACACTGTCGATCTACTTCTGGGGTGTGTTACCTTGGCAGAAATGGGTCTTGTATAGGTCATTTTCTTCCTTCCCTGTTACCTTCTCCTATGAGTTTATGAGGAGGTAATTTGTACTGTAACAAATTCCCCCTAAAGTGTGAGTTCAGAGACAAAGACGATGGCTGAAATACTTTATAACAAGTGTAGTAGAATAAGAGGAATTGGAGAACTGAGGAAAGCCTGAAACAACAACATATGTCAAAAAATATAGTATCTGTCTTGAGTCGGGCATTCCCATGCTCAGTATCTAATCAACATGATTTCTCTAGAACAGATATATGAAAAGTATGTCCACCGATAAGCATAATGTGAAAGTGTCTGTCATAAAAGTATCAAATTGAAAAGCTGTCTCCAAAAAAACAATATCGCAACTTGGGGGAGGAAACACAACTGTAATGGTGTAACCCTCGACCCAAGGTCTTGGTTGCTGCTTCACTAAACTGCATATTTCCATACATGTGAATGAATGATTCGTAGTCGAACGTGTAGGAAATCGTTTGATTACCAGTAAATAACAAAAAATTTTAATAGACTCGAGGGCAGCCACCAATAATGATGATGGTCCCCAAGATGCACAGTACAATCTAGCGAGTGTGGATAAAATGATTTGACGTAAAACACTCATAGAATCATTCGATCGGGAGCCAATAATGAGAACCCCCAACCAAACACAAGATGACCTGCCACTGATGTCTACAAGTATCCGGGTACTGACTTGTTTCTGGATCAACTTCCTAGATAAGATGTTGAAGTCGATAGGAAGGGATCTGTCAAAGGGTAGGCACTAAGGTGTCCTACATTAGTTGACACAAAATAGGAAAAGATGATTTTGTACTGATGGAAATAATCAAGAGCAAATGGGAATAACTGATGACATACAAGTTCTGGCATATGATGACTTTGGTTGATACAAGGAGCAGTAGATAGCGATATCCTCTTGAACAATAGAAGGTACTCTAACAGGGTACTAGGCAACTTAAGATTAATGAACACCAAATTTTGTTAGGATTCACCAATGCAGAAACACTAGGAGATGAAGGCTAAACTCATAGATGGTAGGGTTCAGCTAAATGCGAAAGAGTTTTATGGGAAGTGCCATGTTCAAGATTTTGTGCTACCAAATCAACCTTTAGAAAATGTAACAGAAGAAGTATCAATGATGTCCAATTTTTTTCCCCTTATGATTAAGTTTAACGAGTCCAAATGGGTAAACGAGGTGGTTTTTTCATATTTAGAGAGTCAGAAAAACACTATAAAAGACAACTTCAGGGGGTACCTTTGTCATGTTTGATAACCGGGCGCAATGAAGGGAGAATAGTAAGCCCAAAACAGTTCACTTTCCATGAGTTAGTCCATTGAATCTGGAATAGTGAGAAATCTATGTTTGATCGACATCTACCTTAGTTTTGTTATGAGTATGAGGAAAAGGAGTACACTCAATGTTCTTTGTGAAATTTTAACAAGTCCAACAAGGAAAAACTCAATGCTTTCCATGAAATTTTAATGAGTCACGTGGAAAAAACCTCGGTTACTTTTTTTGTTTAAAGAGCTTTGAAAAATATGAAAATAATGGCTCATATGTCTCTATCATGGTAGTTTAATGAGCCCGACAAAGGAAACTCGGGGTTTTTTTAGTTTTACGAGCTAGAAAAAGTCCCTAAAAAGAAAGCTCAAAATAAGGTCGAACATGGTCAGATCTGCATATAAACATTTAAAACCCATTAGAGCATCGGTAAAAGATAAAAACCAATAGTTGCGACGAAATTTAGCATGAATTTACCTCTTTGTATTAGACTAGATGATTGATTATGGCCTCCATAATGGCTATAAGAAGGCCACAGACCATCATTTTTACTCTGTTGAGTGTGTTAGCCATCTATAATTTCTGTTATACATAATGATGGCTAGAATCAGTTTGCAGCCTTCAATAAACATTTTGAAGTTAACATGTTAGTTCTCGAAGCCTGGCTGTTCTCTCTATCCAAAGAAACCTACCTTCACTGATGTTTTCACTTCAAAATCCTATTGTTTCCAAAGAGAAAACTATTTTTCAAAGCCTCATCTCCATCATTTCATTCCTCTATTTTATCCTCACAATTCCCTTCATATCACTCATTTTTCCCCTCATTTTTCCTTTATTTCCTCAAAATCCCCTTTTAAACCTTATAATTCCCCTTTATTTGGTTTTAAATCACTTTTTTATCCTATCGAAACCTTTGAAAAACCTCAAAAAACCCCTTTCGGCCTTAAAAACCAACTTTTTCATTAAGTCTGACTTAAGCCCCTGCGGGCTTAAGTTTTCCACCCTTTCTCCATGTAATTGGGACCCGCGATCAAGCGCTGAGCCCATCAGCGATTGGCGCATCACACTTTCGAAGTTTCGCGTCCTTTTTCCTTTTTCTTCTGATGGCCGATCCACCAATGAGATCTGGACTGTCCATTCCCCAGATCCGATGGCCATTGCATCGTGTATCGCATCAGCCCCTTTCGCGCTATCAGACATCGTTGTACCCTGTTTTCCTTTGTTTCTTCATATTTCCTCCGCGCGATGGTTTCCCCACCGATGGGATCTAAGCCGTTGATCTTGCAGATCCAATGGTCCTCTCTCCATTGCACCACCAATGTTCCTCCTGATCGGCACTTACCAAAGCCTCCCCACCGATGTGTTTTGAACCATTGATCTGGCTCCTCTAGATCTAATATTTGGCACTGTTTTTCCATTCCACTTCACTTCTCCCCAGTCATTCATGTCTTCGATGCTCCGATTTAATCTGGACCATCGATCCTCCTGATCGGACGGTCAGCGCACCATTGCATTATCACTTTCTCCCATCTAAGCCCTTTCTCCCTTCCACCCTCCAATTTACTCTAGATCGTTGATCCTCCTGATCTTGACTGCTTCATCGCCACATCGTGGTTCACCCTTCCCCTCGCACCATTCACACCCTTGTGCGATTCTGCGATGCATCCTGGACTGTTGATCATCTTGATCCAACGGCCAACGCTCCTCTGCTATTACCCCACTCATTTCTTCTCTGCAGTTATCTCCGCCATTGATCTTTCCCAATCCAATGGTCCTTGCTCCATCGTTACATCACACTTCAGTGATTCCCATTCCCGCTTCCATCCTCTGCCGATGAAATCTCCACCATCGATCTCCACCCAATCGGACAGTCCACACTCAATCGACCATGGCATTTTCCTCCTTCCCGGACCCTCTTCCCCGCTAATTTTTGACTCCCCAATTCAATCTCAGCCATCCATTTCCCAGGTCTAACGGCTCGCATTGATTCCCCTTATTTTGACCCACAGGAACTATCAACACACAGAATAACTATTTGAGTGCCCCCACAATTGACTCTTTTGACTATAGAAGAACTTCATCCGACAGTCTAGATTTACTGTGGAGCCACACCCCAAGATTTTCCTCCGTACCCCCCAGTCCCCCCACAATTGATCTCCACCATCGATCTAATCCAGATCCAACACCCATCGTCTCTCCTCTCATATAATCCCGCCGGTCCCACCCGACCAGGCTGGGCCTTTTCATCATATTTTCTTCAAATCTCCATCGTTGATCTGGCCCTCCCCTAGATCCAACGACTCACATTCATTTCGCGTTCAAATCTCCCACACCCCTCCATAGTACATTTTGAACGCGAAATGGGAAGTTTTGATAAGACACGTGTCGTCCTCCAACCCGTATCGCATTCCCCCAGCCCATTACCGCTTACCACCTTCTGGCCACATGAAAACCATTGCTAGTTTTCCACAAACCTCTTTTCCAATCTCGCACCATAAATCAAGTTTAAACCCTGTTTCTTATGGTTTCGACCATGGAATCTCCTTTCGCTACATTCACCCTTCTCCTCACTGCTCCTTTGCCCACGCCCGAGCCCTCTAAAGCCGTTAAGCCCCCACACAGGTCTTATATAATATGTTTAATGTTTTTTTACACTAAAAGTTGTCATCCTAACATTCTGCTATGTGTATGAGCTCATTATTACTCATACTTCCCCCTTTTGCAAGTCTAACATATCAGTTCCTCATGTCAAGCCTTGAAAATAAGAAAAAGTTCCTAAAAGTCTCCTAAACTTTGGTGTCGCACTTTCTGGCTATCTTGCCTACGGTCCCACACCCGATGTTCAGCTTTCCTACGTTCCTGAATGCACTTTATCTTTGTTATAGGTGCTGACCCCTGTAATATTAAAAAGGCGCAAGTAAATCCCAAAAATCTCAATTAAAGTAAATTCTGGAAGCTTCTAGAATGGATCTTGCGGTGGCAGAACCGCTCTTGTGACGTGCATGAATCCCTTACCTTATGGATCTAACCCCTTCATGTGAGGAGCTTATCCCTTTCAAGGAGGATTCTATCCCTTCATACTTGGAATAGAAAACCTCCTCTTTCCCACTATAAAAAGAGGCATTGGGTAGCCTCAAGGGGAGTTCAAGCTTAAGAATATTTGAGGTTAAGTGCTGTTGAGATTTAGACTCAATTAACTAAGACTTTTGTGAGGAGAGATTGCATACCTCTATTTGTCTTGGTTGGAGGAGTGCAGAGTTTATCAAAGTAAAGGAGACTCCTGCTTCAGACCCCGGAAATTTCGGTGCAACATCAAGGCTCAGGTTGTAAGGATTTTCTTCTGTTGAAATTAATACAAATATACTCATTTTTCTCAATAAGCTTTCAATCAATGGTTTATTTCATAGATTCCTTGATCACTATGATAAGCATGGTTTATGATGATTTCTATATAGGTGCTATGTAATACTTTTTTTGTTTGTGACTGTAGGTTTACAAGCGAAACTCCTTCAAGCGCGCGAGGGATAACAACAACTTCAAACAAGCACTGGACAAACAATAGGTCTTTTACACCTATATAGATCTTTTCATAGATCGTATATGCTTAGAGAAAGATTAGTCTATTTGGCTGTTTGCTGCTAGATACTTTTAGTACTAGGGAGATCGGTCTTGTCCGTAAGACGGATTAATCCATACAAAAAATTGGCGACTCCACTGGGGAAAGAACTTGTTGTTTTTGGTTCTCTTTTATTTTGACTTGAGGAAATGTTTTCCTGGTTTTTTATTGATAAAAATTTTCGTGGGTAGCTTAGGTTTTCTCTGTTTTTGAAAATTTTGAAATCCTTTAAGTTTTTCTCTAGTTTTTCTTGGGACTGCACTTTGCCTTGTTTTCACAGTGCGGGAAGTTTCGCACTTTTCCTGTGTAAACAGTGCGGGACTGCACTTGTGACATCTTAGAACCTGCGGACCCTGTTAAAGTTTTGAAAAACTTCAGATTTCTTTCTTTAGTTTATCTTGATTTTGATTTTCAGTTTTTGTTTTCTGCCCAGATTGATGATTGGTTTTGTAAAAAGCTTTCTGTTAATAAATCTCAACAGTATTGGTGTTTTGATGATTTTCTAGAAGTTTTGCGTTTTGGATTGCATTTCACTTGGTCTTTGTAGCGATTTGAAGCATTTGACACTTAGAAGTACCTCAGATTACCTTGGTCTTTTTGGTATTTTTTGCTGGATCTGACCTGATTGTGAAATCGTCCTTTATTGAGAAATAGAGTTACCTGTTTCTTTGCAAATCTTCGAAAAGAAACTTTGTTATTGGTTTTTGAATTTCATTTTTAATAAAAAAATAATTCAGTGTTTTTGATCTGTTTGTTATTTTGGACGAATAGATCCTTAGTTTGCTGAACAACTAAGTAAAAACATTCTTCAAAAAAATCTTAAATCTTTTATTCATTTAGATTATTAAAGTTTGTAGTTTTGAGTGATATTAAACTTTGTAGATCTCGAAATTAGTTTTGTAGTTTTGAGTGCTTTTAAAATTTGTAGATTTATTTTGAAGGACAATTGTTTTGTAGCTTCGAGTTTTTGGAAAGTGAAAGGATTTTTATTGTGAAGCTTTGATAATTTGTTGGAAAAGACAAAAATAGTTTCTTTCAATTGTTCTTTATGTTTAAAGAAGGAATTGTTTATCAAAAGAGTTGCATTCTCTAACTTTTCCTTGATTAGAATTTCATTGAAAGAAACAATTTGATTATCATTTTTAGGTGCATTTTTAGTGTCTTTTGGAAATCAAGTCTTCACACCATCAGAGTTTCATTTCCGCACCCATTGACTTAAGAAACAACTCTTAAAAGTAACGCTTAATTAAAATTCATTTAGCAATCTTTTTATTTTCTAGGGCTCTTATCACCAACGTAGCTTAGGCTAGTATCTTGGAGTAGGGAGTAGTTAACTCTCCAAGGTAGTAAAAACAAAAAAGTAGACAAATCTTGCGGTAGGAGATAAATCCAATTGTAATTTGTATAATCTGGGAAGCTTCTCTTAAAGAAGTCAATCACGAGATCATGTCCAAACCTTTGAGACAATCAATTCTGTTTCATTGGGGAAGATAGAATATTTTGCGTGTATTACAAATGGTAAACCTCGGATCAACCATTGTCGAGGAGCCTGGGGTCACTTTTTGGTAAACCTCAGATTAACCATGTTGAAGAGACTTCAAGGGGATTGAGCTTGTTACTCTGCCCTTGTGCGTGGGATTGGATCATAGACTATTCCCCCAGTTATATTTGTTACTATTGGTAACCTTAGTGTCCATTATCTTAAGATTATTTCCTAAGGTGACGGTGAAGGAAAGATCTCACTGTACCTGGAGCAGACGTCGACTAGACTCACTTGGACTCTCTGGGGGGTTCTCTTCACACGAGATGGTTTTGTGAGGAAACTTGTGCCAGTCTGTTTCATTAAGCAGGTTGTCGGGGTAACTATTCCAACCGCCCTTTCTGTGTTAAATTTCTACTAAGTTGGATTTCATCACCAACTAGTGTTTTTAGTACGGAATGTTACTGTTTGTGTGTGGTTTGAACTCTTAGATTTTTAAGCGTGTGATTCAACTGTTTATTTCTTTAGAGACTTTAGGTTTTTTCATTGAAATTTTATTTGTTTGCGTGTGATTAGTTAATATTTAATCATGGCGTAATTTCCGAGACAATCGTGGAGACTACAAGGGAAACCCCTTGAATATTCACCAAGTCAGCTTGAAGGGCTTCGTGCTCTGGTATCATCCAGTAGTGGTAGGATTAGATCAACAAAAATTTAAATTTCATCCATAGTTTTCCATCCTGATCATCAAATACCTACAACAGAATACATTCAAGAACTGATTTTAGTTTCTGAAGTTACTGGTAGTATTCCTACTTCCAGTGAACTAGCTGACGAACCTGAAATCTCTGAACCTGAAACTGAACCTTCTGTTTTGGAAACATCCTCAGGATTTATTTCACCGACTTCTAGTGATCTTGGTTCACCTAGGTTAAGAAATATCGTCACTGAAGATCTTCCAGCTGGTCTTATTTCCATTGAAGAACTTACTAATCCAGACGAAGATATATCTCTTCTTGACTCCCCTCAATCCTTAAATCTTAGGAAGCGTGAATCTATTTTCTACAGCCCTATTCGAACTAGTGCTTGGTATCTATCTTTAACAAAAATTTTAGAGAATCTGGGTCTTGCTTTTTCTCCACCTCGAGTTCCATTTCATCCTACACCCAGAGGTTACTATCCGCCATCCATCATGGCTGGAGAGTCATCCATATTTTCCCAGACACCGGAATCATTTTTACAGGGTGGTCCTTCTGTTCCTTCGGGATATCAGGCTCTGTCTGGTACTTTCTCGGGAGTAGCTCCTCAACCAATCAAACAAGTGTTGTCATCTGGTTTTAATGGTGTTAAAACTGAAACGTCAAACGCAACGCAAATCTATATGATGTCTGGTAATATTCTGAATCCTCAACCTCAAGGTAGTCAGTTACCGCCTAGAAGGCCAATACAGGGAAATCCATTACCGCCTGGGGAGCAACCTCAAGGTAGTCAATTACCTCCTGGGGGGCAACCTTCAGGTAGTCAGTTCCCGCCTGGAGGGAAACCTTCATGTAGTCAGTTACCACCTGGAGGGCAACCTTCAGGAAGTCAGTTACCGCCTGGGGGGCAACCTCAAGGTAACTTTTTCCTAGGAAAAACTGTGGAATCATATAATTTTGGGGGACAACCCCAAAGACAATACACACCTCAAGGGTATCAACCTTCAGGACAGTATATGCCCAAAGGTCAACCCCAAACTCAATATGCTCCTCAGGGTCCTTATCAACCCCAGCTTCAGTACGCGCCTCAAGGTCAATACCCAATTCAAGGTTTCCAACAGCCTTCTGGTCAGCCATCTATTCAAGGAGCCGAGAATGTACCACCTACTTATCAACCCTATGTTCAACCAAGTTATGGTCCTTACGTTCAACCTTCTGCAGGACAATACCCCGGAATGAATATGGTGTGGGATCCGTCCCAATATCAATAGCCTATGCAGCCTCATGTGCAGTTGCCTTATCAACCTGGACAACCTTTAATTTCTGGTCCAAATCAGCAACCTGTCCAGCCTACTATTCAAACTCCTGCACCTGGTCCTGTTCAGTAGGCTGGTCCTAGTTCACCTGAGACTCCGCCTCAAACTGCTGCAACAACTGCTACGTCTGTTCAACCTGTAACACCTACTTCTGTAGCATCTGTAACCCCAAGTTCGTCTATCCCTGCATCCGTGAAAATCCCTCAAGTCTCTGTACCCCAATCAGTATATTCGGTTTAGACTTCGGTTCATATGCCTACGGGACAAGCCGGTACAAGTACAGTTGTCACAAGTCAACCGCAATTCACGTATCAACTGTACCAGGGACAACCGCAATTTAGTCCCTATACACAAAATCCAAACTCTCAGTACCAACCGTACCCTGGCTATACTTATCAACAGCCTCAACAACCCCAGTTCGGTTCAGTTAATCCTGGTTTTTCAGGAGGTTATATAATTCCTAATGCTAATCCAATTCCAAGTTATCCTAGATATCTGCCTCCTGGAACTGCTTTGGCTACTCAAGGTTTTCGTGATCCTAGCCGTCAGTTACCATTTATTGCAACTTTGGATTTACCTGATTTGACACGCCTTACGAATGATCCAATTTTTTATTATCCGTATTGGCCGCCAATGCCACATAAGTTTCCCAGTGATATACCAAAATTTGAAGGTAAGTCAGGAGAGGATCCATCAAATCACGTCATGACTTATCACCTTTGGTGTGCATCTAATTCAATCATTGATGATTTGATTCGCTTACGTATTTTCCAAAGAACTCTTATTGGTCTTGCAGCCAAATGGTACATTGAGTTACCACGAGGCTGATTTCATAACTTCAGTCAGTTAGCAACCGCCTTCTTGAATCATTTTCAGTTGCCAGTCAGATACGAAAATGGCACGGAATTATTAACTTCGCTGAAACAATCCACGTCTACGTATATTTCTGATCATATTCATGAATGGCGACGCAGGAGATGTTTGGTGAAAGTTTACATTCCCGATCAAATTTTGGCAGAATGGTTTGTTAAATCTTTGTTACCCAAGATTACTGAAGATGTAGCTAAGGCTGGTGTTGTTACTGAAGAGAAAGTAATTGCTCAAGCTCAGTACCTTGACCTCGTTTATACGCAGTCGAGTACTTTACATGAAAAAATCCCAGACCTTCCAAAACAAGGTCAAATAGCTACTGCTCCTTCAGGGTCTCATGCCGCTGACGGTATGATTGGTACGGTCAATACTAAAATTAAGAAGAAATCTTCAAAGAATTCTTCTCCAATTATAACTTTACCTAATTCCATGAAAGGAGAATCTTCCCCCGAAGTTTCTGCCGATATTCATGTTGTGGAGACATCTACAGCTAAATCTAAATCCGGTAGTAAAAATAAAGGGAAGAATAAAAACAAAAATAATTTGAAAGAAAAAACTGATAAAAATGAATCCAATGACGAAAAACGTAAACCAAGTTATCCTTGTTACATTTGTGACGAAGATCATTTTACTAAGGAATGCCCACATTGGGCCGAGGTTGCAAAATTTGTCAAAGGTTCACAACCTGCTGTCTTGAAGGATCCCTTTCCAACTCAAGATAGTAAGATGGTTGGTTCTACCTCGACTGCTTCAGAAGAACCAATTTTGATGATGTCTCATGTAAGGATTGCGACGCGATCGCAAGATTATGGTACTAAGAATCCTGTTGATGGTAAAGAAGCAGAATCTTCTAATGCAAATACATCAACTACACCTCCTCCTGTTTCTGGTCCGCTACAGATCGAGAAACCAAATCTAGACTTAATAATCAAACTGCCTGCTAAAGGTGTTCTTCGTAAATTAGCTTTCAATCCACATGCGAGAGCTGCTCAAAATTACAACATTGTTGAAGAATTATCTATTTCCCCTTTAGCAATGTCGGCTTTGGAAGTGCTGCAATCATGCCCAGCACAGCGTAAATTTCTTTTGTCTGCCATAGGAGTTGTTGATATTCAGGATTCTAATCTTATAATCTTCGATCTAGAAAATAGTACACCTCGCCTACCTCACCAAATGGCTTTCCAGATACCAGTGTTAGTCAAAAACAGACCAATCTATCGGACTGTGATTGATGAGGGAGCTTCAACGTGTATTATGTCGATTCAATGTTGGAAATCACTTGGTTCTCCTACACTGAACCAATCTCTGACGATTCTTAAGGCTTTTGATGGTCGAGGTTTCCACCCTTTTGGTATTTTGCAGGATTTACGCATAGGGGTTGAAGGTAAAATTGTAAATCTAGATGTGGAAGTGGTTGATGCCCCTCTTGATTACAACCTTATTCTGGGTCGTAGTTGGTCTTACGCTATGACTGCTGTTGTCTCTTTGGTCTTCCGACTCATAAAATTTCCATATCAAGGAAGGATCGTTACAATAGATTAGTTAACTTATTTTTCTTCCGACCCAGCCTCTACAGAAACAATCCAGCATGTTGGTAAAGCGACTATCCCGTACAAGGATGTTGGAGTAGGTTTGATTAAAGATTCTGGTTTTCTAGAAACTTTCGCCATTCCTCCTCCTAACGTATCGCCTTCTGTTGCAACTATTCATATGATTTCGTCAGACTCTGTTATGTTTGATGATCCTTTGATCGTACCTTCCGAATCCGAGTTAGATTCAATTAAGGGCATGATGCCTTTGAGTCCATTTGAACTTGCATATCAGGCTGTACAGTCATTTTCCGACCCCTCTTCAACCGAAATTGATCTAGTGAATGGGATCCATGAGGAAACACTTTCTATATCTAGTTCAACTACAACGGCATTTCCTGAACTTGTTCATATTGATGAGCAGATTCCTGAGTTCTTGTGTGTTGACGATTTACCATGGGAAGATCTACATCACTGATCTTCATTTTTACCTAAACTAGATCATTTTGAAGATGATTTCGCTTCAATATTTACTGCTGAATATGTCAAGGAACCGCAGAATCCATTGAAAAATCCTGATTCTGAGTTAAATTTGGAAAATATTTCTCGAACGATTCCAATTGACATTTCAGTAAAACTTGGAATAATTGAAAACATTCATATAGGTGCTTCCTGTACTGAAGAAGAAATTCAAACTTATAAAGTCCTATTTCAACAATTCCATGATGTGTTTGCCTGGTCCTATGAAGAGATGCCAGGAATTGATCCGTCAATTGTCGTACATGAAATCAAGACTTACCCGGATGCCAAACATGTTCGTCAATGTCTACGTCAAATGCATCCTAGAAAAGATGCTGCTATCAAAGCAGAGGTTGAAAAATTACTTCGTGCAGGTTTCATTTATCCGATTCCCTTAACGGATTGGGTATCTAATATTGTTCCTGTGACTAAAAAATAAGGAACGATATGAGTATGTATCGATTATAGGGATATTAATCGAGCTTGTCCTAAAGACAATTATCCAACTCCCTATATTGATCAAATAATCGATGATTGTGCCGGCAGTGAAATTTTTTCCTTTATGGACGGCTTTTCAGGGTATAATCAAATAAAAATACTCCCTGCTGATCAGCCAAAAAAATCTTTTATTTGTCCGTGGGGGACATTTGCTTACTGAAAACTACCCTTTGGATTGAAGAACGCTGGAGAAACTTTTCAAAGGGCAATGTCTTATGCGTTTCATGACATTAAGCACATTGTGCAACCATATCTTGATGATTTACCTGCTCATTCATCACGCAGGGCTGACCATCTTACACATTTACGTGCTATCTTTATGAGATGTCAGCATTATCAAATTCGGCTGAATCCACACAAATGTGTTTTTTGTGTTGAGTCAGGTCGTTTACTGGGATTTTTTGTCTCGAAAGCATGTATTCGCGTCGATCCGTGGAAGGTCGAAGCTATTGTCAAATTACCTCCTCCTTCGACTTTACACCAACTCCAAAGTTTGCAGGGGAAAGCAAACTTTTTATGTCGATTTATTCCTAACTACGCCGAGCTTACAAAAGGTTTTACCCGGTTGCTAAAACAGAACATTCCATTCTTTTGGGATGAGATCGCTAATCGATCTTTTGATGCACTTAAACACGTTGTTAGGACTCCACTATGTATCATTTTTGCTATATACTTTGACACCATTTTA
>JAXQQM020091856.1:0-39413 GCA_034641835.2 Pinus albicaulis | reverse complement strand
AATTAATTGTAATTTTTCTCATTGGCCTTGATGCCATCCTGTACAGCTCCATTCTTATTTTAATACCCAAGAGGTGATTTTTGAAATACTTTCATATCTAGTTTTCATATCTGGATTTCACATTTCAAGTTGACAATATAACAGATAAGTTGACAATTTTTTCAAATGCAAATCTAGATAAAAGCATGGCTGTCTTTGTCAATGATTTTTGGAATACCTCTTATCGTCTAAATTATTAAAATATGAGTTCTGATTTGTTGCATTGTTTGTCAAACCACCTTTTTTGTTGCAGTATTTGTAAAAACCAAAGTTTGATAATATAAGTTTATTAATGTCCAGCAAATGATCAAAGGAGTATGTCAATGGGAAGACCAAGGGTTAGCTCAACTGGTTTTTTTTCATGTTGTTGGGCATCTGCCTAGTTCAACCCTCCTGGTTAGGCACACTAGTCTATGACTTTAGCGAACAGGGTTACTAGGGATGCCATCCACAAACATGAGGAAGCATCTCTTGGGTTTCCCCACAAGGTTTTCCTTGGGGAAAATGTTAGGTCAATGGGATTATAAGAGTACATCACTAGCCAAAATACAATGTGGAAGTGTGGAAGTGTGGACTATAAAGATGCTAAAAATCATATCAAAACAGATTTTTAATTGTGCTAGAAGCAGAACAACAAGAGAAGATAAGAAAGTACATGACTCGGAGTGGAGATAAAGTAATTACAAGAAAAAGATAATATGTATGATATCTGAGGACCAAAGGAACTTTAGTTTGAACTAGTCATGGTATGCTAGTGCTGACAGGTGAGGACGAGCAATTAGATCAAGGGGGGTCTCCCTGCTAGAGTCCTCAATGACCGCAAAATTTTTTTTGGACTAGTGGATGATGTCCTTTGGAGTGTGTCTGGGACTGATAGGGCTCTACAGTATGATCCTTGTGGGAAGCCCAAATTTGAGCAAGCTCTCCTAACATCCAGGCATGGAAAAATTCTCCTGATGGATGGTTGGCTGTGTGGATTTGGGGGCACCCAGCTCCAAGGCCTTGTCGAGTTGTCTACTAAATTGTCTTGTTGGTAAAATGGTGTGCACGTGTGGCCTGGAACAACAACTCCATAAGGACCTTGTGAGGTAAGTGACTAGTCCACTCCTTTCCCATATGGGAAGGGGATATTGAGAAATATATGCACAGATCGACAAAATAATTGTATTAGCGCTGAGAACTCTATTATCACAGTGGTTTGTGAAGCTTTCCAATGAATGAACAAAATGTATTTCATTCTGAAAGTACCCTATAATATATTCTACTATCCTATTATCAACTATATAATTTAGTTTAACTAATTATATAAATGGATGCAAATTAATGCTTATTTAGAGTCTTGTTGATCAAAATAATAGTTTATTGCACCTATATTTTATAGTATTATAGTATTTTGGTATTAAAAATAATATCTTCTAAAATTTGGGTTTCGAAAATTGTTGATAACTTCTTGACTGAAGTGCTTGAGTCTCTCCAAGGAGATGCAATGAGTCACAAATCAATCAAAGTAAGGCAGCAAGCTTCACATTAACAAATCAGCCATATCTTCATCTTCTACTAGCTTCTTAACAATCCCCAAGCTGGATCTAGTGCTAAACCTCCAGATCTGCAACATACAATACTAGATCTGCAAGTATCTGCTCAGATCTACCCTCTCCAAGGTTGGATCTAACAATGGGCCTTCAAATCTGCAACCCTTTCCTTCAGAAATAGACAGCGTCCTCACTCCCAGGCTAGACAGCGTTCTTCTCCTCCTGGACAGCGTTTTCTCTTGCTAGATCTGGACTGCGTCCTTCCTAGGACAGCGTCCTCACCCTCCTGAATAAAACTGCGTCCTCTCTATGGATGAGACAGCGTCCTCTCCTCAATGAACTGCTCAGCCACTAGAGGGCTTCTCCTCCTCAGATTGGCTTCAGAAACTGTTGCTGCTCTGCTACTGGAACTGAAAAGTGTACTCAGAACAAACCTTACTAGGGCGGGCACTCGAAGTCCCCCGAAGCTAAGGGTGAAACCAGAAAACCTTACCAGGGCCGGCACTCGAAGTCCCCCGAGGCTAAGGGTGAGATCTCCGACCGGAGACACTCGTGCACTAAACAGTGCTGCAGACCGACTAAACAACCGGCGTGCTGAAGCAGACAGAAGTCCAGCTATCAATAATAATATCAAATCATGGATGATCAAAATGAGGTGAGAACCTCTCCTTTTATAATACCAAACTCCCTCCAAAACTTAACTGCTCCCTTACTCTTCTCTGACCTGCGCAGTTTACGTTGGGTTAGCCTGATGCCTCCCCCATCATAATCACGTGGACCCCCAAGGCCCCCTCTCTAAGTTACAACGTCCATCTACTAGGAAAAGAACACTTTATTTATAAAGTGAGATGACTAAAGTGAGGTGACCCCTCTTATTTCTCACTTTATTTATTATATCTAGCTAAAGCGGCAAAATAAAGCAAAATTGAAATATTCCAATTAGCATGGCTAATTGGGAATATTACAGTCTCCCCCGGCAAAACGTTGCTTGTCCTCAAGCAACTGAAGTGAGGGATGCTGTAGGATTCTCTCATCCTCCCAAGTGGCATCCTCATCTGGCAGATTCTTCCATCTCACCAAGAATTCTCTGATCTTCCTGCTACGCAGCTGCCTCTCCCTGGTGTCAATAATGGCTTCCGGCTGTAACACCAAGTGCCCCTCATCATCTGTCGGTGGTAACTCCCCAGTGGCTGTCACATGCTGGCCCAGTGCCTTCTTCAGGCATGATACATGGAAGATGTTATGAATCCAGCTGCCTTGGGGCAGCTCCAACTCATATGCAACCTGTCCGATCCTCCGTATCACCTTGTACGGTCCATAAAAGCGAGGCTTAAGCTTCTCTGCCCCTTCTGTTTGAGTGAAGACTGTCGGTATGGCTGTAACCGTAGGTAGACCAGGTCCCCTACCTCAAAGTGTCTCTCCACCCGACCTTTATCAGCATACAATTTCTGCTGATTTTGTGCTGTGGCTATGTTGTCCTTGAGAGCCCGGAGGATGTCTTGGCTCTCTTGGATCCATAGTTTGGCTCGCGGAGCCCTGCTAACCCCAAACATTACGTCCACAAAAGATAAGGAATGGTATCCATACAACGCATAAAAAGGTGTCATGCCAATGGACATGTGGTGGGTTGTGTTGTAGCAGTACTCGCCCAGATGTAGCCATTTCAGCCATGCTCTCTGCTGCCCACTGACGTAGTTACGCAAGTAGCCCTCCAGCCACTTGTTAACTATCTCTGTCTGCCCGTCCGTCTGTGGATGATAACTAGTGCTCGGTGTCAACTCCGTCCCCACTAGTCGAAAGAGCTCCTGCCAAAAACCACCCATAAAACGGCTGTCCCTGTCACTAACGATGGTCTTAGGTAGACCATGTAATCTGAAAATCTCCCGGAAAAACAGCTCTGCCACCTGTGCCGCTGTATAATGTGCCGAAATGGCGAAGAAATGAGCATACTTCGTTAGTCGGTCGACTACTACGAAGATGCAGTCCTTGCCCTGCACCGTGGGCAACCCCGTGATGAAGTCCATCGAAACACTCTCCCACTTCCCCTCTGGAATGGGGAGCGGCTGCAACAACCCCGCGGGATGGCTCATCTCACCTTTGTTCCGCTGGCAAACCTCACACTCCCGAACATGCTGGAGTACGGCCTCCTTGAGGCCTTTCCATGCAAATCTCTCCCGGATGGCCCTGTACATCTTGGTGAACCCCTGATGGCCCGCCAATGGTGAATCATGAGAAGCATGGAGTATCTTCTCCTTGAGCTGAGACCCCTCAGTCAAGAAGATCCTATCCCGGTAATAGATGACCTCATCAGCCACCCTGTATCTGCTATCTGCTACCTGTCCATCCAACACTTCGCATGCAAATTTATCTTTGGAATACTCAACCAGTAGTCGAGCCTTCCAGTCAGCGTCCAAGCTCATGAGAGATAACGTGGCTGGTCTACGGGAAAGGGCATCTGCTACCACGTTATTCTTTCCTTTGACATACTCTATGTCAAAGTCGTAAGCCTGGATCTTGCTGATCCACTTCTGCTGCCTCTCCTGTAACTGCTTCTGCTCCAGAAAGTACTTCAGGCTGTTATGATCTGTCCTTACCCGGAATCTGCCACCTACCAGGTACTGCCGGAATTTGGCCAGTGCATGCATGATGGCCAACATCTCCTTGTCATAGATGGGGTAAAGCCTCTCATGTGGAAGGAGCTTCCTGCTCTCGAACGCAATCGGATGACCCTCCTGCATCAAAACTGCTCCAATCCCTTCCCCTGATGCATCGCACTCCAGGACGAAGGGCTGAGTGAAATCGGGCAATGCCAACACGGGGCAACTACTCATCACCTCCTTGAGCTTATCAAAAGCTCTCTGCGCGATATCCGACCAACTGAATGCCCCCTTCCTCGTCAGCTCCGTGAGGGGTGCTGCAAGCTGTGAGAAGCCCTTGACAAACTTCCTGTAGTAAGTATAGATACCAATGAACCCTCTCAGTTCTGTCACATTCCGCGGCTCTGGCCAATCCCTGATAGCCCGGATCTTCTCCTCGTGGACTCTCACTCCGTCCACTCCTATGATGTGTCCCAGATACAACATCTCTGTCAATCCAAACTCACACTTGGAGAGCTTGGCAAAGAATTGCTGCTCCTCCAGAATATGCAAGACCGTCTCAATGTGTTGGAGGTGCTCCTCCCAGGTCCTGCTGTATATAAGGATATCATCAAAGAAAACCAGCACGAACTTCCTCAGATGATCCCGAAAAATATGGTTCATACAAGACTGGAAAGTAGCAGGTGCATTGGTCAGCCCAAACGGCATGACCAGAAACTCACAGTGCCCATAGTGACACCTGAAAGCAGTCTTGGGAATGTCCTGTTCCCTCATGCGTATCTGATGGTACCCGGACCTCAAATCAATCTTTGAGAAGAACCGTGCTCCTCTCAACTCATCCATCAACTCATCGATCCTGGGAATAGGGTACCTGTTTTTCAGGGTCTTCTTGTTCAGAGCCCTGTAATCAATGCACAGGCGTAGCGTGCCGTCCTTCTTCTTCACCAGCACTACTGAAGAAGCGAAAGGACTGGTGCTGGGTCGAATGTGCCCAAGGGCCAGCAACTCCTGAATGGCCCGCTCTATCTCATCCCGATAGGCCTTGGGATGCCTATATGGGGTGGTGATCACTGCCTGTATCCCCTGCTCCAACTCGATTGTGTGCTCAAACCCCCGATCTGGTGGCTGTCCTGGTGGAATGTCTCCAAAAACTACTGCATACCTGTCGAGAAGAGTCTGTAGATCAGGGTGCACCGCCCTTCCCGTATCTACTATCTCTGAAGCCCGCAACTCTACTGCCCACTCTATATCTCCCCTGCAGAATGTTGCCTCCATGCTGTGTGCTGATATTGTCTGGGGTGGATATGTGTTCTGCCCTCGTATCTTCTCGTGCTTCCCCGTCTTGGGATCATCCCACTCCATCTCTAGGGCCTTCCAATCTGTCGTGACCTTCCCCAGAGTGATAAGCCACTGGACCCCCAATATCATATTGGTATCCGGAATGTCTACCACAAAGAAGTGATCAGTCAATGTATAAGTGCCCATTGTCACTGACAACTCGAGTACATATCGAGCACATGCCATGGTCTGATCTCCTGGTACCAAGACAGAGAACCCATCAAAGCTTTCCGTTGGTATGCCTCTCCGAGCGACCATCTGGGCATCGATGAAGTTGTGGGTGGCCCCACTGTCGACTAGAACCGAAACTCGCTGCCCGCGTACTGTCCCTCGTACACGCAATGTCAGATACTTGGGGACTCCTCGTAATGCTGCTAGAGCTCCCCCAGTAGGTGCGAATGATGCCTCCCCTGCATCGGGTGGTGGAGGTGGTAAGGTACTCTGCGCTGCATAACATTCTCCTGCCTCCTCATCATCCATCTCATCCTCTTCCCCGCTACCCTTGGAGAAGACCTCTATGAAATGTGCCTTCCCTGCCGTACACTTGTGTCCTGGTGCCCACGGCTCCTGGCAGGTGAAGCATAATCGCTTCCTTCTCAGCTCTCTCCTAGCCTCATCATCATACTGTCCTCGTCCGGGATTCGCCTTGGGAGGCGGAACCCTTATGTCCTTACCCTTAGGCTGGAAAGCCTGTCTCTGGGGATAAGGTGGCCGAGTCCTAGGCAAGACATCTTTTAGGTCACGGGTCCTACTGACAGCATCCTGTAGTGTAGCCGGTTTGTTCGACCGGACTAGGCCACGAAGTGGTTCTGACAGCCCCTCCACAAACATCGTGATCATCCGAGCTGTTGATAAGTCAGGTACCATCACTGAAACCCTCAAGAAGTCTGAGATGTATGCCTCTGCACTCCCTGTCTGTTTGAGCTTAGTCAGCTCGAGGAAAGGCTGATCCGGGTCCTTCCTGTCAAAACGTTCCACCACTCTCCTGGTGAACTCAGCATATGTGGTCACTGCGGAGTGTCCCAGTGTTGTCAACCCATGGAACCACCAGTTCTGGGCCTCACCCTCTAGATGTAATGCAGCCATCTTGACGGCCTCCCTCTCTGGCATCTGGTTAAGCTGAAAATAGAGGTCTAGTTTCTCTACCCAAGACTTGGCCGGAGTCTTCTGTGAACCATCAAACATCGACAAATGAAATTTGCTTGCTGCACGGTGGGAGCCACGCCCCTTGTTTCGATCATAAGATTTGCCACCACATCGGAGCTGGATATATTGATTAAAAGGAAAAGCATCCATGAATTCCTGTCCCATACTCCGCCAATCCGCAAACAGAGTCGCATGTTGAGCTAGACCCCCATCTCTTGGTGCTGTTTGCTCCTCTTCTTCTACCGGAAAGGTAGGCATGGTAGGTCGCGTGGGTGTGGAATCGACCCTCTGTGCTGTCACAATGGGAATAGCATCCGGTATGCAACTAGACACGCCCGATCCTTCCCCCACCTGGGAAACCCTAGGGGGTTCTCTTTGCGTCCCCTCTGCAATCTTCTTTACATCCTGCATGAATGCATCCATCTTCTCAGTCCACTTTGCAAACATGGCCTCCATTGGACTCACATTGCAGCACGAATCGAGAATCACTTCCCAGAAAGAGCCGGGGTTACCTGAGATGTCATGGGCTACTTTAGCTGTGGTGAGCAGATCATGCTACGATACCCTTTAATATCCCCAAGGGAAATAACCCAAAATGTAATATCATGACGGATATTTAATATAGGAAACCCAGACAGAGATCCTTGAATCACTTCTGACACATAGAATACAGGAAAATGACCATTTTATTAATCGAAAGTACATAGAGGAAGTACAAGTAAATCGGAAGTAAGTGCACCTATCCTTGCCTAGGCAAGTGTGAGCCTCTCGAGACAAAATAATAAATTTTGCAACAAGGACGGCGTCTAGGCCTCTGAATATGAAGATGGACTATGACGGTAAAGGAGAGTGAAAGAGTCGCTGAAGAATAGCTGATCTCCAACTGCAAACCCTCCTATCCTTGCCCTAGGCAAGAGATGAGCCTCTCAGACAAAATAATGACTGCAACAAGGACAGCGTCCTAGCTGCTCTGAATGCTGAATATGGACTGCGCTAGTACTAGGGCTGAAGACTGATGAATAGCTGATCTCCAACTGCAACCCTCACCAATGAAAAACGCTGTCTCTGCTAGTGACAGCGCAGAAACAGATGGAACACCAGTCTCCCAAACCTCCAGACAGATAGATCAGCCACCGAATGTTCAGAAAACGCTGTTGAGCCCTCCTGCTCCTCAGATCTGCGTCCCAACTGATGGATCTGCCTCCTGAATGCTCAGATCTGCTGGATCTGAAGCCTCCAATCAGATCTGCGTCCTATCCCCTCCTGATCTGCGTCCTCCTATACCAGATCTGCTACCAATCCTTCAGATCTATGCTGGATTTGACAATATCTCTTCAGATCTACAGCCTCCCAGGCTGGATCTGATGTTATCCCTTCAGATCTGGACTAGATCTGCCACTATCTACTCAGATCTGCAATCCTCCAAGCTGGATCTAGTGCTAAACCTCCAGATCTGCAACATATAAAACTAGATCTGCAAGTATCTGCTCAGATCTACCCTCTCCAAGGTTGGATCTGTCAATGGGCCTTCAGATCTGCAACCCACTCTTCAGAAATAGACAGCATCCTCACCTCCAGGCTGATCAGCGTTCACCCTCTCCCTGGACAGCGTTTTCTCTGCCTAGATCTGGACTGCGTCCTTCCCGGGACAGTGTCCTCACCCTCCTGAATGGATCAGCGTCCTCTCTCCTGATGAGACAGCGTCCTCTCCTCTCTGAACTGCGCAGCCACAAGAGGGCTTCCTCCTCCTCAGATTTGCTTCAGAAACTGCTGCTGCTTTGCTACTGGAACTGAAAAGTGTACTCAGGACAAACCTTACTAGGGCGGGCACTCGAAGTCCCCCGAAGCTAAGGGTGAAACCAGAAATAACCTTACCAGGGCAGGCACTCGAAGTCCCCCGAGGCTAGGGGTGAGATCTCCGACCGGAGACACTCGTGCACTAAACAGTGCTGCAGACCGACTAAACAACCGGCGTGCTGAAGCAGACAGAAGTCCAGCTATCAATAATAATATCAAATCATGGATGATCAAAATGAGGTGAGAACCTCTCCTTTTATAATACCAAACTCCCTCCAAACCTTAACTGCTCCCTTACTCTTCTCTGACCTGCGCAGTTTACCTTGGGTTAGCCTGATGCCTCCCCCATCATAATCACGTGGACCCCCAAGGCCCCCTCTCTCAGTTACAACGTCCATCTACTAGGAAAAGAACACTTTATTTATAAAGTGAGATGACTAAAGTGAGGTGACCCCTCTTATTTCTCACTTTATTTATTATATCTAGCTAAAGCGGCAAAATAAAGCAAAATTGAAATATTCCAATTAGCAAGGCTAATTGGGAATATTACACCTAGCAACCACTTTTCAAGAATTACCTACAAAATATCTATGGTTTTCCATTGAAGAAGAACAAGATCCAACCGCTAGGAACATTCATCTATTGTCAATCAATGAGCAACATGTGCATTTTACAACTAAATAACCTTTGATAATGAATGAGGGCACAAGAGAATTAGCTAGTTGGAATAATTCCACACATTAGACATTATTCCAAGAAACATATTCACTAAAATGGTACTTACAAGATGACAAGAGATATATCCAACCATAGAAATAAGTAGTTGCAAGAGAGATTGAAATTAGCTTCCAAACATATCGAAACACATCAAAGAACATCCAATTCTTCCAAGAAAAGAAGTGTGAAATTCCTTTTACAAGAGAAGTCCAAGTGATGATGATGATCTCTCACAATGAGAGTCATCACTATTTATCTGATCCTTTCCTAATTCGATTTAGCGTACTAAGACCCAACAATTATAAAATAATGTGCAAATAACAAATCTTGGTGACAAGCCCACCAAGTAGCTAATAAAGTGATGAAAAAGCCATTCATAAGTG
Source organism: Pinus albicaulis (assembly GCA_034641835.2). Classification (NCBI taxonomy): domain Eukaryota; kingdom Viridiplantae; phylum Streptophyta; class Pinopsida; order Pinales; family Pinaceae; genus Pinus; species Pinus albicaulis. The sequence goes on along the minus strand of JAXQQM020091856.1, from coordinate 29,864 downwards.
ATCCGAAATGATGAAATTGTAATATTCCTAATTAGCAATGGCTAATTGGAATATTCGATTTTGCTCAATTTTTCCGTCTATAGTTTATTTATAAATAAAAAGGTGAGTAGAGGGGACATAACTCACTTTTGGGAATAAAAGTCACTCCCTAGTAGCACAACGTTGTAACTTAGAGGGAGCCAAGGGGGGCCAAGGACCACGTAGAGAGGGGGCCCACGTATACACTTGGAGGGACTGCGCAGGTGCAGAGGAGCACATGGCAAAGGAGAGGCTACGTTGGAGAATTGGGCCTTAGGGTTTTGTGAGAGGCCAATGTTATAAAAGAGAGAGGAGGCTCCTCATTTTGTCATTCGAGTTTATGCATTTGAGCTAGTCACTTCGACTTCTTGAGCACGCTGGTTGTTTAGCCTGTCTGCAACACTGTTTAGTGCAACGAGTGTCTCCGATCGGAGATCTCACCCTTAGCCCCGGGGGACTTCGAGTGCCTGCTCGGGCAAGGTAGTTTCATCATCATTTTGTGGGAGGATTGATGTTTGGGTTTTCTTGCGGAGCTGGGCATTCAGAGACTACGCAGTCTTGAGAGGGAGGACGCAGTCCATTCTAGGGGAGCTCCAGATTGAGTTTCTTGCAGGGTTTTGAGCTTGGAGATTGAGCTAGGGATCAACCCTTTCCTGTTAGAGGATTTTGGTGGAGTTTGAGGTTGCATTTTAGTGGTTTCTATTTAGCCTCTGCGCAGAGCCTTGGAGGACAGCGTAATTCCCCAAGGGGGTGATTTTCGAGGATCAGCCATTTCAGATATGATTTCTGGGTTTTGCTATGATTGATGAGTAGAGGTGGTTTCCAGATTTTCAGCTCATTCCAGCGAGGGGATCGACCCCAAATCATCAGTTCATTTCAGCAGTAGCAGCTAGACGACAATTTTCCAGCATCTGGGATGCAGTTCAGAGAGCAGCCATTTCTTGGTCATTCTGAGAGTATTTCTTCACTTGCCTTGAGCAAGTCTAGGTGCCATCACTCTGATCACCTATTGTACTTCATTATATTTCTCAGTATAATAAAATGGCTTAGCATTTTCCCTCTATATTTCTGGAGCATTTGTTATACATTCTATCTATGCTATTGTATGTCTGCATTACTGTTATTTTATATCTTCGGGCATTCTAGTTCTATACCACTTGGTGTGTTTTCTTCATACTCTTAGACAGAGTCTGGAAAGGGCCAGGTAGCCTCCAGATCTCACCCTCTTCTCAGTGGTGAAATATCTAGTAAACGCCCTCCCAGTCCATCTCTGGTTGGAGTTTGCTTGAGTTTTAGATATATCCTCGAAACGAGATATTCCAGTGGTATCAAAGCATAGTTCTGGCTCAACCTGTGGAGCTAGTAGTCTATGACACCAGGGGAGAAGCCCTACATTTGTTACAGAGGCAGGAAGTACAAAGATCTTGAGCGTAGGTTGGAGAACACCTACGGAGAGGGAGATTGTGTTCGGGTGGTGGACACAGAATAGGAGGAGCCTGTGTTAGATTCAAAGCAGAGAGAGCCAATGGCAGATGATAGTGAGGCAAAACAGTTTGGGGAGGCACTACTCAAATCAGTGCAGGATCTAGCGAGACAAATTGAGGTGATCGGTCAGGGATTCACTGCTGTGGAGGCTAGACAACGTGAGACCCCACGGGTTTTCCAGGCAGGTGAGGGATCGGGTACATCCCACCATTTGCCGAAGCATGTTGCTACTCAGCATGATACTACTCAGCAGATGGCTTCACATGCACCTACACGCTCTAGCATGCCCACTTTTCTGGGAGCAGACACAGGGGCAGGAGCCCAGCAGGAGACAGAGCCTGACCATATGGGCGATTATTTTGCAGAGTATTAGGCCTATGGGCAGGAGTTTAGGGATGCTCTCTCGTTCAGAGATTTTGTTCAGCTCCAGCGGGACAGTAGACCCCTCGACCATCATAGAGGGCACCTGCATTATCATGATGGAGATACCCATCGCACAGCTAGCAGATTCCACTTGCCTACGTTTGATGGTTCATCAACAGTAGACCTCGCGACCATCATAGAGGGCACCGACATTATCATGTTGGAGATAGTAGTAGATACCCATCGCACAGCTAGCAGATTCCACTTGCCTACGTTTGATGGTTCATCAAACAGTTCGGCGAAGTCTTGGGTGGAGAAGCTGGACATCTATTTCCAGCTTAACCAGATGTCGGAGACGGAGGCCATCAAGGTGGCGACATTATATTTGGATGGTGAGGCCCAGGACTGGTGGTTCGATGGGATGGTTACACTCGGACATTCTACAGTGACGACATATGCCGAGTTCACCAAGAGGTTGATAGAGAGATTTGACCGGAGGGATCCGGAACAGCACTTTGTTGCGCTGACGAGGCTCAAACAGACCGGGAGCCTAGAGACATACATTGCAGACTTCTTGCGGGTTTCAGTGATGGTGCCAGATCTATCCGCGGCGCGAATGATCTACATGTTTGTCGAGGGGTTAGCAGAGCCACTTCGAGGTCTAGTCAGATCTACTAGACCAGCCACACTCCAGGATGCTATTAGTCGGACCCGGGATTTACAGGATGCCTTACCCAGGACCCGGACACCTTACCCCCAGAGACAGGCTTTCCAGCCCAAGGGGAAGGATGTGAGGATTCCGCCTCCAAAGGGGAATCCAGGACAGGCACAGATGGATGATGATGCCAGGAGGGAGCTGAAGAAGCGGTTGTGCTTTACCTGTCAGGAGCCGTGGGCACCGGGACATAGATGTGCTGCTGGCAAAGCACATTTTATTGAGGTCTTCTTCGAGAGCAGCAGGGAAGAGGATGAGGAGGATGATGTGGAGGTCGGAGACAGTCATGCAGCGCAGGATCCTTTGCCACCTCCACCACCACCAGCAGGTGTTGCGGATTTTGCACCTACCAGAGGGGCCCTTGTAGCATTGCGAGGAGTTCCCAAGTACTTGACGCTGCACGTACGGGGGATAGTACGTGGCCAGCGAGTATCAGTTTTGGTTGACAGTGGGGCAACCCACAACTTCATCGATGCACAGATGGTTGAGCGGAGAGGTATTCAGACTGAGAGCTTCGATGGATTTTCAGTTTTGGTCCCAGGAGATCAGACCATGATGTGTGCTTGTTATGTTCCAGAGTTATCAGTGACAATGGGCACCTACACACTGACTGATCAGTTTTTCGTGGTCAATATTCCGGACACCAACATGGTACTGGGTGTTCAGTGGCTTATCACTCTGGGGAAGGTCACTACAGATTGGAAGGCCCTAGAGATGGAGTGGGATGATGAGAAGACAGGGAGGCATGAGAAGATACGGGGGTAGCACACATATCTACCTCAGACTGTTTCGGCTCATCGGATGGAGGCAGTCTTCCGTAAGGGAGACGTAGAGTGGGCAGTGGAGCTGAGTGCATCAAAGGCAGGGACTACAGGGCAGACGGTGCACCCAGAGATATAGTCCATCCTTGACAGGTATGCCACAGTGTTTGGGGATATTCCGCCGGGACAGCCACCGGACCGGGGGTTTGAGCACACCATTGAGCTTGAGCAGGGCATACAGTCAGTGATTACTACCCCCTATAGGCATCCCAAGGCCTATCGGGATGAGATTGAGCGGGCCATCTAGGAGTTGCTGGCTCTTGGGCACATTTGCCGAGCACGAGTCCTTTTGCTTCTTCCGTGGTGTTGGTGAAGAAGAAGGACGACACATTGAGAATGTGCATTGACTACAGGGCTCTGAACAAGAAGACCCTAAAGAACAGGTACCCCATACCCAGGATCGATGAGTTGATGGATGAGTTGAGAGGAGCATAGTTCTTCTCAAAGATTGATTTGAGATCTGGGTACCATCAAATTCGCGTGAGGAAACAAGACATTCCCAAGACCGCCTTCAGGTGCCACTATGGGCACTTTGAGTTTTTGGTGATGCCCTTCGGGCTAACCAACGCCCCAGCTACATTCCAGTCATGCATGAACCACATCTTTCGCAGGCACTTGAGGAAGTTTGTGTTGGGATTCTTTGATGATATCCTCATTTACAGCAGGACCTGGGAGGAGCATCTCTAGCATATTAAGACAATATTGCGCATTTTGGAGGAGCAACAGTTCTATACCAAGCTCTCCAAGTGTGAGTTTGGGTTGACGGAGATGTTGTATTTGGGACACATCATAAGGGTGGACGGAGTGAGAGTCCACGAGGAGAAGATCAGGGCCATCAGAGATTGGCCGGAGCCGAGGAATGTGACAGAACTTCAAGGATTCATTGGCATTTGTACTTATTACAGGAAGTTCGTCAAGAGTTTCTCACAGCTTGCTGCACCCCTTACAGATTTGACGAAGAAGGGGGCATTCAGTTGGTCGGATACAGTGCAGCGAGCCTTTGACAAACTTAAGGAGGTGATGAGCAGCTGCCCTGTGCTTGCATTGTCGGATTTTACGCAACCATTTGTTTTGGAGTGTGATGCGTCGGGAGAGGGGATCGACGCAGTATTGATGCAGGGAGGTCACCCTATAGCCTTTGAGAGCCGAAAGCTCCTTCCACATGAGAGGTTGTATTCTATATAGGACAAGGAGATGCTGGCCATTATGTATGCATTCCGGCAGTATTTGGTGGGGAACAGGTTCAGTGTGAGGACTGATCACAACAGCCTTAGGTTCTTTTTGGAGCAGAAGCAGCTACAGGAGAGGCAACAGAAGTGGATCAGTAAGATCCAAGCATATGACTTTGACATTGAGTATGTCAAGGGTAAGAACAATGTGGTAGCAGATGCCCTTTCACGTAGACCAGCCACGTTGTCTCTCATGAGCTTGGATACAGACTGGAGGGCTCGACTTTTAGTAGAGTACTCCAAGGACAGATTTGCATGTGAGGTTCTGGATGGACAGGTGGCGGATGACAGGTATAGGGTGGTCGATGAGATCGTCTACTACAGGGACCGGATCTTCTTGACTGAGGGATCTCAGCTCAAGAAGAAGATACTTCAAGCATCACATGATTCACCATTGGCCGGCCATCTAGGGTTTACCAAAACCTACAAGGCCATTAGAGAGAGGTTCTCATGGAAGGGCCTCAAGGAGGACTTACTCTAGCACATCAGGGAGTGCGATGTTTGCCAGAGGAACAAGGGGGAGATGAGCCATCCCGCAGGATTATTGCAACCTCTTCCCATTCCGGAGGGGAAATGGGAGAGTATTTCGATGGACTTCATCACAGGGTTGCGCATGGTGCAGGGAAAGGATTGTATCTTTGTCGTCGTTGATCCACTGACAAAGTATGCACATTTTTTCGCCATATCCGCACACTACACAGCAGTGCAGGTGGCAGAGCTGTTCTTCAGAGAGGTCTTCAGGCTACATGGTCTTCCTAAGACCATCATCAGTGACAGGGACAGCCGCTTCATGGGCGGATTTTGGCAGGAGCTTTTCCGGTTGGTGGGGACAGAGTTGACACCGAGTACCAGTTATCACCCACAGACGGATGGGCAGACGGAGATAGTTAACAAGTGGCTGGAGGGCTACTTGCGTAACTATGTCTGTGGGCAGCAACGAGCATGGCTGAAGTGGCTGCATCTGGGAGAGTACTGCTACAACACTACACATCACATGTCCATTGGTATGTCTCCATTTTACGCTTTGTATGGATATCATTCTTTGTCTTTTGCTGATGTGATGTTTGGTGCTAGCAAGGCTCCAAGAGCCAAGATTTGGATCCAAGAGAGTCAGGATATTCTCCGAGCTCTCAAGGATAATATGGCCACAGCGCAAAATCGGCAGAAGTTGTATGCTGACAAAGGTCGGGTGGAGAGACAGTTTGAGGTAGGGGACTTGGTCTACCTACGATTATAGCCATACCGACAGTCGTCACTGAAGCAGAAGGGAGCTGAGAAGCTCAAGCCCCGCTTTTATGGGCCATACAGGGTGATACGCAGGATTGGGCAGGTTGCATATGAGTTGGAGCTGCCCCAAGGCAGCAAAATTCATAACGTTTTTCATGTGTCATGCCTGAAGAAGGCACTGCGGCAGTAGGTGACAGTGATAGATGAGCTACCACCCACAAACGATGAGGGGCATTTGGTGTTGCAGCCAGAGGCTATTATTGATACCAGGGAGAGGCAGCTACGAAGTAGGATAGTCCGAGAATTCTTGGTGAGATGGAAGAATTTGGCGGATGAGGATTGCACTTGGGAGAGTAATAAAATTTTGCAGCATCCATCACTTCAGTTGCTTGAGGACAAGCAACATTTTTCCGGGGGAGACTGTAATATTCCTATTTAGCAATGGCTAATTGGAATATTTGATTTTGCTCAATTTTGCCTTCTATAGTTTATTTATTACTAAAAAGGTGAGTAAAGGGGGATATAACTCACTTTGGGAATAAAGTCACTCCCTAGTATCACAACTTTGTAACTTAAAGGCAGCCAAGGGGGGCCGAGGACCACGTAGAGAGGGGGCCCATGTATGCACTAGGAGGGACTACGCAGATGGAGAGGAGCACGTGGCAAGAGGGAGGATACGTTGAGGAGATGGGCCTGAGGGTTTTGAGAGAGGCCAACGTTATAAGAGAGGGAGGAGCCTCTTCATTTGGTCATTCGAGTTTATGCATTTGAGCTAGTCACTTCGACTTCTTGAGCACGGCGTACCTTAATATTCCTAATTAGCACTGCTAATTGGAATATTTCATTTTTGTATAGTTTTGCCGCCTATAGTTAAATTAATAAATAAAGTGAGAAATAGGGGGTCAACTCACTTTAATAAAATAAAGTGCTTCCTAGTTGATGAACGTTGTAACTTAAAGGGGAAGGCCTTGGGGGTCCACACACACATGAGGGAGGCCTCACGTAGGCTCCTAAGGTAACTGCGCAGGTCAAGGAGGAGGTCAAGGACGCAGTTAGGGTTTTTGAGGGAGCTAGCACTATAAAAGGTGGGGGTTTCACTCCATTTGGGATTATTGATATGTTGATGATATTGAGAGCTAGACTTCTGTCTACTTCAGCACGCCGGTTGTTTAGTCGGTCTGCAGCACTGTTTAGTGCGAACTGAGTGTCTCTGGTCGGAGATCTCGCCCTTGGCTCTGGGGGACTTCGAGTGCCTGCTCGAGCAAGGTATTTCCTTCAGTTTCAGTAGGTGATTTGCAGTGGATTTTGGGTGGACATTTGCAGAGGAGTTGGTCCCTTGGAGTGACTGCGCAGTCTAGGAGAGAGGACGTAGTTTCAGCAGGGAGGACGCAGTCAGTGTTGTGCAGCGCTGTTGTGAGGTGATTTGGTGGTGGTTCCAGCGTATTTCAGTCTTGGGAGATTGTTGCTTCAGCCGGAAGTTTTGCAGGAGGATTTAGGCCCCTTTCCCAGCGTATTTCTTGAGCTTCTGCGCTGTTCTTGGGAGAGACAGCGTTTTCATTGAGGAGGGCTTATTTGGTGGATTTTCGGAGGTGGAGCACTTGCTTCACAGTTTCTGGGTTTTGTCCGGAGGGTTGAGTACAGATAGCCTTCCGATTTTCAGCTCATTCCGGTGAGGGGATCAGCCCCTAGTTCCAGTACATTAAACAACGACTTTATGGGCGGTTTTCTCCGACAGCCCAGGGCGCGGTCTGCGTAGCAACCATTTCTTATTACGAGAGGGTCTTCGCACTAGAGCAAGGATAGGTGCACTCATTCGATTATCTCTTGTACCCATATATATGTATTTAGGATTATTAATAAAATGGCTTAGCGTTACGGTATTTTATGTTGTACTTGTTTCATATTCTAGTTCCGGCAATAATCTAGACTATATAAGCTGCTTGTTGTTCTCTTGTGTATTCTTTGTTTATTTCCCGTTGGGGATATTACATTGTTGATTTCCAACATCTACTTATTTTGTTGTGGGTCTTTATTAAAGTGGGGTGAATTAAAAAATAGAAAGTGAGATTTAAATGAGCATTTAATCTCAGCTCTAGATCTCAATCTATCTCAGCCATTGGATTTAGGGATTCCCCAAAAGTCACTTAGGGTTAGGTTAAAGGAGGAAAAGGAGGAAAAGGTCATTCATTCTTTCATGAGCAAATTGGGAGAAGGAGAGAAAGAGAGCAAGGGAGATTTCTGGGCAGTGAGGAGAAGGAGGCAGCAGCTTGGCACACATTCCAAGGCAGCATTTCAGCAAGACATTTCAGCAGACAAGTGCAGCAGATTTAGCAAACAGCAGGCTGATTTTTTGCACGGTTTCCTAGGCAGGGAGGCCGTACAGCAAGGCCGTACAGCAGGGCCGTACAGCAGTATTTGGCACAGAAATCGAGGCAGCTAGTGGCTGTTCCGTACAGTCGAGTTTTGCAGCATTTTTGGCACGTTTTTCGAGGTCCGTACAACAGCATTTATTTCTGTTTTGGCACAGATTTCAAGGTGGCCGTACAGCTGCATTTATTGCAGATTTCTGGGCACGCAAATCGAGAAATCCGTACAGCATTTATTGCTGTTCCTGTTTTGCTGTTTGTGCGTTTTTCGAGGCGGTGGTTAAGCACGGAAAAAGAGATAAGTTGTAAAAGTCTGTTTGCTGATTATTTATTTTGCTGAATATTTCTATCACTGTAAAAAGCATTTTTCCAGAAATAAGAAGGAGCTTTCGAACTGGTTTTCCCCAAGAGTTGTAGGGGGTTTTTCCAGGGTCACCTTGACCAAAAATACCGAGTTATGATGTGTTGAATGACTGTTTGTTACTGCTGTTATTTTATTTCTGCATTTTCAGCATTCTGAAAAATTTCCAGAATTTGTGTTTTCAGCAAAATTTATTTTCCAGTTTATTAAATGTATGGATATGGGAAAGGGCATTTAATTATTTTGGAGTAATAAGGCGAAAACTGAAAACCGGGGTGGGAAACTAGAATTTTCTACATGGTATCGGAGCTGAGTGCTGAAGGGCAGTTTGGGACAACAAGGAGGAAAATTACAGCCTGCTGATTTTTCACTCAGAAAATTCCAGCAAGCTGATTTTTCACAAACAGTAGATTTTTACCTTTACTACAGCAGTGTTATTTTTCAGTTTTAGGACAGCAGGATGTCTTTGGGATTGAGGGTGGAGGATAGGCTGGATGGGCATACAAATTACAGTGTTTGGAAGGAGAGAATGCAAAGTATCTTTGAGGAGGCGGAAGTCTGGGATATCATGGTTCATACCACACAGCAGCCTGTTAATGTGCCTACTGATCCTGTTCAGTTGGCAGCATATAACAGAAAGAACAACAAGGGTAAGAGGCTAATTCTAGACGGAATCAAAGACCATTGCATTCCTCATGTGAGAGGGAAGAGAAATGCTCATGAGATGTGGACAGCATTGTCCAATCTCTACCAGAGTACCAATGAGAACCGGAAGATGGTCCTGAAGGAGAAGATGAAGACCATTAAGATGGGCAATGATAGTGTAGCTGGATATCTCACTAAGATTACTAATGTGAGAGATGAGTTGGCAGCGATTGGAGAGGCCATTCCACCCACTGAGTTGGTGCGGATTGCAGTGAATGGCCTCCCCCGTTCATGGATGAACTTTGCTGATGGAGTTTGTGCACGTGAGACCCTTCCCACATGGGAGAGGTTTTGGGATGATTGCATTCAGACAGAGATCAGGAAAGGTCAGCTTGGGGCAGCCAAGCCAGTTGAGCAGGATGAGGATGTAGCACTGTTGGCAGGACGCAAGAAAGGCAAAGGGAAGAAGCAGGCTTCCACAAGCAAGGGTGGGGGCAAAGGCAAAGGTAAAGGTAAACAGGATAACTCACAGAAGGACTATTCCAAAGTGAAGTGTTGGAATTGTCAGAAGATGGGACACTATGCAGTTGTGTGTCCGGAGAAGAAGAAGAAGAAGGGGAAGCACCAGAGCATGGCAGCTTCAGCAGAGGTTGAGGACTTTGCAGATCGCTTTGACCGGGAGTTTGGGTTCATTGCGTGTGAGTCTTCTAGTGCAGGATTATCCGCCATAGAGGTTCAGAGGGAGCATGCATTTCCCTCGATTAGCGGAGCATCTTCGGGTATCTGGTATGTGGACAGTGGGGCTTCACGTCACATGACAGGAGTCCGTGAGTACTTCTCAGAGCTTTCAGAGAGTGGCACCGATGTAGAGGTAGTACTCGGTGATGACAGAGTTGTTAGAGCAGTCGGTGTGGGAACATTGACATTTCAGAGGGAGTCCAAACCTCCCTTGAAGGTGTCAGAGGTTCTTTATGTGCCAGGGATGAGGAAGAACCTCATATCCGTCTCAGCGTTGGAGGACAGAGGATATGAGATACTATTCAGGGGAGAACAGGTGTTGATGTATCCCAGGGGCACTCCAGCTGATTTAGCTAGAGTGATAGGTGTACGCCATGCAAAGGTGTACAAGTTTGCATTTCAGTCCCTTTTGGCATTGAGCAGTAGTACCGACAGCAGAGCTAGCAGTTCTGAGCAGTGTGAGATTTGGCACCGCAAGATGGGGCACATGCATCATGGAGCCTTGAGGACCTTGCGGGAGATCACTACAGGTGTGCCAGAGTTCAGTACTGATCACTTTGATACTTGCAGAGGATGTGCGATGGGCAAGTTTGCCAAATCCCCTTTTCCCAGCAGTGACAGCAGAGCGACCGGGATACTTGATTTGATTCATTCCGATGTGAGCGGTCGGATGTCTCATGTTTCCTTGAGTGGATATGAGTACTATGTGTTATTCATTGATGATCACTCCAGGAGGACCTGGATTTATTTCTTGAAGACCAAGAGTGAGGTCTTCAAGCGGTTTCGGGAGTTCAGAGCTCTTGTGGAGACACAGACAGGTCGGAAGATCAAGTCCCTGAGGTCGGACAATGGAGGAGAGTACACCCTTGGAGAGTTTGTTGACTATTGTGCGGAGGCAGGCATTAGGAGGGAGCTCACTATTCCTTACAACCCTCAGCAGAACGGGGTTGCGAGAGGAAGAACAGATCCATCGGAGGGGCTGCCAAAGCCATGTTACATGATCAGGGGTTGCCATTGTTTTTGTGGGTAGAGGCCTGCAACACAGCTGTTTACTTGCAGAACAGGAGTCCGCATCGTGCCTTAGAGCACATGACTCCGGAGGAGGCTTTTTCTGGGAAGAAGCCTGATATGGGTCATCTTCGTATCTTTGGGTGCATGACATACTCCTACATACCCAAGGAGAAGAGGACCAAACTAGAGCCCACCGCAGAGAAGGGTATCTTTGTGGGCTACAGTGAGACCTCCAAGGCCTTTCGCATTTACATTCCTGCACAGAGGAAAGTTGTTGTCAGGCGGGATGTGAAGTTCGAGGAGGACAGGGCCTTTAGGAGGTCACGGGAGTTAGAGTATCTGGATCAGCCAGACCCTCAGCAGCAGTTGAGTCAGTCACAGGGATCCAGTGGGCAGGGATCAGGAGGATCCAGAGGTACATCTATGACGATGTCAGGTCCGTCAGTGGGCAGTGGCTCGCAGAGTCAGAGGGGTGGTGCTACGGGCAGCATGCAGAGCAGTCCACAGAGCAGTTCACTGGGGAGTCCACTGATGGACAGTTCACACGGTACCTCAGCATCTACAGGTTCAGGTGCAGGCAGGAGGACATCAGACAGACAGTCAGGAGTTCAGGCTCTTGATGTTGAGGAGGAGGAGTTTTATTCTCCAGCGGGAGAAGTGTGCTCAGGGAAGAGGAAGCCCAAGTGGCTTCAGGACACCTTGAGAGATGCCACATCTGTTGCTGAGCCTAAGAGGCCGGTCAGAGAGAGCAGACCACCTGAGAGGTTTTGTAGCCATATGGCAATGGCTACCAGCATCCTTGACTCTGAGCCTTCTAGCTATGAGGAGGAAGCTAGCCAGCAGGTCTAGAGAGAGGCCATGCAGGAGGAGTATTCTTCTATCATGAAGAATGATGTTTGGGAGGTGGTGCCAAGGCCCGAGGGCAAATCCGTGGTTACTTCCAGATGGCTTTACAAGGTAAAGCATGCTGCAGATGGCAGCATTGAGAAATTCAAAGCGAGGTTTGTGGCTAGAGGGTTCTCCCAGGTAGAGGGAGTTGATTATGAGGAGACATTCGCTCCCGTGGCTCGATATACTTCGATTCGCTCCATTATATCGATAGCAGCAGAGATGGGTTGGAAGATCCACCAGATGGATGTGAAGACCGCATTTTTCAATGGCTTCATACAGGAGGAGGTGTACATTGAGCAGCCACAGGGCTTTGAGGTGCATGGGAAAGGAGTCCCATGTGTGCAGACTGAAGAAGGCCCTTTATGGCCTGAAGCAAGCTCCCAGAGCTTGGTACTCCAGGATAGATACATACTTGCAGAAGATGGGTTTCACAAAGAGTGAGGCGGATCCGAACCTTTACTATATTGTGATAGGTGAGGAGCCTCTCATTCTGGTGCTGTATGTGGATGACTTAGTCATTACAGGTGCAGAGAGACTCATAGAGCACTGCAAGAGAGATCTTGCGGCGGAGTTTGAGATGAAGGACATCGGCTTGATGCATTACTTTTTTGGTTTGGAGGTGTGGCAGGAGGAGGGGCATTTCTTCCTGGGACAGGGGAAGTATATTGTGGACATCCTTGGCAGATTCCACATGGAGGATTGTAGACCCATGTCAACACCGATGATCACCAAATGGAAGAAGCTTCATGCTTCGGATTCCGAGTTGGTGGATCCCACATTGTACAGACAGCTGATTGGTTCCTTGATGTATTTGGTCAACACTAGACCAGATATTTGTTTTGCAGTCAACACGATGAGTCAGTTTATGTGTGAGCCTAGGAAGGTTCACTGGGTGGCTACAAAACACATTTTGCGATACTTGCAGGGGACAGTGGATTATGGTCTGGACTACAGGCAGGGGGATGGAGTGAGATTGGCAGGTTACACTGATTCTGATTGGGCAGGTTGTGCTTCTGATAGGAAGAGCACTTCAGGGTGCTGTTTTGGGTTGGGTTCGGCAGTTGTGTCATGGTTCAGTCGAAAGCAGCAGTGAGTAGCATTGAGTTCAGCGGAAGCAGAGTATATGGCAGCCAGTCTAGCTAGTTGTGAGGCCATTTGGCTTTGCAAGATGTTGTTTGGCTTATTTGGTCAGCCGTTGAGACCTTCAGTGATTTACTGTGATAATCAGAGTTGCATTAAACTCACGGAGAATCCAATATTTCATGACAGGTCAAAGCATATCGGGATCAAATATCATTTCATCAGAGACTATGTTCAGAAGGGAGCTGTGAAGCTTGAGTATATTCCCACTGATGAGCAAGTTGCAGATATTCTTACCAAAGCCTTACCACGGGGCAAGCATGTCTACTTCAGAGACAAGATGGGTGTGGTGAGGAACACCTTCCTAGGTAAGAGGGAGTGTTGAAATTTGGTACCGGAGGACAGGTGGTTCCCTAAGGCTTTGATCTTTGGCCTAGGGAAAAGTGTCCAAAAGAATTTAATTTTTTCTCCTAAAGTAACTTTATAATTTTTTTATAAAGTTAAATCTAATTTAAAAGTGACTTAAGTGATAAAGTTACTAAAGTGACTTTATAAAGTTATAAAGTCAAATCTAATTTTAAAGTGACTTTAAGTGATAAAGTTAATAAAGTTAAAGTGACTTTAAATAAAGTCAATATAAAATTAGAAAGGAAAAAGTGACTTTGGAAATAAAAGACTAAGTGGGTCTTTATTAAAGTGGGGTGAATTAAAAAATAGAAAGTGAGATTTAAATGAGCATTTAATCTCAGCCCCAGATCTCAATCTATCTCAGCCATTGGATTTAGGGATTCCCCAAAAGTCACTTAGGGTTAGGTTAAAGGAGGAAAAGGAGGAAAAGGTCATTCATTCTTTCATGAGCAGATTGGGAGAAGGAGAGAAAGAGAGCAAGGGAGATTTCTGGGCAGTGAGGAGGAGGCAGCAGCTTGGCACACATTCCAAGGCAGCATTTCAGCAAGACATTTCAGCAGACAAGTGCAGCAGATTTAGCAAACAGCAGGCTGATTTTTTGCACGGTTTCCTAGGCAGGGAGGCTTGTGATAAGAAGGCTGCCAGACAACAGGGCCGTACAGCTGAGTTTTGCAGCATTTTTGGCACGTTTTTCGAGGTCCGTAAAGCAGCATTTATTGCTATTTTGGCACATATTTCAAGGTGGCCGTACAGCTGCATTTATTGCAGATTTCTGGGCACGCAAATCGAGAAATCCGTACAGCATTTATTGCTGTTCCTGTTTTGCTGTTTGTGCGTTTTCCGAGGCGGTGGTTAAGCACGAAAAAGAGATAAGTTGTAAAAGTCTGTTTGCTGATTATTTATTTTGCTGAATATTTCTATCACTGTAAAAAGCATTTTTCCAGAAATAAGAAGGAGCTTTCGAACTGGTTTTCCCCAAGAGTTGTAGGGGGTTTTTCCATGGTCACCTTGACCAAAAATTACTGAGTTATGATGTGTTGAATGACTGTTTGTTACTGCTGTTATTTTATTTCTGCATTTTCAGCATTCTGAAAAATTTCCAGAATTTGTGTTTTCAGCAAATTTATTTTCCAGTTTATTAAATGTATGGATATGGGAAAGGGCATTTAATTATTTTGGAGTGATTAGTCAGGCGAAACTGAAAACCGGTGGGAAGGTCGAGATTTCTACAAAATACATGCACAATGACAAAGTGACACACAAGATTTTCTGGACAATTGTCCCCGGAAAAGCCCAATGCGAGAAAACCGGTCTTCTGGCTACTGGAGGGTTTTATTATTAACTAGAGTCTAAGTACAAAAAATCTAGGCACCAAACTGGTTAACCCAACAGAGAAATAAAACTGCAGCTATACCTCTGTTCTGGAGACAGAAAAACTGATTGATTCACACCCTCAAATTGGATTTACAGAACTCAGCCCTTTTCAGTCTTCGAAAACCCCAGCGTTGCTCCAAAGCCCACTGCATCAACTCTGCTAGCCTGCGTCATCCCCTGCGTTGCTTAGGAAGGGCCTACGTCACCCCAGACTGGGTTACGTTGTCCCTGCGTTGCGCTGGCTAGGCCTGCGTCAGCCTTGCTGGCCTCCTGTTGCCCCCGCGCTACCCTTTCTAGGCATGCGTAGCACCTGAAGGCACTGCATTGCGCAGCTGCTGCTCCCTGTGCGCTACTTAGTCTGTTGTTTCTCTGCCTCTTGTTGCACTCTTGGCCTAGGATCAGATCATCCTTTCTGCCAATACTTCCTCTCACTGCAGCTGAAACACTTCTGAAAATTCTTAGCAAACCACGCCCTAGAATTCCAGCTTAGTCTTAGTGCTCTACCTCTGTGTGTGTTCTCCAACTGACCCCAAATCTTTCCTTTATACTTTTATCTTTGGGAAACCAATGACCGTGATCTAATCTTGAATCGAATAAGATTAAAAGAAAGCTTGATCCGTGTGACTTTAATCATTTTCATCACATGTTTAATTTAATTAACTTTAATCTTTTAATTTTCCTAAGTTAAACTTAGGGTCCTTAATTAAAAAGATTAATTAATTAAATATCTCTTAAACAAGATGGAATTTCTCAAATCCCTTTCTGGATCTTGGAGATCTCATGTATTCTAGTCCCTCCACAAAGCTTGGGAGCTAGAGCACATTCGATGCTACCCCAACACTCAAAAAATCTCAACATACTTCTCATTTGAAAGTTGTGATTTCACTGTGGAGAAATACCCTAGACTGTTGCGCTGCAAGTTGAAGATATCCTTCCAAATGTGGAGCATCACTGTGGAAGTATCTAATGTTGTAATGTACTTAAAGTATACATTATATACTAATACATTACACAATAATAAGAATAATAGAAAATGATAACATCCAATCACAAAAGGTCATAACCTTTCACCCTTGTGGCTAGTGAATGATATATATCCCATCACAAAAGGTCTTGTCAATCATCACATTCATTATTACAAATATATAGATAGATAGATGAATAGATAAATAGATAGATATATTATCCTTTGTGGATTTCCTTATACTCTCCTATTTAGATTAAATGTTTTTATAGTTATCGAACAAGTTTGTTCATAAACTGCATCTTCCAAATCACTTGAATTGTCCGTATCTTTCTCTTTTGCTACAATGTATCTTCTTTTTTCAAAATAGTATTGTAGTCTATCAGTGGCACTGATTGTGCAATATATGAAATATAGATTAAATAATACTCGAGGTTTGAAATAAGGGTTTGAGCTATCATTGATACAGCATTTTTATTAAATTAACATAAATAAAACAAAATTAATGATTTTGACTCTGACTGCATGTCCACCAAATCCATTTTACGATGTCATACAGTTACATATGAGCAATTTTTAATCCAAATCTAATACAGTCAGCACCATATATGTTTAGCATAGGTTTGAGGTTTAGAACTGTTAAATGAAGCATGAAAATAAATAAAATAGTGATGGGAACAAACCTCCCATATCTCTTGATCTGTGTGCACACTTAGTGGATCTAGGTTATGTCTGATTGTTCCTTCAAATAGAGCCGGTTCTTGAGGAATGATGCTGAGCTTCAACCGCAATACATTTAGGCCAACCATACTAATATCTATCCCATCAATGATTATTTTTCCTGCAGCAGCCTCAACTATTCGAAAAAGAGCCAATGCAAGAGAAGATTTTCCACTGCCTGTCCTTCCCACTACTCCAAGTTTTTCCCCTCCATTAACAGAGAATGTAACATCCTTCAATACAAGTGGTGCATTTGGGAGGTATCTTAACTGAAATAAATCCATAAACGAAGAACAGAAATAAGTAGAGAGCCTAGAAATTATAATGTTCATATCTTTGAAAGAAAAGAAGTCTTATCAATATTGGAATATAAGTTCTCATAACCATCACCCATTAGAATAAAAGACCCATTTGTTCTTTTTGTTAACAGACGGACTAAATAAAAAGATTATGATTCCCAAAAAGCATTCCTCTTACCGAGTAGAACGGGTGTCAAAATAGAATAAGCAGATAAAGAACAGTCTCAAAATAGAATAAGCAGATAAAGAACAGTCAAAACGTTAATGCACTGAAGGGGAAGATCAAACACACTAAAATCAGAACAAAAACTTTATTATTAATAAAAATAGAATGCCCCAGATACTGGACATGCTCTTTGACACATTTCAATTTTCAACTCATTACACTCAGAACAAACATGTTTCTCTTTGTTGGGTCTAATCTGTATTTATAGCTGAACTTCGTAGAGCCACTTCTTCAAATTCTCTAATACATGTATTAGATTTTGATGCCTTTCAAATAGCAGTGAACATTTGAGAAATTCTTGCTATACCACTAAGGTTTTCCCATGCAAAAAAGATAATGATTTTTATTTGGGTGCTTATTGTGAAAAATAGTTGTAAATTTGTGAGATTGATAAATTATTTTGAATAATCAATTACTGAAATTCAATACCATGCATCCAAGGAACCTATTTGAGTGGAAACCTGTCTGAAGTTAATTTCTCTGCAGATGTCCATCGGACAAGGCTGCCTGTTAGCACCATATTTCTATGTATTTGAAGCAGATGCACTTTGATACATCTTGTAGGAAGCATACATTCAAGAAAAGATCACGAGCATATCTCTTCCAGGTGGTCATATCTCTCAGGAATCAGTTTGAGTGACACCAAGTGTCCGCATTCCTTTGTAGACACGGTTATGAGAATAATAGCATGAAAATAACGTAATTAGAGTCAGTAGGTGACTCAACTTAGTAATAGCATTTGCATGTGCTATTAGTTCATAAAGAGAATTTATGACTTGATGTTGGCATCAGGGTTGTGTAATTGTAAAAAAAAATTATAGATTCACCACCCAAACATGACTTAAGTGCAATAAACTTTTATTTGTTATATCATTTCTTGTATGTATCTCTCAGGTCATGCTTTTTTAATAGTGGCATCATAACAGGAACACTTGGTCAAATATGAGAAAGTCTGTGCAGAGAAATCCATGAAAGTGCGCAAGCTTTGTTGATGATTTTGCAGCATCGGACAAACATTCTCCCATGCGGTTATGCTAGACTTGGCTAGGGGAGAATGATACATTCACCCATGGGGCCATGCTGATTTGGCTAGGGGTGAATGGCCTAGGGGCACTCCTTCTCCCATGGGGCCATACTGATTTGGTTAGGGGAGATTGGCCCACGATCCTTACATTGTGCTCCAGGATGGAGTGATCTATTTTTTATAGAGCGGGTTTAAATTATTTATTGATTGAGGTTTTTCACCCAATAGTGGGGTAAACAATTCTAGTCTAATGTTGAGTTGCGATGTAGGCTCCTTTAGTGAAGGGGTTTCTTGTGATGAGGAACCACCTTAATGGGTCTCCACTCAACACTAGAGCTCTATATAAATAGACAGCATGTTAGAGGCAAATTATCAACATAGAAAGCTTACTTAAATTTTTTCTAGTAGAGAAGAAATTAGGCCAAGGAAAAATCTGTTGCTAGAGATCATCTTTATGTTTTCATCATCATTTCTATCTCTCTTCTTTAGGCCGCACGTGTGAATCTGTTTGACCGAGTTTGACCAGCTTCTTGGAGGCCACATGTGTAAGATGTTGACTGAGCTCGACCACAGTAAGTTGACTGAGTTAATTGTTGTTTGACCGAGCTTTGACCGAGTTGACCGCAGGAAGGCTATACGTGTGAGGGTGTGACCAGCCACAGTTTGATTGCAAACTGCTGACCACAGAGCCGAGTTTGACCACAAGGAAGTTTGTCAAGGACATTGACTAGCATTGACTTCTGTCTTTTCACTGGTTCGACCAATAGTTGCTTTGTTAGTTTGTGTAGCTTAGACAAGTGTTCTAGTCTCAGATTGTGTCTATGAGGCTAAGGAACACATTCTCTCCAATACCCAAGAAAGGTTTCGCAAGAAAAGGCCTTGATTAGAATTAATTAGCCAGTTAATTAATTTTCTTAAGTCTAACTTAGGGAATAACTTAATTAATCAGTATTAATTGGGGTAAATCAATTTTCCTCTAGAGACTTTCAGAAACGTCATGAGAAGAGGTGAAGATGATCTTAGCCATCGATTGAGATTAGATCATGGTCGTTGATTCGTCAATGAGAGATTATAAGTGGAAATCGAAGGGAACTTGGAGAACACACATCAAGACACAATATTTCCGTAATAGCAAGGGCGCAGAGGTAGCGCAGGGGCATCAACAGAGAAAGATCAACAATAGTTGGAGATGAGATTACTGCAGAGATTCTTCACAACGATTTCTAGTGACAATTGGAGATCGATTTTTTTGCAGAGAGTGGTCGATTTTCCAGTGGTGCGAATAGCTCCAAGAAGGGGTGTGAATTTACCCTAGTAGTAGTGTGAATTTCTTAGAGAGGTCGAGTGTTAGAGAAAGAAGAATTTGCAGGAGGGATCGATTTGCATAAGAGGATCAATTCGCCAATTGAGGTCGAATTTCTAGAGAGAGCCTGAGTTGTTCCTCAGCAATGCAAGTTTGCCATTGTGAGGGTCGCAATTGTGAACCAAGCAGTAGCTAAAGGGAGGCCAAGTTGCTCAGAGGAGGTCGAGTTGGTTCCTGGAGGTGATATCGATTTGCAAAAGTGATCAAAATAATTTTCCAGAGGTTTGCTAATTTTTGGCAAACGATTTTGTAATCTTCTCCATCACAAATTTGTTGAAGAATAATAAAAGTACTCATCTTAGAACTGGTTTTCCCCACACTAGGGTTTTTCTAGGGACATTTGCCCAAAAATATTGGTGTCCATTATTTGTGTGTGTGTGCATAATTTTCTTAGTTCCTATGGTTATTTATTTTTTCAGTGAAGTTGCAGTAGTGTTTTATTCAGTATTTTCAGCAAGTATTCTACAAAAAAAAGAGGGTTTATAAAAGTTGATCAATTTCTTCAGATTTATTTGGGGTTTGCAAATATTATTTTCTGATGGTTACAAAATGGCTTCAACTAGATTGAGATATCAGGACATATTGGATGGTGCATCTAATTTTGGTGTCTGGAAAGCCAAGATTTAGTTGTTGCTGGGAGAGAATGGTCTCAGGGAATATGCGACTAGTGTTGTAGCCGTGTCGGTAGATGTAGCATAGCTTATTGCATACAAGAAGGAAGATGCCAAGGCGAGGCGAATAATCCTACATGAGGTCAAGGGTTCTTGAAAATAGTACCAAGGAGAGGTGTTACTAGGCTTTTATCCCTTTTAGCCTAGTGAGCACATTAATTACTTTTGTCTCCATGATATTTATGAGTTATATTAATGTCATGGGTGGAAAAGGTACTTAGAAGTGTTGTACCATGTATTTTTTCTAATATTAAAGTCACTTGTACTTTATAAAGTGCCTTTATTTGTAAGTACTTAGTTTATTTTTTTGATATTAAAGTGAAGTGAAAAATCACTTTATGAGAAATAATAGAAAAGGTACACAACTTGAAAAAGGTACTAGGAGACTTTTAAGTAATGGGACCAATGTATGAGGGGGGTCATTTGGGAGAATTGATCTCAACCACACATCTTGATATTTGAGGATGAAATCTCAACCATTGGATCCTAGGTTTAGGGATTCAATCTTTTTCAAGGAGACAAAAGAGAAAAAGGGAGGTTTATTCTTCACTTCACACTTGAAAGAGAGCATGAAGAGAAGAGAGGAGAAGAGAAACTTCATGAAGGAGGAGAGATTGTAACTAGCAGAAGGAGGAATGGATTTCTAGAGGAAGGAGATCGTACAACAACACAGAAATCGAGGAGACCGCAGCTACAACATGCAAGAATTTCGAGGAAATGAGGCACAAATTTCGAGGAACTGTAGCACGAATTTTGAGGAGCAGACAACTCGAATTTCAAGGAAGATTTTGCTGCTGCCAAGCCTGAAATTTCAGGCACGAATTTCGAGACAACAGTCAGAGGTAGCACACAAATCAAGGAGCTGCCAGGCACGATTTTCGAGGCAAAACAATCACCTTCAGCAGAAATCGAGGCACCTTCCAGCACAAATTTTGAGGAAGAATTCTATGCAGGAATTTTGAGTTGGGAAGAGAATTTAATGCAGAAAATTATGAGCATAAATATTTGTGAAAATTTGATTTTGCAGTGGGCACATATTTCCAGAAAAGAGCATTTAATGCTATAGCAGAAAAGGGAGATAAGTATTGTGTTTGTTTCAATGTTGAGAAAATTGCGATCGGAATAAATTTGGCAACGGTCCGAAAAATGAAAAAATCGTAAAAATCAGGAAAAAATCAGTAAACATCAGCAACATTAAAAAAATATTTAAAAAAACATTTTTTTCAAATTTTTTTTTTCGCACAATTTCGGTTGTATTATATTATCTGAAAAGAATCAGGAGAAGAAGTTCCTCATTACAAACTTTCCCATCCTTGATACAAAGTGATTTTATCTGCTGGGGATTATTACAGCGTGAGTGCTACTAGAGCTGCTATTTTTTTTCCTCCTCTTTGAGGTAGAGGCTATTACATTTGTGCTATATTGCCGAACAAACTGATCTAAGAGCAAAATACATTTAACATTCATTTTAAAACTAGATTTACTATTGCAATTTTAGACATAAACAGAAAATATCAGATGATCTGAAGGATCATTTGTTCACAGTGTTCTCACTACCTCTGTATCTGCTTCCTTGATCCTGAGAGGTGGAGCCTTTTTCTGATTTTTTGATGAGAGCTTCCTTTATAAATTTGAGAGATTCTTCCAGATGATTGCAACGATTCTTGACTGACATTACATATTTGTTGCAAGTGTCCCATTGAGAGCGAATGGCAGCCATCTCTGCTTTAGTTCGAGCCTTATCTTGCTGGATTTGGCTTCTCAAGCTTTCAATCACCACTCTGTGGGATTTGCAGAATGGACATGGGTGCTGCCTGTCTTCTAAGGGGTCCATTTTCTAAAGAAGAGTGTGGGAACTTGCATTGAGCTCCTTTCTGTTTGCTGTTTCTATTGTTTTAGTTGTTGCTGCACGCTTTTCCGGATTCTGAGAAGAAGATTCTCTGTTTTTTTTATGTGGCGCTTCTTCCTTATTGGAAGAGAAAAGTCTGTTTTATGAAATGAGGAAAGAGCAGAGTAAGAGAGGCTGAAAGCAAGGAGAGAAGGGGCTCCAGAAGATGGGACTGTGAGGGAAAAAAGGAAAGAAGTGAGGGGAGGGAAGGAGTAAGACGACGTAGAAGAAGTGCGAGGATGGCCTACGCTTCGAGCAAAAGAAAGGAGGTGTTGGATGGAGGGAGGATGCTACAAAAAAACGGGGGTGAAGGCTCTGTGGAAGGGAGAAAGGGAGACGTTGTGTGAGCTGTGATGAAGACGTTGCTGAGACATACATTATGATGAACCAAACCATGGCACGATTTTTATAACCCATCAGAGAGGAATCTCTACAAAGGGAAGTCACGAGAGACAGTGTTATCTGTAAGGAGAGAGTACTGAATGCAGAGATATGGTGGATCTTAAAGGGATCATGCTTGATATGATTTTTGGACATTAGCTGGGTTATTAGATCGAATATGATCATGAGAGTCACGTACGTATTGTCAAGGCATCAAGGACACGTTCGCATTGGGGTCACAACCTTTATCCCCAATCTCTTTATTTAAGTTGTCTCCTTGCAAGCTAAGGGAGGTGGACCCCATTAGAAATGAGGATGAAGAATCCAGGAGACGCAGCTAAAACATCAAATACTTGATAAGATGAATGAGATTCCACAGATCTAAATTCGATTTCACGTTTAAGACCAGTGCCTTATGGAGTCAAACAGAATCTCGTTATGCAATTATAAACAAGTAAGTGACGATTAACTGTTGTTTATTAAAACACGATTGATCACAATGATATTCAATGAAAGACACTACAACCATGAAACAATATGATGAAAATGCCAGGATTTAAAATGTTTCAATTAGTTTCGATCCAGACAAAGATTTTATATAGTCATTCTTAAGATAAAAATTCAAAGCTCATTTGACTATATAAAAGAGAGAATTTTTGGAGAATTTTTATAAATTTTTATTGTTTTGTTTTGTTTTATTTTTTTATGAAATCAAAACTGAAAAAATGAAACTTAAAACAAACTCTAAAACAAAAATTTAAAATATTTTTTGAATTTTTTATTTTATAATTTTTTATTTTTCAAAATCTAAATATCCAAATTAATGCTCTCAAATAAAACTAAACTAAAATCTAAATTAAATCTAAAGTCAAATTAAATAAAAATCCTAACCAAACTAATTAAAACAAAATCAAATCTAAATTAAGATAAATCCAAAACTAAAATTAAACTAAAACAATAAAAAGAACGCAAATCCTAACTCAACTAAAATCAAAATAATTTTTTTTTTTAAAATGCTAACCTATGAATAAAATCTAACAAAGTCTAACCAAATTAAAACTAAAAGCTAAGTTTAAAAAAATTACAATCTAAACTAAACTAACTAAATCAAAATTAGAGTCTAAAAAAAAGTTTTAATCTAACAGAAAGTTAAATCTAAGCAAAACTAAAATTAAAATTAAACTAAAATAAAACTAAGTTAAAACTAAACAAAAACTAAATTTAAATCTAAAAATAAAAAGATAAAAAAAACTAATCTAAAATTAAACTACAACTATCAAAATGGAAGCCGACTAAACTAAATACAAAATACACCTGAGCTAAATTGAAACCAAATATTTAAAACCCTAAGTTAAAAAAAATGAAATCTCAAATCTAACAAACCTACGCTACCCTTAACTAAATCAAAATCGCATTAAATTTTTTTTTTGAACGCATATGTATTTGGCTCGAACTTTGCACGCGTTTTTTTTTTAAAATTTGTTTCGCTGTATGCAGGTTGGAGCGAACAGTGATGCCGACGGAGCAGAGGCTATGAAGGAAGGCAGACAGGATGGCGATACGAGGGCAATGAAATCGGAGGCCAAGGGAGAGAGCACGCAGGTATGAAAGTCGAGTTAGAGGCTGATGAGGGGCAGATCGAATGAAAGAGACGGAGGACGCAGGTTTGGACGGCAAGGGGAGACGGCTATGCGGAAGAGAGGGACGGCAGATCTCGTGAGGAAGCAGAGCACGATGGAAAAGGAAAATGGAACTGAGGGCGGAATCGATTTGCTGAAGCGAGATGGACGGTTGACGGCAGAAGCAAGGATCGATTGCAAAGATAAATGATTGCAGAGATAAATCTGTTGGATGAGAGTTGCAAAACGAAGGGAATGCAGCGTGAATAAAACCCAGTACATTCAAAAATCCGCTCAGCGAACTTAAATTTTTTCTTTCTTTCAAAACTCAGATTTTTATGCTGATTAAATGCACCAGAGATCCTTTCCTTTGAAATTGTGCCCGGATCTGGAAGCTGACCCAATCTTGAGGCCAGATCCTGCTCAGATTTAAAGATATTTAAAAAAAAACTTCCTGCACTCTTGCAATAAACCCAAAAAGAACCAAAACTGTATACAGAAACAAACCATCAGATCCAAGAAATAACTACAAATTTACAAGACTAATTTACAATTTGGGAGGCTCTCATAGCCAGATTTAAATCCGTGTTAGCACAGTTTAGAAATTAAAATTTTTAAATGAGAGGCACAAGCCTTTGAAACCCTGCAAAATCACAAATATCGTAAGATAGACTTGGAATTTAACAAATAAAGAGCTTATCAGATTTATGTTTATTGAGAGTCGGCTGGTCCAACCGAAGACTTCCCCAGACGCCCAATCTTAAAAAAAAATTTCCCTGCACACTTAGATCTGAATCTTAGATCGATAGAGATTTAAGAAAACAACATGAGACCTTTGCAAAAAAAATCAGAATGTTATTTTATAAACCCAGAAAACTGCACAAGATACCTGTATGCAGATTAATCCATGAAGGCTATCAATCATAAAATACAAGAGACAAAGTAGCAGAGTTTAGAGACAATTCACCACATAGATCTGAGAAGGAACATCCAGATTTGTAACCCCAAAGTCTTTATGCTTTATTCCTCAAAAATTTACAAGAGCTTCTAAGAACAAGTGCACGATCCTGAGATCGGATGACTTAAGAATGAGAAAGACCTCTAAATTTATAGGACAAAATCTCTAACGGCTAGTTTAGATGATCCTCGTCAAAATAATCTCAACTGTCCAAAAGATTTAATTATCTTTTAATCCGGAGCGTTGAAATTAAAATTTTGGGGAAAAAACAAATTTATCATTTAATTCAATTTTAATTAACTCAAAAATATTATTTTTGAGTTAATTACCCCAAAATTTTGACCTTAACTTAACCACCAAGGCCCAAGGGTCCAATATTTCTTAAAATTCTCAATATTCCCTTGGCCTGGGGCTTTCAAAATCATTTTCCAAGGACCCACAAATTTTGCCTTTAAAGATTTAATCCTAACTTCGGACCCTAAATTAATTAAATTTATGGTTTAAGATTTTATTAATTAATTGACCAAAAAATTTAATTAATTGACTAAGAGGGGATTATAATTATTTTTCCAACCCTCTTTTACAGGAGATAATACATTTACATAAATGAAGGGGGAAAAGCCATTCGTATAGACCCTCAAATAAATACCCAATTCCGCGACTCAAAATATGATCTAGTAGACCAAGTAGCTGAAACTACTTTTACAAGGACTCGATAGAACACTAGGACTCACTTAGTATGTTGATGACAAAATCCACCCTAGCTTTGGGGTGAGGCTGGAGGGAAAAACTTTGCCGATCACTTTCGTGAATCAGTGAGACAAAAAACCTCCTAGGATAGAGATCATCAACAACATACTAGGCTTACCTAGGTTGTTACATACATGGACGGTCTTACTTAGATCATTTACATCATAAAATGCAGAATGGGTTTACATCATTATAAAAACTGTCGATCGACGATGAAATCTGGATGATGGAATCTGAATGGCGCAACCACGTCGAACATGACAAATCTCATTTGAAAAAATGGGGGTGTACTGCTATGGGGTAGTTGACAAAGTGTGGTCAACATCTGGCTTTACTTGGGGCACGTGGCTTCATTGAAGGAATGTGAGAATCCAGAATCTGCATCCAAGCAACACACAAGATTACATAAGTAGCGTCCATCCAAATATCATCATATAACATTAAGCTCATGAAAAATAGAAGCTCTTCTTTTATTTATTATTCTACTTAACATGAACAGTAAATCTACTCTAACTGCAAAATGAAATGCTGAAATAACAAGGAGTAGGGTTAGAAATACGATACAGAGGATGCCCTGTGGCATCAGATGTGCTCAATATAGTGTATGCCGAGCATTTGCCTACTTTCAGGCAAGTCTGTAGGCTGCTTTTCAGATGTGCCATGGCCGATCTTGCTAATCGTAGGACTCTGTCTTATATGAATGTCACGCTGCTCTCGACCATCAGACGAATCAAACCACTTACTTCTTCTTTGCTTCTTTCTCTTCTTCTGAGTGGGTTGTGATGTCAGCAATGAGACCACTGTAGATTTCTTGTCCTCATCTTGAAGATGTTTGTACAAAATATCTGAAGAACCTGGAGCGTGACCAATATTATTTTGGATATACTCTGTCAATGGTGACACATAAGCTTGGTCTTTCTCAACATCCTTTGAAACCATAGTTAAATCCTCCGTGTGATGAGATGGGAATGGCTTTAGCAGACAAGAAGTCTTATGATTTGTTGATGAATCTTCATAATCAAATTTCGGCTGAAACTTTTGTATATGTAATTTTTCCATTTTTTCCAACCTTTTCTGTATGGAACTCATCTCCAACAAGTGATTTTCCTTCATGGTAGTCATTTCCTAGGTGTGTCTTGCTTCCATTGCAATCATATGATTCTGTATAATGGACATCTGATTAGAATGATTAACTTCCATTATCTTTAACCTGTTTTCCATGACATTTATTTCCTTAACATGTTTTTCTTCCATGGCAATTATTTGATTGGAGTGATTAAATTCCATGATCTTTAACCTGTTTTCCATGACATTTATTTCCTGTGCATGACTTGCTTCCATGGAAGTTATCTTATTTTGAAGATTGATTTGGTTAGCTTCCATGTTTTGAATCATTTGCATATGATTGGGTTGCACATCTTTAATCATCTGAGTTGGTTCCTTAACCTGACTTTCATGATCTTCTATATGCACGTGATAGTCCTTACCAACAACATTAATTTGATGGCTTGACCCTGCCATTCTACTAGCTATGATTCTTTTGACAACATGGCAAGTAACCTCTTCATGAAGATCATTACAGGCTCTACAATAAGGCAGAGCTTCATCCACAAGATTTGCAAACTCAAGTTGATTTGTCGGTCTCTGCTCATAAGATAGGCCTCTTTTCTGCAAAGCATTATTATTTCTAGGTTGGGAATTCTGCGTTTGAGCCCTTTCCATTTGGACCAACCTAGCCTGTAAGACACTTATTTCCTTAGCATGTTCAGAGATCAATTTCGCTTGATTAAGCTCCATGCTTTCAAGCTTTTGCATTAACCTTTTCATAGGGTCATCATCATCTTCTAGAGGTTCTTTTAACTTAGTTGCAGCCCTATCAAAACCAGGAATTTCAGACTTCCCAGATGCCCTTCTATCTTTTTCAAGCTCTTCAGCTAAAGATTGACAAGCCTTATAATTTGCAGTTTTAGCCCGCCTTAACTCATATGAAGTTTCAGAATTAAAAGCATCAATGTAAAAATTTAGAAGAGATCCATCAGGAGGTTTATGAGTTTGTGATATTTCTCTAAGGATACCATTAAATCTCCTGTTAAATTCTTCAATTGTTTCATTTTCTTTCTTTTTTATGGTGCTGATTTCTCTTACCAAATGCCTATCTTCCCTTTTATCACCATACTTTTCCTTAAAGGCAGTTACAATTGATTCAAAAGTATTGAATGAATTATCAGGCTTTTCCATAAACCATTCAGCAACATCCTTGCCAAAAGTAAGAACAAAAGTTTTCATCTTTACATCATCGAAATTATTATTTGCAACTGCAAATCTATTCCACCAGTTAGTGAAAGCAAACAAATGAGATTTAACACTAACTGCATCATTTCCTTGAAAGATAGGTAATTTATCCATTTGAGGGAGATCATGGGGATAACCCTAAATATTAGCAAAATTACACGGGGCAAAAACATCCATGATATCGTTTTTAGGATTTTAGAAATAGATCCGTGTTCAAGAATAGTCAAAAGGTCCTCAAGAAGCGAACTTCTTGGCAGGAACTCTTGTAAGAAATGAAAGAGTTGGAGTCGCCACTTGAACATGAAACTAATTTTAAAACAGAAGAAATAATCGAGAGCTAGCAGATGGATATCACGGGGGGATTCTTGTCTGGGAGTAAATAGATGAATAAGTGGAGTCGCCACCCAAACAAGAAGCCAACCGAAATGTCCAGGTGCTAAAAATACGATGATGAAATGATTAGTGATATGACGAAAGATAAGACGATGAAAATATGAAGAGATGAAAGACGCCAAAAAATGTGATCCTTGCGACAGGCTAATGAATGGCGATGAAAGATCAGAAGATTATAAAATGTCGTTAAGACCAAGGACAGAAAAACTCTATCCCCGGCAACAGCGCCAAAAAATGTTGTCGCATAGATTGTCTAGGCACCGCGACAACAGCTCAGATTGGGGGCTGTCACTTTTATCCCCAATCTCTCTATTTAAGCTGTCTCCTTTTGTGTTCTATGGTGGACCCTATTAGAAATGAGGATGAAAAACGAGGAGACGCACCTAAACATCAAATACTTGATAAGATGAATGAGATTCCGCGTATATAAATTTATCCTGATGCGAAGACCGCGTCTATGGAGTCGTTAATCCCATTACACTATAAACAAGTAAGTGACGATTAACTCGTTGTTTATTGAAACACGATTGATCACAATGATATTCAATGAAAGACACTACAACCATGAAACAATATGATGAAAATGCCAGGATTTAAAATGTTTCAATTAGTTTCGATCCAGACAAAGATTTTATATAGTCATTCTTAAGATAAAAATTCAAAGCTCATTTGACTATATAAAAGAGAGAATTTTTGGAGAATTTTTATAAATTTTTATTGTTTTGTTTTGTTTTATTTTTTTATGAAATCAAAACTGAAAAAATGAAACTTAAAACAAACTCTAAAACAAAAATTTAAAATATTTTTTGAATTTTTTATTTTATAATTTTTTATTTTTCAAAATCTAAATATCCAAATTAATGCTCTCAAATAAAACTAAACTAAAATCTAAATTAAATCTAAAGTCAAATTAAATAAAAATCCTAACCAAACTAATTAAAACAAAATCAAATCTAAATTAAGATAAATCCAAAACTAAAATTAAACTAAAACAATAAAAAGAACGCAAATCCTAACTCAACTAAAATCAAAATAATTTTTTTTTTTAAAATGCTAACCTATGAATAAAATCTAACAAAGTCTAACCAAATTAAAACTAAAAGCTAAGTTTAAAAAAATTACAATCTAAACTAAACTAACTAAATCAAAATTAGAGTCTAAAAAAAAGTTTTAATCTAACAGAAAGTTAAATCTAAGCAAAACTAAAATAAAACTAAGTTAAAACTAAACAAAAACTAAATTTAAATCTAAAAATAAAAAAAATAAAAAAAAAACTAATCTAAAATTAAACTCCAACTATCAAAATCGAATTAAACTACAATGAAAACTATCAAAATGAAAGCCGACTAAACTAAATAGAAAATACACCTGAGCTAAATTGAAACCAAATATTTAAAACCCTAAGTTAAAAAAAATGAAATCTCAAATCTAACAAACCTACGCTACCCTTAACTAAATCAAAATCGCATTAAAATTTTTTGAACGCATATGTATTTGGCTCGAACTTTGCACGCGTTTTTTTTTTGTTATTTGTTTTGATGTATTGTAGGTTGGAGCGAACAGTGATGCCGACGGAACAGAGGC